>CAMZMU010000033.1:85978750-86219554 GCA_947311845.1 Poa pratensis | reverse complement strand
CCAGAGATGTTACATGGGTCGGTCGCGCCTGAGTGGCGACCAGAATTGGGTCGGTTGCGCCTAGGTGGCAACCAGATGTTACATGGGTCGGTCGCGCCTGAGTGGCGACCAGAATTGGGTCGATCGCGCCTAGGTGGCGATCAGAAGTGTCATATTGGGTCGGTCGCGCCTGAGTGGCGACCAGAATTGAAATTTTTAGCCCTGAGTGGCCAGCTTGATGATGTAAACTCTTAATAATTTTGCTGCGGCTGCTGATGGCAACTCGCGACGCTTGGGATGTGTCCTTATTGGCAATGGCTCGTAGCCTTTGACTTCCTTGCCTCCCTTGCGGCCGTAATCTGAAGTCGCAAGTCAGGCAGGTGCCTCTTGGCCTTCACGATGTCATCAAAATTCTCCTGCGACTCGCGCATGGGCGCGCTCTCTGCGATGCAAGCTGCTCTGGCTATGGCCTTGTCGCCTTCTTCACATTCTTGAGCTATTCTTTTGTCGCCATTGATGGTGATGACCTCTAGGGCCTGGTATTTTAAGCTTTAGGTACACATAGCACGGCCTAGCCATAAACTTTGCGAATGCTTCTCTGCCAAACAGCGCATGATATGGGCTCTGGAAATCTACAACCTCGAACCAAATGTACTCGCTCCTGAAGTTGCTTTGTGTCCCAAAGGCGACCTCCAAGTTAACTCGCCCCAATGGCTGAGCTGATATGCCTGGCACGACACCATGAAACGTTGTTCTTGATGGGTGTAGCTGCTTTTCTTGAAGGTTCATTCTTTTGAAGGTTTCATAGTATAATATATTGATGCTGCTGCCTCCATCCATCAGTACTTTGCTCAACTTGTACCCTGCGACTTGAGGGGCAACCACCAGCGCGAGTTTTCCCTCTTCATTTATTTCTCCTGGGTGATCCTCGCGGCTCCAAACTACTGGTTGCTCGGACCACTTTAGCCACTGTGGGACGGCTGGTACTATGGCGTTAACAGCCTGATTGCGTCGTCGCAGCTTTTGTTCCCTCCTTGAAGTATTCACCACAATGGTATGATACTGACCCAACTGTTTTGGGAACTGTGGCTGATCTGGCTGCGGATTTGGGACGGCGTTGTTGCTGTTGTTGCCTCCGCCATGTTTACCTTCCTCGTTGTTTTGATGATTGAAGTTTGTGTTGAGTGGCTGTCCATCCTTCCACTTTTTGTAATGATAACACTGTGCCTTCGTGTGGTTGGGTGGTTTCCCATCTTTTCCTATATGGATGTCGCAGGGGCGGTTGAAAACCTCTTCCAAATTAACTGGGTGAAAATTCCTTCCTCTGCTGCTGCTTTGTTTGTAACGAGTATTCGTATTTGCGACTAACCTGAGTTTCCTTCCTCGTTTTTGCGCTTGTTATAACTCGCATTGGCATTGCTAGCTTGCTGTTGTTGAGGCTTGCTACTGGCCTTCTTTCCCTTGCCAGTGTTTCCTCTTCCTCCATCAGATGCGTCCCTGGTTTTATCCGAGCTAGCATACTTGTTGGCCGCCGCCATTACCTCGCTTAGGCTCTTGACTTTATCCTTCATGCGACCTAGTTTGTGGACTAGCGGCTCAAATTTGCAATTTTTCTCCATGACAAGGACTGCTGAACTGGGTGGTATATTGTCTGAGGAATGTATGATCTCTGCGACCCTTCTCATCCAGTGGCGACTCGACTCGCCTTCCTTCTGTACACAACGCTCAAGGTCCTCTATGCTGCAGAGTCGCTTGCATGTTCCTTGGAAATTCTTGATAAAAGCTTCCTTCATCTCATCCCAAGAGTTTATTGAATTTGGTGGCAAATTTTGTAGCCATATGTGGGCTGCGCCTTCTAACATCATGTTTAGGTAACGTGCGCAGATCTCTTCGGATGCATTTAGGATGCTCATGCCCATCTCGTAATTGTTGAGCCAAGTAACAGGGTCCATGCTGGCGTTGTAGTTGGCGACCTTGCGAGGTCCTTTGAAATCTGCAGGAAACGGTTCAGACCTGATTCTTTCGCTGAAACAGACTGGGCCTTTGAGTCGCGACGATAGGTTGGACGAAGCTGGCCTTCCTATTGGATTGGCCGCCCGCGCGCTGCACAATCTCTATGGGTTGAATTTGCTGAGGTTGATTTTGAGCCGCAGGTTGATCTTCCCTTTGTCGCCTAGCCGAGCTTGAGGTCGCAACGTGTGGCGACTCCGCGTGGATGCTTCTCTCCGCCGTTGCTCTGCTATTGTAAGGGGTGGAGTGCAGCCGTCCTGCGTGTTCGGACATATTCGCCTGCTGTATTACTGCTGTGCTCAGCATCTCGATGGCGCGCCGTGCCTCTCTGTCCATTGGCGTGTTTCCTGCTGGCGCTAATCTGGCCAAGATGTTTGTGGCGCAAAGAGATTCTCCACTGGGCTAACATAATGCCCTTGCGGCGTGTGGAACCTTTGAGGCTGCTGTGGCGATTGCTGAACAAAGGTTGGCTGCGTCAACGGCGGGGGCATCATGGCCCTGTTGTTAGCCTGTACTATGGCCCTTGACCCAGGTATCTCTGCTACTCTTGGTGCTGCGAAAGATGGAACCGCTGGTACGATTGATGGTACAGCGATTGCTTGAACCGCGGGCGCAGCTAACGGGGCCGCGGACCGCATAACCATGGCAGATGGTGCCATGCGTGCGGGTACCGCGACTGAAGGTTGTGCGACCCCTGACCATGCGACCGGGTGCGCGTGTTGGTGGCGACTGATGGGATAGTGTTGGTGGCGGCTGACGGGACCGCAATTGCTGGTTCAGTGGTAGGTGATTGGAACAGCTCCATAGGGTTTACTGTTCCTGGCTGCAGGCGACTCGCGTGGCGTCTGTGTGGCAAGGTGGCCTGTATTCCTTGCAGAGTATTGGTTTCCTCGATGAGTCGCAGTTGCTCCTGTTGGAGGCGCTGTTCCTCACGCGCCAGCCTGGCTCTCTCATCTGCGATTCTCTGGACTTCATCATATAGCCCGATCCTGGTAGCCTCCAATTCTGTCACCCTAGCAGCCGCGTTAACCGCAGATATTGGTGTAAACAACACACTTCCCTGTGGCGGCGTGACCGCTGCGCTGGGGGTTACCCTTGACCCTGATTCCGCAGGCGCGACTCCAGGTGGAGTCTCTCTGTTTGCGACTCCTGAGGCCGCGACTCCTGGCGTCATCGCATCGCGCGATGCCGCGACTCCTGATGCGTCTAGCGCGGCTTGTTCTGCTGCTTCCGGCGGTGTGGGGGCTAAGCTGCCTGGTGGCATGCCCAGCCCTTCGTCTGCTTCTGTGGTCCTGTAGACCCCTTCCACGTGCCGATCTTCTACAGAGGGCGAGCCACTATCCACAGGGCCTCCGCATAGCCTTTCCTCAAGGACATACTCAATGGATTGGCCTTCTTCGTCTTCGAGAGGCAGCGACTCGTGGTTGATAGATCTTCTTCTTGGTCCACTGTTACCGCGACTCCTTCTTCTGAGTCGCCATGTTGCGATGGATCCTCTGACTCGCCGCCAATGAAGCCGACGAAGACGTTGATGGATCCAAAGGGGATGACGTGGCCGGTCTCCAAGTAATCTGCTTCCGGCCCCCAGCTTGAATCGTCGATGAGGGGTGTGCCATTGACCGTGATGATACGGCCAACAACAAGATCTTCAGCTCCCTTCATGGATCCTGCGCGGAACGTGACGCTCTTGACCGCAGGCCCCACGGTGGGCGCCAACTGTCGTGGGTTTGTCACGTCAGGTGTCATAGATGACTTCGTAGGTGTGGGATTATGCGAGTCAAGCATCTCCGAGCTTGGGATCGCAGGAACAAAGATCAACACAGATTTACCCAGGTTCGGCCCCCTCAATGTGAGGTAAAAGACCTACTTCCTGCCTACCCTAGATTGGTATTGATATGATAATCGAGGTGTTACAATGGAGGCGATCCGATCTGGTACTCGCCGTATGAGCTAGGGTTTGGGGCTTGATAGCTTGACCCGCTCTAAGTCCTGCGAGTCCTCTTTATATACACAGAGGCTCGCTAGGTTACAAAAGGAAACTTCCCCATAAGGAATACATCCACAGAGGCCTACTCGGAGACTACTTGGTCTTCACGTCCTCCGGGATTTGTCTTCTAGATCTTTCTCCTTATGGCGGTTCAATATTGGGCTTGTTCCCAAGTGGGTCTTCATCCGTGCGAGTAAGTTAAGTCGCACTGGGCCGCGGGTTAATCCAGAAAGTTCCCCCGACATCAGGTGCACCCGACTGACCCGTCCAAGACAGTTAATGTATCCTCGAGTCTGCCTATCGCATAGGAAGGCGCGCTCGTCGAGTTCCTCCGTGAGAACTGGGAAATATTTGCGTGGTGTCCAGCCGACATGCCAGGTATTCCCAGGGAATTCGCCGAGCACTCTCTCCAATTGTTTCCAGATGCAAAGCCAGTCAAGCAAACGATGCGCCGAATCTCCGGCCCAAAGCGAACCGCAGTCGATCGAGTCGACCGGTTACTCGCAGCAGGATTCATCAGAGAAATCAAGAAATCACAATGGGTGGCCAACCCCGTACTCGTAAGAAGAAGCATACAGACATCCTTCGGATGTGCGTGGACTTCACAGCACTGAAAGTGCTATCCAAAGGATCACTTCCCGCTACCTCGAATCGACCAGATCGTCGACTCCACCGCCGGATGCGCACGACTGTCCTTTCTGGATGCTACTCAGGTTATCACCAGATAAGGATGAAGCAAGAAGACGAAGAAAAAACGGCGTTCATAACCCCACTCGGGGTCTACTGCTACACAACTATGCCCTTTGGGCTAAAAAACGCGGGTGCAACATACCAGCGCATGATGCAAGACTGCCTCAAAAAGCAAATTGGACGCAACGTCAAGTCTGTGGATGACATTGTCATTACACAAGGGAAGAGCACACGCTACTCGACGATTTGAGGGAGACATTTGCCAACCTCAAACGCTTTCATATCAAGCTCAATCCTAAGAAGTGCACGTTCGGCGTTCCAGCCGGGCAGCTCTTAGGGTATCTAGTCTCTGCCCGTGGAATCGAAGCAGACCCGGAGAAAATACAGGCCATCCTCACAATGCAAAGGCCTTCAAAACTTCATGATGTCAAAAGCTAGCAGGTCGAGTGGCAGCGCTCAGTCGATTCATCAGCAAACTGGGAGAAAAGCGCTGCCGTTCTATCGACTAATGAAGAAGCAGACAATTCGAGTGGACGCCAGAAGCCGAAGTAGCCTTCACAGATCTCAAGCGGATCCTCACAAGCCCTCCGATCCTCGTCGCACCAAGGAACGGGAGCCACTATACCTGTATGTTCGGCTACAAACAGGGTGGTGAGTACCGTGTTGGTAGTCGAACGCATGGAGGAGGGGCACACTCAAAGCATACAACGTCCAGTCTACTACCTGAGCGAGGTTCTCTCCATATCAAAGCAGCGGTACCCGCACTATCAAAAGCTGGCGTACGCCTGTTCATGTCTCAAGAAGTTGACGCACTACTTCACGAGCACCCGATCACCGTGGTAAGTAACTCAGCAATCGGTGATATCCTCACAAACCCCAATGCAACGGGCGAGTCGCAAAATGGCTCATCGAGCTAGCACCAAGGGACATCAAGTACGAGCACCCAAAGGCCATTAAAGCGCAAGTCCTACCTGACTTCACAACTGAGTGGATAGAAGCCCAATTGCCTGGACACCAGATGTATCCAACTCCTGGACCATGTACTTCGATGGGTCAAGAAACATGAAGGCGCAGGAGCAGGTGTCATCATATCGCCAAAAGGAGACAAGCTACGCTATGTTCTGCAGATGGGATTCAAACTACCCTCCAACAACGAGGCTGAGTACGAAGCCTTGATCCATGGCATGAAGATGGCAAAAGCACTTGGGTGCACTCGATTGATGATCTACGGCGACTCGAATCTTGTGGTGCAGCAAACAATGAAGGCCTGCGATGCCATAGCAGACAACATGATCGCTTACCGCGACCTGTACAACACACTGGAGGGCAGCTTCGATGGCTGCGAGTTGCGGCACATAGGAAGAGAAAGCAATGAAGAAGCAGACATGCTAGCCAATCTGGCTCAACTGGCGCGCAAGTTCCATCTGGTGTCTTCCTCGAGCGCATCGAGCACAGATCCATAAAGGAGAAACGAGCACCTCCTACATCGACTGCGCCAGCCAAGGACAAAGCACCTAGCACAGAGGATCCTCCAGTCGAGGTACTCCTCATTGAGCCAACTGGACTCAACCTTTCTGCATACATACTCCGCAGCGAGCTACCAGATGACATAACCGAGTCCGGCGCGTCACTCGAAGATCCAAGGCATACACCGTCATTACGGCGAGTTATATAAACGAAGCATATCAGGTATGTTCCAAGTGCATCGCATTCGAAGATGGCCAAGCATACTTCGAGATATTCATGCAGGTACCTGCGGGCATCACGCCAGCAGTCGATCACTCGTCCAAAGCCTTTCGAGCAGGTTTTTACTGGCCCACAGCACTCAAGGATGCAGAGACATAGTCAAAAGGTGCATCGGCTGCCAAAAATTCAACAAAGCCACACGCACCCGCATCGGCGTTGAAGACAATACCATTGGCCTGGCCTTTCGCCCAATGGGGGCTCGATATGGTTGGGCCACTCAAAAATCATCGCATGGCAGGCATACTCACCTCCTGGTGGCAGTCGACAAGTTCACAAAGTGGATCGAGGCGGTCCCCATCACAAATTCGACTGCTACTACGGCAGTCAACTTCATAAAGAGCATCATCTATCGCTTCGGTGTCCCAAACAGTATCATCACTGATAATGGCACAAACTTCACAGCTGAGGATTCGAAACTTCTGCAAAGAGCAAGACATTACGCTCAACTATGCATCCGTGGCGCACCCACAATCCAATGGCCAAGTCGAAAAGGCCAACGGACTCGTGACAAGCGGGATCAAGAAGCGCCTCCTGGTGCCACTCAAAAGGCCGCGGGGCTTGGGTCGAAGAACTCCCATCTGTGCTGGAGCCTACGCACAACCCCAACGCTTCGACCCAGTTCACACCATTTTTCATGGTTACGGTGCAGAGGCAATCCTGCCATCAGACGTAAGGTTCAATGCACCACGAGTCGAAGCATACAACGAAGACGGCGGACGAAGCACTCGAAGAGATTCAGTCGACTTGCTCGATGAAGCGCGCGACACGGCCCTGGCTCGCACAGCTGTTTACCAGCAGGATCTCCGCAACTACCATAGCCGTCGACTGCGCACCAGGTCCTTCGAGGTTGGCGACCTAGTTCTCGACTGAAGCAGAAGAAGGTGCACAAGCTCGCCTCCCCATGGGAAGGTCCTTTCATCATCACGAAGTCCTTGGTGGAGGCGCATATCGACTGAAGCACGCAAAGACAGGCGAACTTTCACATAATCCTTGGAACGTTGCGCACCTGCGCCGTTTCTATGCATAGAGTGCTCAAAATCATACAATGTAATAGGCGATATGTCGGATGGCTGCAGGTTTCAGACGCGCTCTTTTCCTTACCAGGGTACCTAAGGGGGCTGGAAGGTTTTTAATGAGGCGGCCTGCAGCCTAATATTCAAAAGTGGAATATAATTAATGTTCCTCCTACTTCTCTGTGTTTACTACTCGCATAATTCATAACTTAACCGCACCCGAAACACTCGGGGGCTGCGTTATCAATCACACGAGCTCTCGCTCTCGCAAAACACAACACCTTAGCCGCACCCGAATACTCGGGGGCTGCGTCACGAGGATCCAAAACAGGAACACAAAAACACTGCAGCCGCACTCGAATACTCGGGGGCTGCGATGTTATTGCTTCATAATCAGTACACGTTTCATAAACCCCACTCGATCGACTCGGGGGCTAGGCAAAATAAAACAATGCACAATTCATATACAAAGAGTCAAAATTTACACTCGGGGGCTGCCCCCTTGTACAAAAATTACACTCGCAAGCTGGTCTAATCCTCTGGCTCGTCTTTGATGGGCAGCAAAGGACCACAAAGTTGTACGTGCGTACGCTCGATCAGCGTCTCCGCAACACGAATAGTGTCATCCAGATCTCCCTGTGCTAGAGTCGCTCCAATTGAGGGTGGCGGCAGCACCAAAGTTGGTTTTCGACTCCGCACATACGCCATTGCTGCATTTGCTCCAACCACAAGTTTTTGGGTCAGCAGATCTCGAATGGGAGCTGCGTGACGGAAAATGTTCAGCAAAGCATGGATCCCTTGTGGTTGCGGCCCCGCAGGAAAGAGAGTCTCGTTGAGTCGAATAAAAGCCATCCTGCAGAGCTCGAGCAATTGGGCGCTCCGCCAGGCACGATCCTTCAGCGTGGCGAGTATGCGCGCATGATACCTATGAAGCCAAAAGTGTTGACGCCCAGTCGTGGGAGTGTCAACCACACTATCCAGAAGCTCATCCACGCGAGTTTTCTCCGCCTGGAAATTGTCAACAAAGCCTGCAAAACGGGTGCACCAGTCAAACCAAAAAGGACAAGGCTATGCAAAAAGCTTGTAATCAGAGCTCGAACTCACAATCGAGTTGCCTGTTCACAAGCTCCATTTCTCCGAGCACATAATCCTCGCGTTGGGTGGCCAACGCAGGCTTCATCTTCAGCCGATTTAGCTCATCCTGGGCAATCTTCAGGTCTTGCTCCATTTTCACAAATTTGGTTTTCATAAACCCCATCACCTTGGCATCATTTGCAACCTGAGCCTGGGATCGAGTGGTGGCCGGAGCCTGCGAGGAACCAGTCGAGGCGGCGGGTTCCCGTGACTGTTCAAAGGGCATAATCACAAACACAAAGTTTGTATCAGAAGCAGAAAACAAAAGGCATAAGTTGAGGTCAAACAGCATACAGCTTTTCGAGACAAGAGACATGCGCAAAAGACCATTGGCATAAACAAGTGGCAAAACCAGTCGCGTACTCGCGCAGTTCAAAGGTATCATTACATGGCATAAAAAAACAACGGGGTGCAACTACCCTACGCCTAGGAAGTCGATTCTGACTTAGACCTACGCAAACGAGCAGCAGCCTCGGCAGCCCGGCGCTCCATGGTGGCCATAAAAATTTCGGCCAGTCGCGCGGCTGGCCCGCTAACACCCCTCAGGGGCACAAACTTCCCGTCTGGCCTTCGTGGGAACTCAGAGAGAGCTTTCTCGTAGTCACCCTCTAATACATGACCTAGAAGGAGCTTGAGGGTGGACTCCGAGCTGCGTACCGTGAGGGCGCGAGCGAAATCCGCCATGGTAGAAGTCCCCGGGCCAAGCACGTCGGCAAATCCATCCGCAGTCGATGGTACTACGCCGCTTGGAAACACAGCTTCGTACACGGCACCAAGTGTACTCGCCGACTTGGCGAGTGCATCCTTCGCTTGGGTGCACACGGTGCCGAGGTCGCCCATAACACGGTCGAGTGACAGATCATCACTCGCCCCGTCTGCAGAGGCCGGTGCGCCAATAGCTTCTTCATAAATCAAAAAGAGCACAAGTCATTACATGCCACTTGGCAGCTGCACCATAACGTCAAGGGAAGCAAATACTCACCTCCCATGACCTGCGCAAGTGCCGCGAGTTGGTCAGCATACCCTTGCTCGCGTGCGGCGGCTGAGTTGGTGGCAGCGTTTAGCTCCTTCTTCGACTCAGCGCGCTGCGCGGCGAGTGCCTCTTCCAGCTCCTTCTTCTCGCCTGCAGCAGCAAATCACATACAGTTCATAATCGACAAAGGCAGGCATTGCAAAAAGAAAAATCGGAATCAGCAGCAAAAGAGAACTCACGACTGAGCCGCTCTAGGTCACTGCGCAGCACATCCCTCTCCTGCTCCACCTGTACATAAGCCTTGGCGGAGTCTGCCAAGGTGCGATAGAAGGACTGCAAGCATACGACCTCAGCATAATTTCTAACACACACAGTCCCAAACTACACGGGTCAGGCAAAAAGATACTTACATGGTTCATCCAAGGTTCAGGGGTCGCGACCGATGTCCCGACCTCTGGAGTCGCCACCTTGGCCACCTCAACAACAGCAGTGGTGGCCGTTGGCTGGGCGACCTCTGGAGCAGCAGGGGAAGCATCCGGGTGTTCCGGGGTCGGAACTCTCTCGGCTGGCGGAGACACGGGCTGATCATTTTCAGCACTGCGAGTGGCACAAATGGAAAGACAATTAGCGCAAATATGCAATAGCAGAAAAATCTCTATCATAAGCAAAAGGCACATACCTGTGCTCCTCATCTTCCTCGTCGTCGAAGTCGTCAAATTTTGGGCCTGCAAAGATTGGGGCACCACTCGACTTGGGAGGAGGAGTCGAGCTCGTCGAGCATATGCGCAAGGGAGCGGCCCTAGGAACAGGTGGCGAGCCTGATTCTTCGTCATCCTCCAAACCCTGCCCCTTTGCGGGTGCGCTCATAGCAGAAGCAACCTTCTTGGCCAGTCGACGGCGCTTCGGGGGTGCGGCGTCGACTTCCTGGTCAGAGGCGGCTACCTCTTCAGTCTGCACCTCCTCGGCTGTTTCCTCTTCCACCTCCTCCACATGCGAAGTGGTGGCAGAAGGGATGGGCGACTGATTCCCCTTCGCCTCCACCTCTTGCATCTGAGTTTCTTCAGTTGGGCCATTCTCTGGCAGCGGAGGAAGAGAAGCAGCAGTCGAGTGGCCCTGCATAGCATATATCACAATTTCAAAGTTAGAGGCAAAATCGAAGACCGTACAACATACGAGTGGCAACTCTTAACTGCAAGCATATCACAAAGTACACATACCTCAAGCAAAGGATTTTCCGTCCCATATGGAGCAACGGGGCAGTCGACGTTGCAAGAATCGGCTGCTGTCAGGTTGGTGATGTGACGCACATGCGCCAACAGCTCGTTCCTTGACAGATCTTCCGGGCTCATTCGAGTGGGATCACTCGTGCCCTCGTACTGCCACATGGGGTGCGCTCGGGCACGGATTGGCCACACCCGCCTCTTCACAAAGGTGGCAATTAGATGCACACCCGTGACCTTGTCCAAAAGACCTCCAATCCGGGATAGAAGAGGCCATGCTTCTGCCAGTTCTTCATCCAAAAGTTGGTGGTCCCAGGCCTTGGTCCTCGCAAAGGCAGCAGTCGCGAAAGGGGCGGCTGCGTCCTGCTCAACACTCGCATAAAACCATCCTTTCCTCCAGCCTTGCGCGGAGTCGACGGTCTTCAGGCGAAAGTATCTGGTGTCGTTGCGGACCTGGATCCCACAACCGCCCACAGGGTAGGTGCGGCCGCCTCCCCTATTTGGTCGCACCATAAAAATGGCTTTCCATAACGCCCAGCTGGGGGCGACTCCGAGGAAGCACTCGCATAGCGTGATGACGCACGCTATGTGCAGAACACCGTTCGGGGTGAGATCGTGGATCTGCACCCCGTAGGAAAAAGAAGACCACGAACAAAGTCGTGGAAGGGAAGCGAAAACCCCCTAGGCAAAAACTCCGTGAAACAGACGCGCTCGTTGGCGCGTGGTTCAGGAAGTACCTCTTTGGAGGACGGCGCGCGAACCGCCAGTTGCTCCGCGGGAGGCAGCAGGCCCTGCTCGCGGAGCTTGATCAGATGGGCGTCCTTGACGGTGGACTTCGCCCAGTCCCCGCTGCTCTTCTTCAGGGCGGCGACGGTCGCAGACGCACTCGCCGCAATCTTCTTGCCCTTGGCCGCGTCAGTCGCAGCAGCAGCAGCACCACGCTTGGCGCCTCCGCCCTTCGCCATTGCTACAGTGGATGGGTGTGGTGCAGAGAGCTTGGGCGCAGAACAATGGAGGCGCAGCTCGAGGAAGAAGATGAGGGAATAGGGGCGGCGCAGGGAGCAAATGGCAAGTAAAAAACTTTGCCAGCGCCGTCCCCCCTATTTACCACAGGTCACAAAACGATCGCAACCGTCGAAACAAACGCATACGCTCCGCGCGAAATCTAACCATACACGTGGCGGCCACGGAGAGCAACCGTCGCCGGCCACTCCGCCCACTACGCACGGGAATCCAGGAGCCATCATCACGCCCCGTGAAAATCGCGCCAGAACGGTCAAATCAAGTCCAAGCGGCGCTGTCCTTGGTCAGCTCTGCGTAATGGGCCCACAAAGCAGCGTCGCGTCCCATCAGTCTTACCAAGCACGCCACCGCTTGTCAGAGATGGCAGTCGCAAAATGCGTCATTGCTGACGTTACCTCATCTGGCACAACTGGCATAAAGGTCACTCGATGTTTTCTTCGATTGATATCCCACAAGAATTTCGATTGGTTTTTCAGCATAGGCAAGAGATGCCAGTCGATAGATATTCGACTGACGTGTAATACTCCCATCGGGAGCGTATCAAAAATTTCTTTGACTAATGTGTGCAGGATAAAAAGATTTTGAGATTATCCTCCATTGCAAGCAATAAAGCATAATCTCGGGGGCTACTCCCATCGGGAGCGCTGTCGCGCACCCGATAGAATAACGGCAAAATATCAGTCGACAAATTCTCGACTCAGTTCATAAGTAAAATCATACTCGAAATATTCCCGAGTTGTATCTGACGATCCTCGGATGCTGCATGCATAGTGCAAAGGTAAGACCCGCCGATCAGTCGAGCTGGGCTAGGGACCGCTCCAGCAGCATTATCCTTAAATTTTCCGTGTCAGCAGACATGATGAAAAATCCCGACGGACGCGTTGGGTAAATTCAAAACTATGCTGCAGTTCTATTCAGTAAGACCTCAACGGCCGTTTCGAGTCTGTCCAGTTTGTTTCAGATTCGAGTCCGGGGACTCGAGTTTAATTGAAAGCTAGTATGATTTTGCCCAAATGGTAGTTAACTGGCCCCGATCCGTCGCGTGTGCTGGGCCTGCTAAGCTAATATCCCTTGATTATCATAAGCAAAAATCATAGTCGATGAAACACTCGACATGGCCAACATGTGTTACTTCATATAGGAATTCCGAATTATATGATACAAATGCAAAGAATATAACGTGCACAGATGTATGAGTCCATGCCCGACTCTTCGAATCAGACAAGTACTCGGGGGCTACTGACATGGGTATGCCTATCGGGTACCTTACCATGAGGGTACCTGGTGCACGTATCGACTAGGCCCAACTATCAGAGCCTACATGAAACCCATGAAGGAAGGCCCAAGAAGATGGAGTATCCTCCAAGTTTGGCGAAGCTATAGTCGGTTTAGACTTTCCTTACATGTAAATCGAGTCGGTTACGAACAGCCGAGACCCAGCCTACTATTTAAGGGCTGGGAGGGCCATCGAACCAGACCACGAAATACCAGAGCCTCAAAACCCTTGCGAGATTTACATCTCGCCGGGATCCCTTGTAACCATCATACTCGCAAATCAATAACAGACAGGCAGGACGTAGGGGTGTTACCTCCACACGAGGGCCCTGAACCTGTGTAAAATCTTTGCCCTGCTTGTCAGCCGACGATACTTCCAGCTCTACCACGTTCTCTCCCCCATATACATAACCCAGTGAGCTTAACCATGGGTCTTGATGAGTCTACCCCTCGTCACGTATGGACGTGGATAAAATCCGTTTTGTCCCAAACTTGAGACCGGTTTTGGGCCAAACGAATAATGGGCCACAATGTTGGAACCACACAGACAAAACAAATAGATGGGGTGAAATGGGAGGCGCCGTTAAGAGTTTTCCTTAGATTCCAAGCGCATGAGTATGTTGCTTAGACCTATTTCATTTGCAAACTAATCTTTCCACCAGTTCGTCACCGTTTGGGAAAAGTTCAGTGTCTCAGAAAAAGATAGCTGGCGCACACAGCCGGGGTGAATAATGTATTTTTACTTGGGGTGTATAATATTTTGCTCACATGCTAATGGTGTTGGTGTCTCTCTTCTTGATGTGACGCATAGTACAAAATTCGAAAAAAAAGTAAAATAGTTCAAAAATTCGGGAAAAATCATCAACAAAAATATAAAAGTTTCTCACATACGTGCAAAGTTTCATGAATAAATGATATTTTTGGTTCCTTATGCGAAAAAAATTAGTACCATATAAGATATTTTTAAATCCCTTGTTGGCTACTGATTTGGTTTTTTTGCAACAAAGCATAGGAAATTTTCATTTTTTTTTTCACGAGACTGTGCATGTATGTATAACATTTGGATATGTTTGTTTCAAACTTTTTGAATTGTTTGACTATTTTTTTTCAAATTTTGTACTCGATAGGAGGATATGAGCTCTGGAGCTGTTCTGCATTCCGTTGTATGGGCATGTTTTTGGTAACTCGTGGTCGATTCCCCCCTCTCTCGTGTCACAGTCACCAATTTCATGTATTAGTGCCTATGAGCAGGGGAAAAAATTCCTCGAATTTTGCACTAATTTCTCTAAATCAACGATTCTCGTAGAGGGGCGAGAACAACTAATATTGGCAAAGAAATTGACTAAATTTCTCAAAACAGGGTTCCGCTCCGCTTTATAAACAAAGCAACATGGCAAGCAAGTCCACACAAGTCTCATAAACGGAAAGTAAGCGAGAGAGCGCGCGCGCGCGGGGGGGGGGGGGGGGGGGGGGGGGGGGGTTACTGGGCCGTAGCACAAGTAAGCTCAACAACATAAATCTAGAGTAGCAAAGGGGCTAGGGAAGAACAAGAAGGGAAGAACAAAAGTCGAGGCCCTCCAAAAGTCCGGAACTTAAACATAGAGTGAGAAGCACGCCGAAGAAACACCCACTCGATCACCATTTTATTGCGAAAAAAATCACATAGATAATGCTTATAATACACAGAAATCAAGTATACATCACAAGTATGTTTGTACTCTGTTGTTTGAGCGTCCAGTCAATGGTATGTATGGTTGACAGTTCGAATCTATACTTTTCAAGTACTCCCTCGGTTTCAAAATACTTGACTTTGTTGTGTCTAAATACAGTATCTAGACATATTATAGTGTGTAGATACATCTGTATTTAGACAAATACACATCAAGTAATCCAGGACGGAGGGAGTAATTTGGTAAATATTTTTATGCGCTAGAATTTGAATTTGGCCAAAACATTTGAATTTTTTCTTTGAAAATTCGTTAGTTTCTCGAAATTTGCGAATCTCGGCCAGGGACAAAAAAGGGAAACGATATGTTAAATCCTGTTTAAAACTAAAAGTTTCAACCAAATGCAAATAGGAAAAATAAAAAATATATATGTGAAGGCTGCAAAATATTATAGCGGGCCCCACTTTAGGAGGCTGGGGATATGGCGACACTGATAGAGCTGCTCTAGTGTATGGGCACGACGCGGCAGGCGTGGTCAACTATTTCAAACTGAGCATTGGTGTGCAACTCAGTGGTATGAATGATTGAGCTTGTTAATTTGATATACAGGCAGACTGGATCTGGATATGGCAGTCGAAACTGCTAGTTAATTCAACAGCCAATGGGGACAGCTCGCCGACACCATCTCAGCTGATCGCTTTCGTCTTCGCGAGGAGGAGGCTCCAGCAGGTATTCGTTCGATCTGGTAAGGCATCAAGAAGAAATTTGTTTGTGGATTTTTTTTTCGATAAAGGCAAATTTTGCTTGTTCCATGCTCATTCTCTGCACGCCGGTCAGTTTACACCACAAACAGGAAAGAACTGGGACTAACACAAACCCGTACTCGATCTCAGCGTTCTGCCTTCATCTTCGTGGACTCTGTAGTTTGTACGCAAGCAGAGGAGGGGGCTCAACTCTCAAGTAGCTACATTTAAGATTTGGTAAGGCATCACGATATTTTTTTCGCTTCATTCTTCTTCTCCTTCCTTTCCATTTGGTAACCGCCCGAGACTCTCATCTTTTTACAGCACCGATTGGAGTGTGGAGACAGGAAGCAGTTCGTGCTAACACAAACCCGTGTTCAGGTATGCATATTCGATCTCAACGTTCTAAGCTTCTCGATCCAGATCTATAACCCAGTTGGTGATGGTACTCCTGGTTGATCCATAATCAGGTATTATCTATCGCAGGTGTAGAAGCATGGTTTTCTTCTGGTGATTGACGGATTATCTTCTACTCTCTATTTTCATTATTCTACCTTGCATACACCTGCGAGATCTTAAATGTAGCCATGGGCTGGAACTGTTTTCAAAGGTAAGACTTTATCTGCATGACCATGACAAAAATAAGCTGTTATCATTTTTAGGGTAGCACGCAGGAAACTGATTAGAGTTAATGAACATGGACCAGACAATAAAAAAAGATATGTACTCAGCGCAACATTTTTCTGTGGTTCGGTGCCCCTCGACTGAGCAAAACAAACCAACGAATCATTCCTCCATACAAAACTAAAGTACATGAAAATTGCCGAAGGTGCAGAATGGCAAGTGATTGCAACTCAGTAGAGATTCACTATTATCTGTCAACACCCCTTCTAGTATCTCTGTATAAATTTTGTTAGCCTTAGAGCATGTTAACATACCTTGTGCATTCATTTTCTGCGTTCAGGTTCTGCCATTCTCCGAAACAAGTCACCCTGGTGTTTTTGGTGGATACCTGCCGCTGAGTGTGTCTGATCGATGGCAGCTATACTAGAATCTTTGCTTGGATCATGTACCAATAAGTTGCAAGAAATCATTACTGATGAGGCCATACTTATCCTGGGGGTGGAAGAAGAGCTTACAGAAGTGCTGCGTCGAGTAGAACTGATAAGGTGTTGTATATATGATGCTGAGAAAAGGAGGAGAAAAGAGTTAGCAGTAAACAATTGGCTTGGTCAACTGAGAGATGTTATATATGATGTTGATGAAATCTTGGACGTGGCTAGATCTAAAGGAAGCAAGCTACTACCTGACCATCCTTCATCATCGTCAAGCAAATCAGATGGATGTAAAACCTTTTCAGTTTCCTCTTGCTTCTATAACATCACTTCACGCCGTGATGTTGCTGTTCGGATTAGAAGCCTAAACAAAAAAATAGAGAGCATTTCGAAGGACAAGATATTTTTAACATTCAATAGTAGCATACAATCCACTGGAAATGCTCCAACATCTAGACTGATAAGAAGTTCAAACCTTGTTGAGCCCAACCTTGTGGGAAAGGAGATAGTTCATTCTAGCAAGAAGTTGGTGGACTTAATGCTTGCACACAAGGAAAGTAAGTCTTATAAGCTTGCTGTTGTTGGAACAGGAGGAGTTGGTAAGACAACACTGGCCCAAAAAATATACAATGACCAAAAATTAAAAGGAAGCTTCCAGATACACGCATGGATTTGTGTTTCCCAAGACTATAATGAAGTTACTCTTCTGAAAGAGGTTCTCAGAAATATTGGTGTTCATACCGAGCAAGGTGAAACCATAGCAGAGCTGCAGCGGAAGCTTGCAGAAACAATTGAAGGAAAGAGTTTCTTTTTGGTTCTAGATGACGTGTGGCATTCCAATGTATGGATGGATTTATTAAGACCTCCATTACAGGCAACAACTTCCGGAGTAATATTGGTAACAACGCGAGATGAACAAATTGCAAAGAGAATAGGTGTACAACATACCCATCGAGTTGATCTCATGTCAGCAGAGGTGGGATGGGAGCTACTTTGGAAGAGCATGAACATTGAAGAAGAGAAAGAAGTTCAAAATTTAAAAAACACGGGGATTGAGATTGTTCGTAAATGTGGTTGCCTCCCTCTTGCAATCAAGGTTATCGCTAGTGCTTTGGCAAGTAGAGATCTAACAGATAATAAGTGGAAAGAGTTTTTAGGAAAATATGCTGGCTCCCAAAGCATGATCTCTGATGAAATAGAAGGAGCTCTGTATCTAAGCTACGATGAGTTACCACATCATCTAAAACAATGTTTTCTTTATTGTGCTCTCTATATTGAAGATTCTGTCATTTGCCGTACTGTAATTACCAAGCTTTGGATCGCTGAAGGCTTTGTTGAGAACCGACAAGGCCAATTACTAGAAGACATAGCTGAAGAGTACTACTATGAGCTCATCCATCGGAATCTCCTTCAACCAGACAACATGTATTTTTCGCAGACTCAATGCAGAATGCATGATCTCTTAAGACAACTTGCTTGCAATATATCAAGAGAAGAGTGTTTTATTGGAGATGTTGAAACATTACGGGGTGAAAATATGTCAAAACTGAGACATGTTACTGCTATCAGTAATAAGGATAAAGTAGTGTTACCTAGCATGGATAAGATGGAAGTTAAGGTCAGGACTTTCCTAACTGTTTATGGTCCACAAAGCATTGAAGATACATTGTTCAAGAGATTTCTGCTTCTTCGTGTTTTGGTACTAAATTACTCACTTGTACAAAGCATCCCAGATTATATTGGAAGATTGATTCATCTACGCCTACTGGATCTTAATGGTACTAGCATATCTTTTCTTCCAGAATCCATTGGATCCCTCCAAAACCTTCAAGTTTTGAGCTTGATATCTTGTCATGCTCTGCATACTCTTCCTTTGGCGATTACTCATTTGTGCAATTTAAGATGTCTTAATCTTAGAGATACAAAAATAAGTCAAGTTCCAAGAGGGTTAGGAAAACTGAAGTTCCTCAATGAAATACTAGGATTTCCTATTCGTGATAGACGTGATAATGCTGGTATAAATGATGGATGGGAGTTAGAAGAGTTGTCTTCTGCGTCGCAGTTGAGATGTATTATGCTGATTAAATTGGAAAGAGCAGTTCATCATGGTACAAATGCAATGTTGGTAGACAAAAAACATCTGAAAGTCCTAGAACTATCATGGACTAAACGTGCAGGGGGGATTTATCTAGAAGAAGACTGTAGCAATGCTGAGAAGGTCTTTGAGCTGCTAATACCTCCACGCAACCTGGAAAACCTAGTTATTTCAAGTTTCTTTGGTCGGCGGTATCCCACCTGGTTTGGTACCACCTGTTTGTCTTCACTACTACACTTAACCCTCAGAGATGTACGGTCATGTGTGGATCTTCCACCGCTTGGGCACCTACCCAACTTGAAGTTTCTAAAAATTGATGGAGCATATGCAGTTACCAAGGTTGGACCTGAATTTGTTTGCTCTCGGAAGGGGTATACCTTATGCAATGAGTTAGTGCTTTTCCTAAACTTGAATGGTTGATTTTCAAGGATATGCCCAACTGGGAGGAGTGGTCCTTTTTTAAAGAAGAAGTTGCCGCTGATGAGTGGGGAGAGGATGGAACTGCTGAGATTCCAAAACAGGATGCCCAATCTGCAAGGTTGCAACTGATGCCCCGTTTGGTGGTGTTGACACTCGTAGATTGCCCAACTCTGCGGGCTCTCCCGCGACAGCTTGGAGAGGACGCCGCCAGCTTGAGGAGGCTCAAATTATCTGGAACAAAGTACTTGAAGGCCGTGGAGGACTTCCCACTGCTCTCTGAGATCCTTCTAATTGCTGATTGTGAGCGCCTGGAGAGGGTCTCCAACCTCCCCCAAGTGACACAAATGCATGTACATGGTTGTCCAAACTTAAGCCGTGTAGAGGGGTTGGACAGTTTGCAGCAGCTTGGGCTGGGTGAGGATATGCAAGAGATCTCTCCCCACTGGATTCCTGGGCTTCAAAAGCACCGGCGACTTCAGGGCGAAGACCTGATTGTTTACACATCGTGTACCGATGACAGTTAGGTGGCAGTGGAGGCAAAAGGTATGAATGCTGCATATACACTGGTTGGTCTTTCTTTTTGTTTTTTGATTATCTGAACCATAATCCATATTCTCACAACGCAAGTTTACTTCCGTATTGGATGCATATTTACAAACTGTCCATGCATGTCATTATGCTAGTGTACCAGAAATGCTCAAATCCACCGTGCTTGTACATATTTCAAGAGTTTTAATTTGTAGACATCCATAGTAGCAGATTGCAGGCGCACAAGGTATTAAGTGTTGTATGTTGCTCCAAGTTGCTTCTGTGTGTTCTGTCTCTGAACTATTTATCATGTAGTAGAAACCCACATTGTTTTCTAGATTCTCATAATTGTTCGCGTAGCATTTATAATATCTTTTTTCCCAACCGGACTCCACCCATTTCCATTAATTTATCAACGGAAATAATAAAGTTCATTACAAGAACAACAAAAGATAAGAAGACAGAAATGGTGGAGTAGCGAGCTGGTGCAGTAGCAGGAAACCCGCTGAATATGCTCGATGTCAAAACATATATGCGGGGCAAAAACCTGCTACCACTCAAACCCGAGAGAGTTTTTCTATCAGCATTTCAAAATCTTACAAACTCCATACAACCAACATCTAAAACATCCAATTTTACCCCTAGGCCAAAAAGCATAAAACCATGATAACATTGCCAAACAGATCTAGGTAGTCTTAGTTCCAAACAGGGATCCCACCACACCCCAAACCACTCTTGCTGAAGAACAATCAAACAGAAGATGCAAGAGAGACTCATTTTCACCACAAAAGGAACATAAAGACGAACCTAACCATTTCCTCTTTTTCATATTGTCTCTCGTAAGCACCGCATTATGCATTATCTGCCATAAGAAAATTCTTATTTTCACGGGTACCTTGGCTTTCCAAATCCAGGAATAATATCTTCCTTCCAAAAAAAAAACCCACCCGACCCCTCGCGTCGCTCCCCCAGGGGGCGTCCGGGGAGACAAATCGTGCCGCCAGAGACCCCTCCCCGTCCGGCGCCCCCCTGCCGCTGCCGTTGCCGGCTTCGTCCGCGGCGTTGGCGGCGCTCCCCGCTGCCAAAAAGGTGGTTGGGAGTGCTCTTCACGAGGAGGTGGCGGACCGGCCAGTGGGGGCAGCGGCGGTCGGGGCTGGGATGCCGAGCCAGCGGGCTCGGCCGGAGACAGAGGCCGGCGGGGCCATCTAGCAGCGGTGCGACGCGATGGGCGCGTCGGTGCGGCCCTTGGGTTCAAGGTCTGGACCTCGCCGGGCTCGATCTGGGCCTGGTGGGCCCGTGCAGGCGGCGAGCAGGACGTGCGTGTCACAGGTGGGCGAGTGGGCGGTGCAAGAGGAAGGATGGGCGGCAGCGGCAGAGGTCGCGGATGCGAAAGCCGGGACGGCGGCCTCGGATCAATTGTTGTGCGGCGCGACTGGCTTTGTCGGATTCCGTGGCGTGAGGTGCCGCGGGGCTTCGGAAGTGGTGGAGCTCGGTGGACGGCCATAGATGCGGTCTCCATCTCGTAGCTCCCTAAGCTTCGGGGGCGGCTCGAACTCCGGGCGAAAGCCTTGCACCGACTCCGGTCGGTGCCGAGATGGCGGCGCCATTGGGCGTAGTTCTCCTTCTTGTTTGCATCGTCGTGGTGTTTCGACAGACCGATGGGAGTAGTCCGATGATCTCCAAGTGAAAGCGTAAGCTTCGTCGGGAGCGGGCGACGGTGACGGACGCGTCACTACCTTGTTGGAGGCGTCGTCTTGAAGTCACCGGCTCTCTCAGTGCGACGGGTTCGCGGCGGATGGGTGGGATGGCTATGTGGTCAAGGGAGGTGGATGCCGGGGTGGAGGCCTCAGACGGTGGCGGTATGCCGAGGTAGCGGCCTCAGGCTCCCCCACGGCGATTGTCCTATGGGGCAGGGTCATGGCCAAGTGTGGTTTGGTGGCGTCCTGATGCTGTTTGGACAGCAGGTTTGTCGACCAGACTGGTTCGACTTTGGGCTATGCAAAGATTCGTCCTTTTGTTGCTACGCCGGGGCGGCGGGACTGGAGCAGGTGGATTTTGGTGGCGCCCAGGTGCTATGCGGACTGCAGGCTCGTTGACCCTGACTTGTTCGACCTTGGGCTATGTGAGGTTTTGTCCTGGTTGCTACGTCGGGGCGGCGGTCCCGGAGCAGGTGGTGTGTCTAGTGCGTTTGGTCGACTTGCGTCGTGTGAGCGGCGGGTCGCCTTGCCTGTGCGGTTTTTCGGCCATGTTTTCCTCTTAAACAACAGCTTGTATGGTTTTTGGACCAGGTTTTCCTTATAAACTGGGTCATCTCTACTATATATTCGGGCAGTGGACATAAGGAATAATTCAGCCCATCAATATCTTTTTAAAGAAAAGCATAAACAGATTTAGTGGTAAACCTTTTTTTGGGATCAAGTGACCAGGAAATATGATCTTTGTTTGCACTAGCAACCAAGTTATTCAATGCAGCCAAAATAAAATTCCAGTTAACCAATACCTCATGCAGCCTGGGCAGAAACAATAAATTGCCACCTTTCAACATAGTATCCTCGATAGTAACATCATGTTCTTGACATATATTATAAAGATCAGGAAAAGTCACACACAAAGGTTCATTGTCTAGTAATACACTTTTACAAAGACTCATAATAGAGCCTTCCCCGAGAACCACTATTCTCCTTTGCAAATACACATTTTTTTTACTTTCAACAAAGCTTTCCAGCAGGGAGAGTATGTAAATCTAGGTTGCACCGACGCCACAGTTTTATTTCTAAGATATCTAGCTTTCACAATCTTCTGCCATAAACCTTCTTGAGTTTCGAGTTTCCACCACCATTTACAAAGGATACTAACATTTTGTTTATGAAGATCTTTAATACCCAGCCCACCTTTTTTTTTTTTTTGCTCTACAAATACGTTTCCATTAACCAAATGATATTTCCCCTTTTTATCTTTCACATGCCAAAAGAACCTTCCTCTGTGCTTGTCCATTTTTTCAATGAAAGTTTTATTCAAGATAAACATGGACATATAATACATTGGAACACCAGATAAACCAGAGTCAAGGAGAGTAAGATTAGCAGCCGAAAATGAAGCTTCTTAAGCAACTTTTTAACCAGAATATCCCAATCAATATTTTTTAGATTAGAGAATGTAACCAGCATGCCCAAATATTTCAGAGGCAAATTCTCAATTTGGCATTGAAACATGTTATCATAAAACTCCACAATTGAATTATCCTCTCCAATTACAAATATTTCACTTTTCAAGTAATTTATTTTGAGTCCCCACGTCATTTCAAACAAGTAAAGGAGCAGTTTCAGATTTACCGCTTTATCCATATCATGACTCAAACAAATGATTGTATCGTCCGCATATTGTAAAATGGCAACACCATTAGCCCATAATCAAATTATTATTTTGAGCCTTAAGAACCATCTTAGTTAAGCATTCAGGAGCTGAGTTAAAAAGAAAAGGCGACAAAGGATCCCTTTGACGTACCCCTTTTGCACTTTGGAAATAAAGTCCAAGAGTTTCATTAATTTTGACACATATCATCCAATTATTCAAAATTTGATGCTATTTACAGAATTTTTCCGAAAATTCCCTCATATTTAAACAATCAAGCAAGAAGTCCCAATTTACTTTATCGTACGCCTTTTCAAAATAAAGCTTTAAAATAATACCACATTGTTTTTTCACATGAGTATAATGCACCAATTCACGAAGAGAGAAAATTCCATCCATAATATTTCTCTTCTTAATAAAAGCATTTTTTACACGCTAAACAACTTATTAGCATACTATTCTAGTCTGGTCGACAAAGTTTTAGTAATGCATTGGTAAATACATCCAAGTAAGCAAATAGGACGAAATTTTTGAATTTTATTTGCTTTATCCACTTTAGGCAGCAAAGTAAAAACTTATTTTTCTGCTTCTACCTAAACCCATTTTCTCGACATTCATTCTTCCATAAGAAGATACTAGTAGTAATAGTTGTTGACGTTACTAAGATGAACGCTACAAATTCTTGCTATACTCCTGACCAAGGTTTTGGTTACCGGCAGAAAAAATTCCAGGTCAGGATTTCCGGTTAGTGCGGTTCCCAGAACCGACCGGTTACCGGATGAATTTGAAAAACAAATGATGGTTACCGCAAGTTTTTGTAAAATTCAAAAAAACCGATAATGTTTGCTCGGTATGACCATTTCCCGGGGGTGCTTGAGATATCTGGTAACCTGAAATTTGTTGCTCAGTTAATTATTTCTTGCAAAACGCTGCTCCTGATAGACAGTTACATATACTTGTAGCGAGCTGTTTGTAGTCCTTGCATTGCCAGAAATAATTAAATGAGCAATAAATTTCATGTGATGGCTGCCGAGTCTCGTCTTACGCATGTGTAACCATACAATATATTGACGGTAACTACGGCTGGCAAAAGCCAGCCTCCACGAATCTTATTTATCTTTATATACTAAAAGCAAAATACGAGAGTAAAATAGAGACACCATGTTAAACCACATCATCCAAATTATTTTGATGGTTGGATGTTCAATTTATGGCTGGGATTTACCAAAAAGTTAATGGTTACATAACTGCGGTAATCCCGGCTGACACGGTTCAAGTTGTAGGAGCGTAGTATCAAATAGGAAAGAAAAAACTGTAACTATACCGTACCACCATACCAGATAACTAGATAAGAGTGGCAGACTGTCAAAAGATATAATACTACCATGCAAATCTCCATAGGACTCTTAGCTGCGGCTGTTCAAAGAAAAAAAGAAACTACGTATCCTAGATTCTTAGGACATAAAAGTTTCTGTGAATAAAAAAACCTACATTTTTTTTTTGAGAAAATAGCTCGAAATATAACATTGGTATATGGAACATGGATCAAGATTGAGCACAATACAAGCACTGAGGTGAAGGTTAATTCGGCTTATGGTGGCACGAGGGAGAGAGAGAGAGCAGTGATACTATTATATAAACATCAATAGCAACAAATAAAGTTGTTTCCCGTGATTTAAACTTTTTTTGTAGAATTATATTTTCTGGTGAATAGTTATATATATTCTTTGATTTGTTGGTTTAGAAATTGTAGGAGTTTTCTCTACTGTTACACACAGTTTGAGAGGAAAGGTTCATCAAGTCTAAACTCCTTAAAAACATAAACGGTTATGACTTGTAGCAAAAAAAAAATCTTTTGTGCCAATTGCTATGATTTTTAATAGCTTAAGATTTATGAAGACATGGTATTGCAATCATAAGTTACTTAAGACATAAAAGTTTCTGTGAATAAAAAAAACCTACAATTTTTCGTTGGTACATATTGACACTACTAAGAGTGTTGTTTAGTGGCTAGAGGCCGAAAATGGCGGTTGCATCATGTTCAAAGAGAATATGTAGGTGAGGACAAGTAGTAAGCTAATAATTCGTAGGAGTTGTTCCTATAGGGATATTTAATTTTTAGGATTAGGAATGTTAGGAATCATTTGAGTTTATCACACTCAATTTGAAACAAAAGGTTTCTTCAAGTAATTGTGTGGGCTTCTAATTCATTTAAGATTTAATAGAACGTAGCACTGCAATGTTGTAATAAAATCGGTGACAACCAAGATGCGCACCTAAACTATATCGGACAACAAGTAAATCAGACAGTGAGGATTTAAAGCCAATTGATAATGATATATGAGTAGGTTAAAAAATATATTCGTAATGATAATACTACCTCCATTTTGAAGTTAATGTTGTCAAGAAAACTTGCAAAGCCTCTAAAATTGAGTGTCAATGTACAAATATATATTGGAAGAGTACAAAAGATAAAACTGTTGAACAATAAATTATTACTCTTAATTAAATTTAGTGGTATATTTGTATACAAATAATGGTATAAGTTGTACCTTTGATAATATCCGCACGTGTCTAAAATGTCAAGTATTTCCGAAGAGAGGGGAACGTCTCATATTTCAGAACAAAGAAGCAAATGAGAAGGAAAATATCTACACAAAGTAAATAAAATTTCTTACTGTTTAAGCGGCTAATATTTATACGAGGATAAATGATACTCTCATTTTTATAAAACTAGAGAATGTTTTTTAACTTAGCGAAGATGCTGCTCCATTAAAGATCATCTAAATATCTTCTAGATGTATTGCTCAGGTGAAGTATAATCTGATTTTTACCACAACAAATGGTTTTTGTAACTTCACATCTGATATAGCAATTAAATAAACTGAATTTTAACCCGACATGATTTAATATCACTGAATAATTTACGACCAGGCCTTTAATACCATGTACAAAGTAATACATAATGGTCAGTGATGGTTGATTTGTAAATGACATAGTCAACCATATGTGATATTTTAGGTAGAATAGATAAAGTTAAATGGCTACAGAACCATATAACTTCCTTTCATATTAAGTGTGGAACAATAGATTTGGTTCGCTCTCATGTTGATGCCCTCGCATTGCGGGGGCCGCCATGCTAGTTTCTCTAACAACTTATTTCAGTAGTTTTTTCCTGATTCATCTTATATGCTGTGAAAAAATTGTGGCAGCTCGGGACTGATGGCGTGGATCGCTTCCGCTGATAGAGCTGAGGAAGTCTGTCAATGATGAAGACTGAAGATGTGCAAGTCCTCATGTATACTGGAGCTGGTGAAGGAAGTGCAAGTCCTTTGGGCAGGTCCCCTCAAGTGTATCAAATTTCGTTGTGTTAATTTCTGAATTCGAGCCAGAGGCCTTTCCTGTACTGAACCTCCTGTGGGGTATGCTTTCATTATCTGAATGTACCGGACTTATTCCGTCTTGCGAACCGGTTCAGCCTTTGCTGTGCTGAGCACACGTCGTTTCATTCTTTGATTGTAACCGACAATGAATCTCAGTGTTATTTCTTTCTGAAGTTGGCTGACGCTGGTACGGTGATCCACTGCTACACTATAATATTGTGTTCCCGTGTTCCAGATTCATGTTTGTTCCTGTGGAGAACTGAGCGCTGGCTCAGTGGCAGTGGCTGTAAGTGTGCGCCCAGCCCACCCTAGTACGAGTCACCGCTGAAGCGCTCCGACTAAGGGCATCTCCAGCCGTCCCCGAGCGCCTTCCAGGGCCCAAAATAGCACCGTTTGGGCCAAATAGCGCCGTTTTTCTACCAGTCGCCTCCCCTCCCAATAGCGCCGTTTAGGGCCGTTTTGGCGCCGGCGCACCCAGGCCAAACCCAGCGCGTCGGGTTGCACCTGGGGGGTCGGCGGAAGGGAAAACGTGCGTGAGCCAGCACTGTCGGGGAGACAGCGCATTTCCCACCCCGCCTCGCCCTTTCCTCTATCCCGCCCCGTCGCCCCCATCTCGCCGCCGGCACCACCCCTCCCCCCTCCGCCGGACGCAAGCAGCTAGGAACCCCACCATCTCGCCCCAAACCACGGCGCCGGCGCCGCCCCTCCCCTCCGCCGTGATCTAGCCGGAGGAAGGCTCTCGGGAAGGCTCGCGCCCACCTCGCCTGCTAGGTGTTCGGCGGTTTGTCCGCCCAGCCATGGACTCCGACGACGAGGAGCTGCTCGCCGAACTGCTCGATGAGGAAGCCCAGGCCGACCTCGACGACGAAGAACACTTGTTGATCCTCGCGTGCCTCGCGGCCTGCTCGCGAACGACGCGCGGCCGCGGCGTGGTGGCTCGGCGCCCGGCCGCCGCAAGAGCAAGCCGAGGCAGCGCTACGAAGGGTACTGCATCCTCTACTCCGACTACTTCGCCGATCATCCCATGCAGGACGAGGCCGTGTTTCGGCGCCGTTTCCGGATGAACCGCAAGCTCTTCCTCAACATCATGCATGCCATCCGGGAGTTCGACACCTACTTCAAATTGAAGAAGGATTGCACCGGTACGGTAGGCTTTATCTCAATTCATAAGTGCACGATGGCCATGAGGTTGCTTGCATATGGTGCTCCCGCTGATTCGTAGGATGATTATTTGCGCATGTCCGAGTCCACTGCCATTGATTGCTTGAACAAGTTCTGCCGGGCAGTGGTGGCAGTGTTTGAGCCAAAATACTTGCGATCACCCAATGCGGAAGACATTGCTCGAATCCTAGCTTTCAATGAAGCAAGAGTCTTTCCTGAGATGCTTGGAAGCATCGACTGCATGCATTGGGCATGGAAGAACTGTCCATTTGAATGGCAGGGGATGTACAAAGGCCACAAAGGAGAGTGCAGTGTGATTCTTGAGGCGTGGCTACACATGATCTATGGATTTGGTATTCCTTCTTTGGTATGCCAGGAACTCACAACGACATCAATGTGTTGCAGTGCTCGAATGTCTTCGCCAAGCTTGTTGAAGGTCATGCCCCTCCAGTGAACTACGAGATCAATGGGCACCAGTACACAAAGGGCTACTACCTTGCAGATGGCATCTACCGAAGTGGTCAACATTTGTGAAGAGCATGTCCAACCCTGTGCCAGGAAGCGCGAAAGCTTGGTTTTCCAATTGCCAGGAGGCTTGCAGGAAGGATGTTGAGCGGGCATTTGGTGCGCTGCAGTCTCGATTCGCTGTTGTCCGGTACCCGGCCATGACTTGGTCGAAGGCCAACATGTGGGAGGTGATGAACTGTTGTGTGATCTTGCACAACATGATCATTGAGAGTGAGCGGGATCATCCGGTGCTTGAGACTACTGAGCCATACTACCGACAGGGTCCTCTTGCAGATGTAGATCACCAGGTTCCGGCAACATGGGCAGCCTTCCACGCTATGCGCCAGGAGATTCGAGACCCTCAGCACATACACAACTGCAGGATGATCTGGTCACTAGTACACAGCGACACTATGACAACGGGGGCAAACCTTCTATGGAAACGGAGAAAGCATCCGTTGCCCCGCTTTCGATACCGATATGAAGCAGCTCATTTGTAACGGATCACTTTGACCGTTTCCATTGTGGATCGTATATATTAAAAAAAAATGGCAGGCCACCGGCCAGCACCGGTAGTGGAAGCAATCAATGATGCACAGTACCTGTTTGTAATGAAGACAAAATCATCCTCTTCTACCAAAATACATAATAATTTATATCCTCTTACAAAGTCACACGGTAAGGCAGGAGAGACAATTCAAAATTTACAAACTGCATCAGCTGATTTACTCGTACAGAAAATCCCCAAAAAAAACTACATTAATTAGTAAATTACTACTACTCCGCTTCCCTTCTTCTAAATGGAATGGTGGGCATCACAGATTCACAGGGCGTGAGTCTCTGCTCTGGAAACACATATGCTAATCTGCACGAAGAATTGCAACGGTGATTACAGCAGTAGACTAGCAACAAAAATATGAGTCTGAAAATGAAAGTTGTTACTCTACACCGGTCTGTGCATTGCAGCAGCAGGAGAAGTACAACATGTACTACTACTGTAATTGTTAAACTGAATCCATCGATGGATCTAGTAAAAGTACACTCGAACCTGTGGGTGGCACCAGTGATGCATTTTATCATGTGATGACGGGCACATAGATCTGAACTCTTGACCAAACCTAGAACCAGTTGAGTCGGTCAACAAGATTCAGACTTAGTCATGCACCGATTTAAGGCAATCAGAAAACAGATCAGAGCAGAGGAATCCAACCGTGATAGTACGCATTGCACACTGACCTTAGGAGGGCGCCGAGGAAGCGCTCGTGCTCCTCGAGACAAAGGACATGCATGGGGACCCGGAGAAGGGCTGGGGCACTCCGGCTGCCACGACGACGAGGACTGCGGGAGCAAGGCGAGATCTTGCCGCCTCGACGACGAGGCCTGCTGCGGCGCGGGTGGCGCGGGTACGCGGAGGACGACCGGCGCCGCCGGGGCGGTCCGGGACAAGCTTGCCCATCTCCCACTTGAGCTCCTCATCCCCCTTCTCTAGCACCCATATCTTCTTCACGAGCTCGTCAGCCTCCATCGCCGATGATGAGGCCAGGCCACCATCGAATCAAATGGAAGTTGCCCAGATCTTTGATCCCACTGGGGAGGCGGCGGAGCAGGAGAGGATAAGGAAGAAGGGGAAAATAGAAGATAGGGGTTGTGCGGACGCGCTAGGGTTGGGTCGTGAATTTATATGATTGGCTAAATGGGCTTTCTGGGCCGATTTAATTTGCATACGGTTCCAGATTTCTAACCGTGTCCAATATATTCGGATACGGTTAAATATATTCCACCGTTGCCAATGTGTCGCGCCCCAATCCTATCGCGTGACATGTATTTGTTTTAACCGTT
Organism: Poa pratensis; assembly: GCA_947311845.1. Classification (NCBI taxonomy): domain Eukaryota; kingdom Viridiplantae; phylum Streptophyta; class Magnoliopsida; order Poales; family Poaceae; genus Poa; species Poa pratensis. The sequence continues at coordinate 86,189,755 of CAMZMU010000033.1, read as the reverse complement.
GCCTTCGTGGACGGGAATGTTGTCTTTTTGCTGCCGTTTCCATAGAGGGGTATCCTTTGTGTCGTTATGTACTAGTGGGTGTAGCACTTGTGGGAGCGCAAAGGCAATGGCAATGCCGACAATGCCAATGCCTAGTTTGATTTGTTCTATTTGCCTGCATTGTTGAACTATTTGTTTGTGGATTTGTATGTTGAACTATTCTTATGTGTGAATTTGTATGTCCAACTATTTTAATTGTGTTGGCCTTTGTTTTATGCGTGAAATATGGCCCAAACTCGCCGGCTGGGGGCGGCCTGGGTTCCGCGACTAGGAATCGGTGCCCCCCAGCGCGTGAAATAGCGCCGTTGCCCCCCCCCCCCCCCAGGCGGGCCAAAATAGCGCCGTTTTTCGGCATGGGGGGACAACGGCTGGAGATGCCCTAAGCGGGGTGCTATCCGCGATAAAAAATCACCCGGAGAGGTCTCATCTAACAACGTATAGTCAAGGAGGGATCCTTCTCCCGTTGGTCAATGTTAGATTTCTATTAAACCCCTACATTTTCTCATGGACAGACTGCAGCCGGCACAAGTTTGCTAGTAGCTTTTTATTGAGGAATTGTTGTGCAGATAGTTAACTGGTCAGCAAGTTAATCTTGGAATACACATATGTTGGGCGCATCATGTGAAGATCTGGCACTGGCAACACATCCCTACGAACATTTTGCATAGTAAACTGAACACTAGATGTTGGCGTGCAACATGGTTAAGGTTTAGGACTTGGGAGTAAGGATGACTCCAACGGGCCGACCCAAACGGACGCGTGTTTGGTCCGTTTGGGTCGGCAAAAGGACGCGCGTCCGCCCTCTGTCCGGCCCTTTCCTGGCAGTGCGCCCAACGGGGCGACGCATCGCAAACGGACACTGGTTTTTTTTTAGTTCACAGGCCATATATGGGCCATTTTCATTCATATTTGGGGGTGGGCCACAAACGGCCATTTTACATATACAGAAAACAAAATACTTGCCCTTCGTGGGCTTCTACTCGCGGTGGGACGTAGTCCGGCTCCCGCCAGAGGTGCGCCGGTGGCCCGCCTCGCGGTGGGACGGCCGGCGGCGGCGTGGGCGGCTGCTCCTGCTCCTGCTCCGGGAGGGGTGGCGCCCGCTCGACCTCCCAGCTCCCGCCACTGAAGGTCCAGCGCTGCCCTTGCAGGCCGGCTGGAAGGGGTGGCGCCGGTGGAAGGTACTCGTCCATGGCCTGCCACCATGGCTGTGGCTCCTCGAGGACCGCGGCCTGCTGCGCCTGCAGGGCCTCCTCCTGCTCCCGGGCGACGGCGTCGAGGACCTTGGCCCACCGCTTGGCCTCGTCCTCGACGATGGTCGAGGCCGCGAGCGCGGCCTCGAGCTCGTCTTCCACCTCCATCTTCACGGCAGGCGAAGATTGCACGGCACCGGTTGAGCATCCCGCCGCCGTGTGTGCGGCGGCGGTGACCAATCCCCAGCTGGCGGCGTCGGTGCCCGCGTGTACAGGGACTGCATCCGCAGGCTGTGCTCGCCGCTGAACCACGCGTCCCAGTTGCTAGACTTGGCCGCGTAGGCGGGTCGTTGCGGAGGGAGGCCGGGAGGCGGCGGCGGTGGCGGTCAACCTCCAGATCACGTGCCCGGCCGCTGGTCGGCATCGGAGGCACTGGGATACGCTGCGTGTTCAGATGCCAATGGGGAGCTTGACATCTGGCCATGGCAGCGGGACTGCGTGGTCCCAGTACCACTGGCAGTCCTCCTTGTGCACGTACACGCGGTCGCGCCGCGCAATCTCGGCGCCCGGCGACGCGAGCTCGAAGGCGGCGGGGGCCACTGGCTCCGGGGAAGACGGTGGCGTCGGGGTTGGAGTACGAAAGCGGCGGCGGTGGCTAGACGACGACCCCGCCTCGCCGTTGTTCTTGGCCTTGCCATATCCAGGCCACCGGAGCGGCATTGTGACGGTGGCGATGGGCTCTGTTGGCTAGGGTTTGGCTAGGGTTTGGTCGCCGGAGAGGCGCGGCAGTGGGGCAGTGGAGTGGGTTGGTGGGGGCTGGCCGTCCCTATCCCCGGGCAATAAAAAGGACTGGGCCAGGGGGAGGCTGACCGGCACCGTGTCACTGACAAGTGGGCGTTGGGAGGACCCAACGCGGTGCCGCGCGGACGCGTTTTCAGTCCGCCGCGCGTCCGTGGCCGACGCATCGGTGGCCCAAATTTGGGCCAGGAATGCGTCGTGGCGGACCAAATTTGCGTCGCCCCGTTGGGCCCTGATTTTGGCTATATCGGACAGGGACAGACCGACGCAGACTCGATGCGTCGGCCCGTTGGAGTCATCCTAAGGCCCTCTTTGGATCATAGTGTTGAAAAACAGAGAAATAGAAAAAACATAGAAATCTCACAGGTTTACTAGTGTAAAACAGAGAATTGCAAAACACGGGAAAACTGCAGGAATAGTCGTTTGGATGAAACACATGAAATCAAAAGAAAAATGCCTCGGTCCTACGCACTTGAGTTTAAAAAAAAAGAGGTTGGGGTGAATGCTCAAATTCCTATGAAATTGAGTCATAGGAATCCAATCCATAGAATTTGGGTAGTGTCATTCATTTGATCCAAATGCAATCCATAGGAAAAAAAATTGTAAGGATTAGAGCATCTCCATCGGCGCGCTCAATACAACGTCCGGCAAAGTTGCCGGACAGGCGCTGTTGGGCGCGCCGGCAGCCGTTGCCGCCTATTGGGAGCACCGCGCCCCACCGGTCGCTCCAAATAGACGCTCCCAGCTGACAAATTCAAATATTATGTCTAAAATAAAATCAGTTGAATGTCTGAATTCAAATGTCCCAATGCAAAATAAAATCAAGTAGGGCATACAATTATTCAAATTTAAATAAATTGGGCACTCAATTTATTTGGCCATCTGCTTGGCCTTTCAGTGCCCACAGATGCTGAACTAAATCGTTTTGCAGTTGCTCGTGTGCTCCTTCATTCTTAATTTCAGCGTTAATTGTGAGGTAAGTGTCGAAGTCCGCAGTCAAATCCGCATATTCATGATCAATCTGGGCAAGAGAACCCACATGATAGTATGGATGGTCATCATGTTGCGGAGGATCAGCACGTTGACTCTCGATGATCATGTTGTGCAAGATCACACAAGTCATCATCACCTCCCACATCTGCTCTTTCGACCAAGTTAGAGCAGGATACCTGACAATAGCAAACCGAGCTTGAAGCACCCCAAATGCCCGCTCGACATTTTTCCTGGCACCCTCCTGTTCTGCTGCAAAATGAGACTGGCTTTGACCTTGAGGCTGGGAGATGGTCTTGACAAATGTAGACCATCTCGGGTAGATCTCATCTGCTAGATAGTACCCCTTGTCATATCCATGGCCATTGATATGTAATTGCAAGGTGGAGCTTCGCCTTCAGTTAGTCGGTTAAAAACCATTGAACATTGCAGCACGTTGATGTCATTGTGAGTTCCAGCCATACCAAAGAAAGCATGCCAGATCCACAAATCATGATCAGCAACAGCTTCTAGTACGACACTGCATTCTCCAACATGACCCTTGTAAACTCCTTGCCAGGCGAATGGGCAATTCTTCCATGCCCAATGCATGCAGTCGATGCTTCCAAGCATACCAGGAAATCCTCTAACTGCATTTTGTGCCATGAGCCTAGCCGTGTCACCTTCATTTGGTTGTCTCAAATACTTTGGCCCAAACACTGCAACAACCGCCCTGCAATACCGATACATTGTCGCGATGCATGTGGATTCAGCCATGCGGAGGTAGTCGTCTACTGCATCTGCGGGAGCTCCATATGCAAGAACTCTCAAAGCAGCCGTGCATTTCTGGATAGAGGAGAAACCAACCAGTCCGGTGCAGTCGCTCTTCAGCTTGAAGTAGTCATCGTACTCCCGCACGCCAGCCAGAACGACCATGAATAGGCCCCTGTTCATCCTAAACCGCCGCCGGAATTCCTTGTCCCCATGTGTGGGATCGTCGGCGAAGTAGTCTTGCCACAACGTCATATGTCCATGCATCCGTCTGCGATCTTTGTTCATCCTCCTACCCGGCTTCGAACCTCCAATCCGAGGCGCGGCATTCATCTGCACAAGCAAACAAACTAGGCAAGTGATGATCGCCACGTGTTCGTCGACCACGGCGTTGGAGGCGGCATGGGCGGTGAGCAATGCGCCCGTCAGCTGGAGTTCGTCGTCGCTATCCATCTATATCAACACAAGGTTTAGGAAAAAAACGAAGTCTGCAAAAAGCTGAGCAATGCGACAAACACCTTACTTGCGGGGAAGTTCTCGGAGGCGGCGACGGTGTAGCGGCCGATAACAAGTGCGGCTCGACGGAGAAGAGCCTACGGACACTGCGACGGGAGAAATAGTGCACCGTTCCTGACGCGCGGGGGGGGGGGGAGGGGGTGGGGGAGACGGGCGTCCGGCCGGCGGAGGGTGGGAGGCGGCGACGGCGAATAAGTAGGGTGGAGGGAAGGGGATGAAAACAGGCCACATACGGACGCTGCGGGGAAAATAAAAGTGTTGGGTCGCTGATGCGTCGCCCCCACCCGTCAGGTTCGGACGAGTCGCGCGTTGCCGCGGTTGCCGGCACGCCCGCTTGCGTCCCTAGAACCTGGGCGCGAAACGGGGTTGCCGGACGCTGTATTGAGACGTGCCGGCAACATTTTCTCTATTGGGCGCGCCGCTGGGGCACGGTTTCGTGCCGGCGCGCCCAAAACGTCTATTGGGAGCCGAGTTGGGCGCGCCGGTAGAGATGCTCTTAGAATCCTATAAAATCCTACAATCCAAACATGTCCTAAGCTAGTGGCGGTAACAACACCGGATTCTGGTTGTGAGAGCATCGGTCAGCCGTCAGTTCTGTACCCTTTTCTTGGGGACAGAGTAATCTGAACTAATCTTCTTGACTGCTTGGGTTAAAATTCCATACTGCCACAATGCATTAGGAAATTCCGAACCAACGTGTAACATGGAAACCATTGGCATCGCTCAGAGAAGGAACATGTCAATTTATTAGTTGGTCTCCTTGATCAATCATCGAGAGAAGCTCAGCTGTTGAGTAACATGTTCAGATAAGCTAGTGGTGTTAGTTCACCAGTTAGCTGCTATGACTGTAGCTATCCTAAGTTATCTGCAATGTCACCGTATCACAACATCTATCAATTTTCTTCCCTGGACATACACATCGGCTTATGCAGTAACCTATCACTGCTTTACATTATTTAGCTTACATTTTTTATATATCCGTACATTTTCAGAAAATTGTTCTTTCATCTAGAAGGCCGGGTCCGGCAACGCATATCCACTTATCCAGCGAGTTAGCTAGCTAGTGCACACATGACACAACACAAGATGGACATGCAAACAGTATGAATGGATGAATGAGCTGGTAATCCGGATCGCTTCCGCTGGCATTTCCGACTTATAGAGCCGAGTTAACTGAATCCAAAATCAAATTGGTACTACATAGTAAACGGAGTCTAATTATTAATTAAGGTGGAACTAATATGCTAGCTAGGTGGACTAGATGTATGAAATAAAGCTCTGAGCATGCATATCCCGATGGATGATGCAGCAGACAAATGCACTCGTCTAGAACTGAGTGGAGGTGGAGGAGTCTCTTCTGTGTGGGCTGCCGACGCGCTGCTGCCTGTTGGTCGGCTGCTGCTGCTGGACGAGCGCGGCCATCTCCGTTTTAAGCTGAAGAATGAAGGCCGAGCAGAGTACTCTCTAAGTAAAGTGCAGAGAAGCAAAGATAGGTGGAAGAAGAATGAGGTACTCCCTCCGATCCGCAAAAAATGTCGTCAGATGAACTAGCAAGTTGTACTACCTTAGCTCTTTTCCAGCGACACATAAAGTGGATCGGAGGGAGTAGTAGTAGTACCTGTTTGCACTGCCTCTTGAGCTTGAGGTTGTCGTCGACGAGCCGGCGGACCTCCTTCTCGAGCTCCTGCACGTAGGCCCTCTTCCTGGCCCTGGAGCGCAGCGCCGACTCCCTGTTCTTCATCATCCGGACACGGGCTGTGCTGCTGATGCGCTGGTCCTCGTCGCTGCTGACCTGGTCCTCCCCGGCGGCGGTGCCGATGCTGAGGGAGAGGGAGGGCAGGTGGTCCAGGTGGTGAGGGTGCGCAGCAGGGGTGGTGCTGGAGATGGAGAAGAGGGAGCTGAATCCGCTCAGGCTCGGCTGCGGGCTGCCGGCGGCTTCATTGTCAGACATGCTTTCTTGAGTGGAGTGGAAGATGGAGAGGAAGGTGCCACAAGTGGAAGGTGGATAAAGGTAGGGGAAGATCGATGTCGCTAGCAAGTTGGGCAATGCAATGGATCACACACACACCATGTGAAGTGGATTCGTTCGCTGCAGGTGCAAAGCACTTCCGTACAGGAGTTCGTGGACCGAAAAAAAAGACGCGCCGTCCAGCTTTAATAAAGGAAAAGTCTTGTAATAACCCTGGTGATCTCTCCTTCGCGTCCTCCCCCTCGCGCGCCGTCCGATCGAGTCGGAGCGAGCGGCTCTCGCGCGTCCACGTCGCCCCCAGTTTTTCTCTGCGTTATTACCGCACCCTTTTGCTGCAATCGGGTCCTTTCCAAATCCGTGCTCGCGTCGCTGCGCTCGCAACGGCTCCTCGCGTAGCAGACGGAGGCGCGGCCGCCGCGAACGCAACCGCGCGCCACCGCCGTTCTGCTGCAGGCGGCGTGCTCCTCCCCTCCCCCGCGCACGTATCTGCAGCTCCCGCCTCCTCCGCCGTTCGTGCTCTCCTCCGCCTCGACCTAATTGCCGCTCAACGGCGGGGAGCGACCCGCGCGCCGCCGTGACGTCTACTGGTTCCTGCTACGCCGACCGCGCCTCCTCTCTCCCCCGTGAGTTCCTCGTGCTCCTCCGAACCCCCGCTGCTCGAATCCATGCTTGATTTCTTACCTGCTGTTGTTCTGAATCCGCCGCCGTGTGTGTGTCTAGGGTTTCCGGCGACCCAGAGCTTTCTCCGGCGACCGATTCGAAGGTGCTTCGACCTGCGTCCAGTGCAATGTCGGTATGTGATGCTTTCCCCATTCACGTGACTTAGATTTTTGTAGTGTTTTTTGCTTCATTCAGTTCATCCCCAAATTGTGTTCAGTTTTGTCCCCATGATGCTGATGCTTCCTTAGTTATTTTTTTGTTACAAATCCATGAGTTTTTATGTGAACTTATGATGTATTTTGCTGTTTTATTTATTATTATTTTTTTGTGAACAACAAATCCATGAATGTGTTTGCTGCAATTGTTTGCTGCATGTTTTGCTACTTTCTCCATGAGTAATTTGCTTCTGTGTGCACAATGTTTGCTAATTTCAACGAGTTATTCTGTCAGCTGTTGGGTTGTTTTGTTTTGTGCTATTTTAGTTTTTAGTGTTTGTTGCTTTAGTTAGGTTGGTTTGCTGTTTTATGTTGTTTCAGTAATTCTTATAGCAGCATATGTTTCAGTAAGTAGTTGCCATTTTTCATAGCAGCATATGTTTTAGGTTGGTTGCTGTTTTTATGTTGTTTTGTGTTTGTGTTTGCAGCAATTGATTTTCGCATTTTCATACTATGAATGTTTTTGTTCAAGCAGGGTGCGGAGTGGATTTCCAAGGACCGATTCGCTGCGAAGCGTCTGCGCAGCATTTCAGATGATCTGATTGATGACAAGAGGAAGATAATCAAGGATCACAGTGCTTTCGCGTCGCTGCTTGAAGTTTCTCCGTTTAATGTGCCAAACGAGCTCATAGACTTCCTGGCAGTGAATACAAGTGCCAAGCTCCGCGAGTTTAATTACAATGGAAAAAGAATTGTGTTCACGAAAGACATGGTCAGCAAAGTGTTCAATCTGAAGTCGGGTATCAAGCCAGTAAAGCGTTTGGGAAAGAGTGACCGTTCTGCTATGAGAGATTTCTACAAAGGTGACATCCAAAGGCTTCCTATAGAGGATGTAGCAAGTTTGCTGAAGAAAGAGGAAGCAGTAAACGAGGATGCTGTGATCAGGCACTGGGACCTCTTATGTTGCGCAACGGTCCTCCCACCCAGGTCTGGCAATATGATGTGCTTGGACTACCTGGCCAGCATGGATGATCCCAAAAAGGTACATGAGTACGACTGGGACGAACACATACTGGAGTTATGTATGAGGTATGTAGAGAAGATTCAGGCGATGAAGAAGAGGCCACTGGTTCTTGAGAAGGGGAAAAAGAAGTTTGACTTCTGGATATGTGGACCTTTGCCGGTTCTTGCTGTAAGTTGCCCAACTCCTTCTTCTTTTTTTGCTTTTTGCTTCTTGCTTCTGTGCAGCACATCTTGAATTATTTTTTGTAGCATCTATGGACTTGTGTTGTAGCAACACTTGAGTTATATTGTAGCATAATAGGTGTGGATTTGTAGCTTGACATTTTTCTTCTGTAGCATACACCCAGTGTTTCTGTAGCATAGCTCTAGTGTTGTTGTAGCATAGCTTATCTTTTGTTGTAGCATAGCTCTAGTGTTGTTGTAGCATAGCTTATCTTTTGTTGTAGCATCATCTTACATACTTTTTTTTTGATAGATTGTCTATATGGATCATCTCGATATCCCAAGGAATGTGCACTGCTTCAACTACTCTCTCCCTAGAGCATGTTTCGTGACTTGTGCCGACTTCAGTTTTATAGTGGAAGTTGACCGTGACGACTCAGTTCCAACCAGAAAGACTGTATTTGGGAAGCGTCCGGTAAGGCGTTGCCCAGTCTGTGTCTTTTTTGCTATTATATGTCCTTTTTTTTGTGCTATTCTTATGTAGCAATGTATCGTGCAGTTTCTGGAATTGTCGAAAACATTATATGGATCAGTAGCAGCATACAGCAATGTTCATGTAGAAGAAACTGAAGTCAACCTTCTGCATCATTGAATGAATGGCTGGTGTTCCCAAGCATGCATGATTTAGACGTATGGTCTTGTTTTTGCTACATTAATGATTTTTTTGCTACATTAATGATTTTTTGGTTGCTCACATATTGTTTTCTATGCGCTCCTTACCAACATATGCTGCATTTTTTGAACTGACAGGTTCCACCTCGGTTCAAGCATTTGCATGAGAAGCATAGTGTTCTTTTTGCTTCAGAGGTTGACGATACACTGAAGCAACTCAGTCAAGGTTTGAAAAATATGCAGTCAAAACGGATGGCTTCCTTGCTTGTTGATGTGGATGCTGCCATGAGAGAGGGTGATGGTCCAAGCGTCATGTTTTCAACCGACACCTCACCAGACTACCAGGGGAACATGCATAATGATCGGGCGTCACAGGCAGAGGGTGCCCAAAACAGCCCGAAGTTGGCGACTTAGGTGGGAAGGCAAATGCTGGTATAGATGTTGGCGCAGCAAAAGGAGCTGCTGTGCAAGGGGCTGGAGCAAAAGGTGTTGTTTACAAAAAGAAGCCGAAGGTAACTGTGACGAGGAACCCTGATGATAAAGTGGTCGCAGCAAAAATAGGCGCAGCAAAAAAAGGAGCAGCTAAAGGTGTCCCAGCAATGGTTGAGCAAGCAAAAGAGGGCTCACATAAGGAGATCGCAGCAAGAGATGGCGCACCTCAAGATGTCCCAGCAGTGGCTGTTGAAGCAAAGAGGGCGCGGCTATAGAGCTTGAGGTTCTCGTGCCCGCAACAATAGTTGGCACCCAGCAGGGAGGACTGCGCGACAAAAATGGCGTGTGCAGAAGAAGAGGCTTAGGCTCAAACAAAACAGATGAAGCTAACTGTGGATCCAGAAGAGTTCGACCCGAAAGAATGCATTAGAGAGTTCTATGCCCAGAATGAGGAGTTCAAGATTCTGAAGAATGACCTCGTGAGTTATGCATTTTCTCTAGGATAAATTAGAAGTTTATTGTTACTTTTTTTTTGTCAAAATACAATTTTGCTAAATCCTTTTCTTTCTTTTTTGCTACAATGCTGCAATGGTAGCTGCACTTTCCCGTTGTCAAGAACAATCACTGGGTTGTGTGTTCAGTCAATTTGCTGCATAAGCAGTTCCACACGTTTGATTCTATCTTGACAAAAAAGAACACTTCAGTACTGAAAGAAGCAGCAAATAACTTGGTAAGTTGCTGAACAATTATTCTTGCTCTTTTTTTTGCGCAGCATTTTTTGTGTTAGGCTTTGCACTTCTATTCTTGCTGTTTGCTAACAATGTCTCTTCTCATGGTGCTACAGTTTACAAACTTCAAGACACTAGTAGACGTGTCAGGCGCCAAGATCGACTGGTCTCTCTTCAAACATGTCACCCCTGCTCACCCGCAGCAAAAAACGATGTAAGGATTTTTCGGTGCATTCTTCTTTTCATTTTCTGAACTTCTTTTTTAATTCATAAGACCCTTCTATTTGCTCACATCTGCTTTTTTTGTTGCTGCAGATATGACTGTGGATTCTACTCAATGCTGTTCATGGAACACTTCAGCGGAAGGTTATGACGGACTTTGACAGTTCCGACATTCCAGATTTCCGCAAGATAGTCGCAGCAACACTCATCGATAGCAGGGACAACCAAGTGAACCTTATGAAGATAATGGAGGAAGACTTGGTAGATGAATAGGGAATCTGTGATGTAATGCAAATCATGTCGCTCTAAACATGATGCTTTTGTGTTTTACTTCCGCATGTAGATGAACCACTGTGTTTTCTTTTTGTTTTCCCCTGGATCAAAGATGTATGAAGATAGTTTGTGACGTTTCGATCTGTCAAAATGGTAGCAGATACCTCTTTTGCTTCATATATGTAACTATGTTGCTGCTTTGTGGTATATTCTGTTGCTGCATTAATTATTACTGGTTGCTACAACCTTTTTTTGACTTGTATCACAAACTGCAACTGTTGCTGAAATGTCCAAAGTTTGCTTCTTTAGACTAAACTTTTTGCTAAAATAGAGTTACTAGATTGCTACAACCTTCTATTTTTGACTTGTATCATAAACAACAGCTGTTGCTGAAATGTCCAAATTTTTGCTTCTTTAGAGTAAATATTTTGCTAAAATAGAGTTACTAGGTTGCTACAACATTCTTTCTTTGACTTGTATCACAAATAACAACTGTTTGCTCAAATGTACAAAATTTGCTTCTTTAGAGTAAATATGTTGCTAAAATAGAGTTACTAGGTTGCTACAATCAACATGTTTCTTCTTCAGAGGTAGCATATAGGTTTTTTTCTATGATATCAGCAGCAATTTCTGCATTAGTAGCAAAAAGCATATACAAGTGTGTCTGCGAGAGAAAGCAAAATGCACTATGTAGTTACATAATAATGTGTTTCAAACAATTATCTATATCATCTACAGCCTCAACTCAACTCCTGCAGCCAACTCAGCATCCCTCGCCTGCTTTGCTTTGAAGTACATGCAATCTTGCACTACATGCCCCTCCTCGGTGCAAAACGGGCATCTCTTCACCCTTTTCTTTCTAGGTTGCTTGGGCACCTTCTGCTTGTCTGTCTTTGGTTCATTTGCCTTCTTTCTTCTCTTTGCAGCAGCCTCCTGGCGCAGCTCGATCAGCGGCTTCCGCCTTTGCTCCTTCAACTTCGGACGACCAGCAGGGTTTACCCTTGTAGGGTTTCTCAGATTAGCAGGTACATCATCTTTGGTTTCCACACCTTGGCCAACTTGAGCCTGATTTGCGTGCGTCCTTTGCTCTTCAGCTTGATTTGTGTGAGCAGTGTTTGCTCCTGTATCCTGCTGCGGTTGTTTAGCCGCTGCAATCAACTCTCTTGACAACGCAGCAACCCGCTTATTTGTTTCAGCAATCACCTCAGACACCAGTGTGTACGTAGCATCAGCGAAGCATGCAGCGGATGTTAGATCATTCATTTTCCTGCATAATCCAGTGTACCTGAGTGTGTTTGTTGGGGGAACACTGAACCTAATGCCATCTGTACCAGGTTCTGGGGAGGGTGTTGTTGCTGCAGCGGACCATCGACGCAGCATGTACCTCTCCGGTATCTCCTGCACATTCATGTGCACCATGACCCGGATGATATGGGCGCAGATCAGGCCACACATCTCAAATGTATTGCAGCCACATGAATACAGCCCATCCTCAACAACCACTCGAACCCGATATGTTTTCATTTCAATTCCGGGGTTGGGACCAAGGTCGTAGCAAAGGGCATCTTCCTCTCCTCGCAGCGGATAGAACTTAGTTGACGCAGTGATGACCCACAAGTATAGGGGATCGCAACAGTCTTCGAGGGAAGTAAAACCCAATTTATTGATTCGACACAAGGGGAGCCAAAGAATACTTGAGAGCCTTAACAGCGGAGTTGTCAATTCAGCTGCACCTGTGAATAGTCTTGCTCGACACAGATTATCAGTAGCAACAGTTTTATAGCAGTAGTAGCGGTGAAATAATAGCAGCAGTGAAGTAATGACAGCAGTAGTGATTGCAGTAAACAGTAGGATTAAAACACTGTAGGCATAGGGATGGATGAACGGGCGCTGCATGGATAAGATAGCTCATATAATAATCAAGACATAGGCATTGCAGATAATAATGATAAAGCATCCAAGTACTAAGTAAACATAGGCATGTGTTCCGTATATAGTCGTACGTGCTCGCAATGAGAAACTTGTACAACATCTTCTGTCCTACCAGCCGGTGGCAGCCGGGCCTCAAGGGAATCTACTGGTAATTAAGGTACTCCTTTTAATAAAGTACCGGAGCAAAGCATTAACACGCCGTGAACACATGTGATCCTCACATCGCAGCCATTCCCCTCGGCTGTCCCAATTATTGTCACTTTGGGACCTCGGGTTCCGGACAACAATATGTGTATACAACTTGCAGGTATGATCAATAAACAGTGCATATCATTATGAAACAATAACATGTTCAGATCTGAAATCATGGCACTCGGGCCCTAGTGACAAGCATTAAGCTCAACAAGTTGCAACAACATCAATAAGTACTAACAACGGATACTAGGCACCATGCCCTAATGATCTTATAACTTATTACATGAACAATCTCATCCAATCCCTACCATCCCCCTCAGCCTACAGCAGGGAATTACTCACACATGGATGGGGGAAACATGGATGGTCGATGGAGAAGCGTCGGTGATGATGATGGCGATGATCTCCTCCAATTCCCCGTCCCGGCGGAGTGCCAGAACGGAGTTTCTGGTCCCCGAAATAGGTTTCGCGATGGCGGCGGCGTACGGTGATGTTTCTGGATGAAGTGGACGACCCCCTCGCGTTTTAGGTCAAAGGGTTAAGTAGTCGAAAGGGGGCTCGGGGGGTGCCGAGTCGCCCCCACCTGGCGGCGCGGTGGGCCCCTGGCCGCGCCGCCTGTGGTTTGGGCCACTCGTGGCCCATCTCCACTCCCCTTCTGGCTCCGTGAGTCTTCTGGTAAAATAGGAGGTTTGCGATCTTTTCTGGTGTTTTTCCCGAAAGTTGACTTTCTGCACAAAAACAAGACACCAGGGCAATTCTGCTGAAAACAGCGTTAGTCCGCATTAGTTGTATTCAAAACACACAAGTTAGAGGTAAAACAATAGCAAAAGTGTTCGGGAAAGTAGATACGTTTTGGACGTATCAACTCCCCCCAAGCTTAGCTTATTGCTTGTCCTCAAGCAATTCAGTTAACAACTGAGTGCGATAAAAGACTTTCACGAACACATTTGCTTCATATGATGCATATATTCTCACTATATGAACAAATGCTTAGGCAATTCAAGATGAGGCAAATGCAAATAATGTCACTCAATAGGCATGTAAACTATGAAAAGATACCAACATACTAATAGCGACAAACATGAAACATATTAATTCACAAGATTGTAATGCTCATAATAGGATATGATAAGATGGTATCTCGCTTGCCCGTTTTGTACAGCAAAACATAAATGCCCAGGCACCTCTGAAGTTCATGGGAAGACTAGAATCAAAGATATCAAAGATAAAAGCATCAAAGTTATATCACAGTTAACCACATTCTGGGACAAGCACATTACACTAAGAACGACAACTATGCTCTCGAGAAAGTGCTCAAAGAAAGGATGGTGACTCAACATGAAAGTAAAAGATTGACCCTTCGCAGAGGGAAGCAGGGATTATCATGTGCTAGAGCTTTTTATTTTTAAAACAGAAGCAAAATTGTTTTGGGAAGTGTTTGTTGTTGTCAACGAATGGTAGTGGGTACTCTAACCCCCTTGTCAACCAGACTTTCAAGAGCGGCTCCCATGAAGGATGTTATTTCTACCAGCAAGGTAGATCATCCCTCTTCTCTTTTGTTTACACATGTATTTTAGTTTCATTATGGGTGACACTCCCCCCAACCTTTGCTTGCACAAGCCATGGCTAACCGAATCCTCGGGTGCCTTCCAACATTCACATACCATGGAGGAGTGTCTATTTGCAAATTAAGTTGCTTACTGATAAATCAGGGCAAAACATGTGAAGAGAATTATTGATGAAAGTTATAATTAATTGGGACTGGGCACCCCGTTGCCAGCTCTTTTTGCAAAATTATTGGATAAGCGGATGTATATGCCACTAGTCCATTGGTGAAAGTCTGAATGACAAGATTGAAAGATAAAACACCACATACTTCCTCATGAGCTATAAAACATTGACACAAATTGAGAAGTACTTTGAAGGTTTTAAAGGTAGCACATGAAAATTTACTTGAATGGTTCGAAATGCCATGCATAGGTATTTATGGTGGACACTTTGGAATAACTTGGTTTTCATGGTTTTGGAAGCACGAGCAGCATTCCCGCTCAGTACAAGTGAAGGCTAGCAATAGACTGGGAAGCGACAATCAAGAGAGCAATAACCGTCATAATCATGCTTGCGACAAAATGAAATTAATTGAGGCATAAAAGTGATACAAGAACTCTGAGTCAAAATAAATCATCAAGGCTTAATTGACTTTTGTTTTTCAGTCATATGCATGCATGAGCATGTGCCAAGTCAATTCGAATGAATTATTCAGAGGAGGATACCACAATGTCATACCCTCTATGAATAGAACAATGCAAGCAAACATCAACATAACATGCTACCACTATTAATAAATTGGGACCGATCATGAGAGAACAAGAACTACTAAGCATCCACTAAATGACATATACCTCACATGAACCAACTAAGCATGCTCACATAGATGAGTATATGTACAAAAATGAAAACAAATAGAGTTCATACCAGCCTCTCACCCCAACTCGAGTTGTTGTAGATCATCCTTATTGCTTTTTCACTTGTGTTGCTTCGAATGATAAGAATGAAAACCAAGCTCCATCGGAGTCACGGATGGCTGTCCAACTCTGAAAACACTATACAAAACCAAAAAGAAACAACAAATATTTTTGGGTTTTCGAGTTTTTGAAACAAGAGCAAAAAGAAACAAACAATAAAGCAAAATATTTTTGATTTTTGAATAACAAACCGAATTTTAAAACTAAGCAAACTAATACTGAAACTTAAAGAAACAAATGAAGAGAAACAACAGAAATATTTTTGGTCTTTTTGTGTTTTGGAATGCAGCAATAAAAGGTAAACAATTAAAAAGAAAGAAAGAAAGAAAACTGCAACATGGATATACAAAGTATCGACAAGATATGATATGTAAATGAGTGAGATGTCGATATACCTCCCCCCAAGCTTAGGCTTTTGGCCTAAGTGGAGGTCAATGCCACTGTCCCCATGATGTGCCACTGTCGTATATGAAGAGGGTACTCATCCTGGTACGAGCCTGACGACGCACCAGGATAAGTGACGGTGTAGTGATCACCAGGTGCCTCTTCCTCCTCCTGATGCTGCTGGTGAAAACCTTGCAGTCGAAGCTGCTCCTCCAATGCATCCTTGGAGTACGACCACGGCCTCCTGTGAATAGGAAACAAATCGGCCTGGGGCAAAGGGACCTCGGTTGCCTCCCCGTTAGTATAAAACACTTTATAAACAATGTTCCCTATGCGAGAGCCTGGTGCAGCAAACTGATGATCTATCATAGTAGCAAGATCAAGCCTAACAGGGGCTAGCACATCATCAGTAGGTGTCGCAGAAAGACCAAAACTAGCAGCAACACGCTTCGCAACAATCCCACCATAGATGGGTCCTTTAGCGGCTAAGCGGCGAGCAATAAGAGCACCAAGGTTGTATGCAGTGTTACCATTAAGTGCAGCAGCAAGAAAAGCAAGATGATAATTAGAAATGTTGCTGGTGTTTCCCTACCAAGAATGCTAGTAGCAAGGTAGAAAACAAAATACTTGATGGCAGGGTATTGGATATTCCTTATCTTGCCGCGATGAGCGTCGCGGCTATCGTCATCGGTCACTGCTCGATAAAGTTCCACCAAGTCGCGGGTGTTTCCTTCAATCTTCTTCGCTGTACCTATAGGAGCAATATCTATGGCAGCACAAAAGTCATTCAAACTCATGGTAACAGGCATATCATAGATCTTAAATTTAACAACAGGTCCATAAGATGAGTTTGTGAATTTAAAACTCTCAACAAAAGTTTTGGTGAGCCAATAATGTTGGACACCCTCATCCTGCATATAAGTAGTTAAACCAACCCTCTGGATGAGAAACATGAAGTCATCAAGCAAACCTGCATTAGTTAGAAACTCAATGCATGGAAAGGATGAAGCATTTGGGATTTGATCATCCCCTCCATCTCCAATGTTTGGTGCAATGACATCTTCATCATAGGAGCGCCTAACTCGAGTGGATGCCCTCAAGGGTCTTCTTACCCTCTGAGAGTCACTCTCAAACACCTCTCCAAAGTTGTGGTTATGCATTTTCCTTTTCTGAAATTTTCAACACATATCATAAAAATTGATTTTGAAGCATACAAATGAGGGGAACTACTATATGGACTTGCTAGAGGACTAAACATGCATCAAAACTGATTATATCAACATAGAACAAGCATGCATACTCACTTAACAAGTCACCTACAGCAGCAAAATACTCAAGGTATACTTTACTAAACAAAATTCTACTTGGATACATGGAGGAGTCACATACCTGAGAGCAATTGCCCCAAATCTCAGCAGCTGAGATGGGCTGAACAAAGAGATCGAAATCGCGAGGAAGAACAGCAAAAACTCGGTGTGAGAGAGAAAAACGAGCTGAGTGATGCAAGAGGAAGAAGTGGTAGGTGGGGGAACTGTTGGAGGGCCAAGGGGCCCCACCTCAGTGGCTGGCGCGGCCAAGGAGGCAGCCGCGCCACCATGTGGTTTGACCCCATGGTGGGTCCCCTTGGTCAGCACCAGGCACTCCCACGATGCTCTTTGAAAAATAGGACCAATGGTATAATTTTTACAGATTTTGAAAACTTTCAATTTGCACGAAATCTGGATATTTAAATTAATAAAACTTGGGCAGAAAAATTATTTTTAAAATTCAAAACAACTAAACTTTTGCAACCTAATTATCACTACAGGAGGTAAAACAAAGTTGAAGAAAGAAATGTTTTAGCTCTTTCATGTATGCAAATACATTTGATAACAAGGTTGATCAAGTCTTGGCACCAAATAAATTTACATGACACAAATGATTTAAACATCATGAAACACTCATGTTACCTTGTATTGTATTGATATGGATCCAATCATAATGTTTTGATATCCTTCTTGATGATCATATATAGGGCAATCAATACTTCCCACTTTGATAGTTTTAAAATTGGAGATGGTATTGACTCCATAAATCTTGTCAACTTTCTTGGGGAAATAAACAGTATGTTCTTTATCATTAACATTGAAAGTTACTTTTCCTTTATTGCAATCAATAACAGCACCTGCAGTATTTAGAAAAGGTCTTCCAAGAATAATAGACATATTATCATCTTCAGGCATTTCAAGAACAACAAAATCAGTCAAAATTAAACAATTGTTAGCCACTTGAACAGGGACATCCTCACAAATGCCAACAGGAACAGCAGTAGATTTATCAGCCATTTGCAAAGATATATCAGTAGGTATCAATTTATCAAGATAGAGTCTCTTATAAGAGAAAAAGGCATAACACTAACTCCTGCTCCCAAATCACATAAAGCAGTTCTAACATAATTATTCTTGATGGAGCAAGGGATGGTTGGTATACCTGGATCTCCAAGCTTCTTAGGAACCTTGCCATTGAAAGAATAATTAGCAAGCATAGTAGAAATTTCCTCATTAGGAATTTTCCTCTTGTTAGAAACAATATCTTTCATATACTTTGAGTAAGGAGGCAATTTAATAGCATCAGTCAAAGGAATTTGCAAGAACAAGGGTTTCATCCATTCACAAAATTTATTATAATGTTCTTCTTCCTTTGATTTTAGTTTCTTAGTTGGAAAAGGCATTTGCTTTTGAACCCAAGGTTCCCTTTCATTACCATGTTTCTTAGCAATGAAGTCTTCCTTAGTGTACTTTGTGTTTTTAGTATGCTTTTCAGGTTCCTTTTCACTAACTTCTTTATCAAGAGCATCATTTTTATCCTTATCACTATCAAGTTCATTACCACTTTCAGTTTCAGCATCAGAGATAGATATACTATTAGGATCATTAACAGTTTCAGAGGATTCTACAACATTTTTATGTTTCTTCTTCTTCTTTTTCTTAGAAGGAGAAACTGGATTTTCAGCTAGTTGAGAATCTTGTTCAATTCTTTTAGGATGTCCCTCAGGATATAAAGGATCCTGAGTATGAGCTCCACTTCTAGTGCTAACATAGACAGGTTTTAATTTTTCTTTAGAAGCATTGGCTAACATGTCTTGTTGCACTTTAGTGAGTTGATCAATTTGAGTTTGAACCATATGGAAATGTTTAATAAGCATCTTAACATCATTGGAGGTTCTCTCCACAATATCATGCAACTTACTAATAGCTTGAGAGTTTTCATGCAAATGATTCTCTACTCTCATATTAAAATTATCTTGCTTAATAACATAATTATCAAATTCATCTAAGCATTGATCAGGTGGTTTAGAGTAGGGAATATCTCCTTCATCGAACCTGTGGAGAGAGTGAACCTCAATTATGGATGGATGAGGAATTGGCTTACACAAATCTTCAATAGGTGGAAGGTTCTTCACATCTTCAGATTTAATACCCTTCTCAATGAGAGTCTTCTTGGCTCCCTCATTGTTTCATCATTCAATTCAATCATACCTCCCCTCTTCTTTGATATTGGTGTCGGTGTAGGTGGGGGGTCGGCGCAGGTAGAGTCCAATCATCATAATTCTGGCTGATTTTAGCCAATAATTCTTCAGCTTCTTCAGGGTTCTTTTCCTGAAAACACAACTAGCACAACTATCCAGATATGCTCTAGATTCAATAGTTAGTCCACTGTAAAATATATCAAGTAGATCATGCTTTTCCAAATCATGTCCAGGCCGAGCTCTGATAAGAGAGCAAAACCTTGTCCATGCCTCTGGAAGTTTCTCTTCATCTTCCTGGTCAAAGTTATAAATTCTCTGCAAAGCATCATGTTGAGCACTAGCAGGGAAATATTTCTGAAAGAAAACATTAAGCAAACCAGTAGGACTAGTAATAGAACCAGGAGACAAGTTGTTATACCAAGCTTTAGCATCATCTTTTAATGAGAAAGGAAAAATCTTAGCAACAAAATAGCTACGCTTCTTGATATCATCAGAAAATAAGCCACTCAAAGTAGAGAGCTCATTCATGTGCTCTACAGCACTTTCACTCTTAGTGCCACAAAAAGGAGTTTTCTCAACAATAGATATATGAGATAAATCAAGAGAAAAATCATAATCCTTATCTTTAATGTTTATAGGAGAAGTGGCAAACTTAGGATCAGGTGACAACTTGTATTTAACAGCATGTTGTGCAAGAAAATTTCTAATATTACTTGCACCAGTAGTAGCATTACATTTATCAATAAAATCATCATCAAGTTCCACATAAGTTTCATCAGGATCATCATCACAAGTATAATCCCTTAACTCAGGTGAATAAACAGGAGTAGTAGGACTTCCATTAGGTGTTCTAGTATTTTCAAGTTGTTTAGACCTAGCAATAGCAGCATCTAAAAGTGGACCTAATGAAATACTCTCATCAATCACAGTAGAAGCATCATCAATATTATCAGAGGCAATTTCAGATTCAGCAGTAGTACCAACACGTGAAGATTGTGGTGGTGTAACAAGTTGACTCAATACAGATGGTGAGTCAAGAGCAGCAGAGGTACTAAGTGTCGTACCTTTTCTTGTAGTGGATGGCAATACACGGACCCTCTCATCACGAGCTTTACCCATGATGAATAAATTTCAGCGAGCAATATAGATCACAAGTGAACTCACAAATAAAGCTATGCTCCCCGGCAACGGCGCCAGAAAATAGTCTTGATGACCCACAAGTATAGGGGATCGCAACAGTCTTCGAGGGAAGTAAAACCCAATTTATTGATTCGACACAAGGGGAGCCAAAGAATACTTGAGAGCCTTAACAGCGGAGTTGTCAATTCAGCTGCACCTGTGAATAGTCTTGCTCGACACAGATTATCAGTAGCAACAGTTTTATAGCAGTAGTAGCGGTGAAATAATAGCAGCAGTGAAGTAATGACAGCAGTAGTGATTGCAGTAAACAGTAGGATTAAAACACTGTAGGCATAGGGATGGATGAACGGGCGCTGCATGGATAAGATAGCTCATATAATAATCAAGACATAGGCATTGCAGATAATAATGATAAAGCATCCAAGTACTAAGTAAACATAGGCATGTGTTCCGTATATAGTCGTACGTGCTCGCAATGAGAAACTTGTACAACATCTTCTGTCCTACCAGCCGGTGGCAGCCGGGCCTCAAGGGAATCTACTGGTAATTAAGGTACTCCTTTTAATAAAGTACCGGAGCAAAGCATTAACACGCCGTGAACACATGTGATCCTCACATCGCAGCCATTCCCCTCGGCTGTCCCAATTATTGTCACTTTGGGACCTCGGGTTCCGGACAACAATATGTGTATACAACTTGCAGGTATGATCAATAAACAGTGCATATCATTATGAAACAATAACATGTTCAGATCTGAAATCATGGCACTCGGGCCCTAGTGACAAGCATTAAGCTCAACAAGTTGCAACAACATCAATAAGTACTAACAACGGATACTAGGCACCATGCCCTAATGATCTTATAACTTATTACATGAACAATCTCATCCAATCCCTACCATCCCCCTCAGCCTACAGCAGGGAATTACTCACACATGGATGGGGGAAACATGGATGGTCGATGGAGAAGCGTCGGTGATGATGATGGCGATGATCTCCTCCAATTCCCCGTCCCGGCGGAGTGCCAGAACGGAGTTTCTGGTCCCCGAAATAGGTTTCGCGATGGCGGCGGCGTACGGTGATGTTTCTGGATGAAGTGGACGACCCCCTCGCGTTTGTAGGTCAAAGGGTTAAGTAGTCGAGAGAGGGGCTCGGGGGGTGACCGAGGCGCCACACCACCTGGCGGCGCGGTGGGCCCCTGGCCGCGCCGCCTTGTGGTTTGGGCCACTCGTGGCCCATCTCCAACTCCCCTTCTGGCTCCGTGAGTCTTCTGGTAAAATAGGAGGTTTGCGATCTTTTCTGGTGTTTTTCCCGAAAGTTGACTTTCTGCACAAAAACAAGACACCAGGGCAATTCTGCTGAAAACAGCGTTAGTCCGCATTAGTTGTATTCAAAACACACAAGTTAGAGGTAAAACAATAGCAAAAGTGTTCGGGAAAGTAGATACGTTTTGGACGTATCACGCAGCAACCATTTTCCTGAACCTCTCGAACACCTCCCTGGTGTAGAATACTAATGCCTGTTTCTCAATTGGGTAGCTACATATGTAAATGTAACAACAGAAGTAAGCAGCTGCTACATAGTATAGAACGCAATGCTTCAAGGACAGGTCTTAACATTTTTTTTCCTTTTCAGTGTTTTGCTACAATACATTAACATAGTTGCTTCATTACAGTTTGTACTATGCTACATTAAATAAAATCAGTTGCTACATAAGCAACCAATGCTACATGAGTTCAGGTCTCACCTTCCCCACAATGTTGTTGTTGTAGCCTCCATTACGAACCCTGAGTTGTCCTCGTGGTCAAGCATTAAGTTTTGGCACAACTCATATTGTTGCACAAAGGTCCAAACCGAGTCGCTAGGCGTGATCAACGACTTGAAGTACGAATTCAGACCTTCCGATCTCCCGGTTGTGCTTGTAAATGGGAAGAAGCATTTCCTGAAATACACCGGAGCCCAAGCAGCCCTTGCTTTCCACATATTTTGCAGGTGTTTGTTCTCCATAAGAGCAAAATTCTGAATCATTTGCTGCCAACAAATCTCAAATTCCTCTACCGTGTCCGTGCCATATATGCATGCGTAGAAAGCTTCGGCAAATGGGTTACCTTCTCTCAGCAGCGGCCCGAGCTTGGTTCTCGCTAGGCGAAGAACATGGAAGACGTAGGCACGGTGTACTGGCTCTTTGAAAACCTCTTTTATTGCTGCGGCAATCTTGCTGCATTGATCAGTCATTATATGCTCCGGTTGCTCCCCACCCATAGCTTCCATCCATTTCTCAAATACCCACTTAAATGTCTCAACCTTCTCATCCGGTAGCAAAGCGCACCCCAGGACAATAGTGTGTGTGTGGTTGTTTATGCCAACTATCGGAGCAAAGGGCATGTTATATCGGTTCGTACAGAACGTGGTGTCGAAGAACACACAATTCTTGTACTTGCTGTACAATGCTCGTGTCCTCCCATCCACCCAGAACAGAGCTCTCACCGCGTTGTTGGCGTCAACCTGTGAAGCATAGTAGAAGCTGGGGCACAAAGCCTGCCGCTGCTTGAAATACTCCATGGTCATGCTCATATCTCGCAGTGTCATATCTTCTCGCAGCATGCTCCTGATGTTCGCGACATCCTTCTTCACATAACCTAGACATCTCGGATCACCGCCATGTACACTTCCGAGGCAACCCATGATTTTTGCTGTGGTTATGTTCTGCTCGTGTAATGTCTGCATAAACTGGAAATCCTCTTCCGGCACCTTTCTATGAGATCTGTAGTATCGGCGACGTCCAATTTGCTGCACCAATGGATGTGTATGCTCCTCGATGAAAACTGTAACAGTCCAAACACCTTCACGTCTCCCTACTAGCATCTTAGCCTTGCAATCATGGCGCAACAACTTGCTGCGATGTCTCATGTCAGGAGCATCATTGTGCACACCAGCTTGCTTGCTTCGAGATTTCTATCCAGCATAGGCGCTCATGTCAACTGTTGCATCCTCCACCATCGCAGCATCAGAAGATTTGCTTCCGGCAGCAGGTTTTTCAGCAGCAGGTCTCCCTTTATGCACACACTCAAACAACCTGCTCAGGATTGTGTCTTTGGGTGCATTTCTTGCCTGGCTGTACTTTGTGTTTCCAATGTGTGTACCAAAACCCATCTTCCAGGCATAATCATTGTAAACTATCTGTGCTTCCTCTATAGAGTCGAAGGTCATGCCAACATATGGAACAACTGGCTGGGAGCAAACTTCTTCACCTGCTTCTTCTGAAGCAACTGGAGCAGTAGCACTTGTTGCGTTGTGTGGTCCGTCAGCAAAATTATTTGGACCATTGTCTGGCTGCACGTAATCATCGAAGCTTCTGCGTCACCAGGCTGGTTCAGGTCAAAACCTCCTAGGATGCTATCCGCAACAAACTCCTGCAAATCGAACAGTTGACATTTTTTTCAATACTCATGCTACTGATTTTTTTATTCAAAACAGAACTGTACTGAAACACCATTTTTGTTTTCCCTTCTAGAGGAAATTGCTGCTACAATAATCATGCTAATGTGCTTCAATAAAGGGTATAGCATGCTACATTAATGTAAATATGTTTGCTACAACGACTACTGATTTTTCTGCTACTGAATTTTTTGCTCCTACCTTCCCTGGCTTGCTACACACAACGAACTATGCTACCAACAATTTACGGCAGTCAAGCACACGAGTTTCAGCGATGGATGAACAAACCAGATCTCAACTTTTCAGTAGCAATTTTTTCAAACTCACCGAAGCTGCGGGCTGCTCAGTCTCTGGATCCGCGTCGAAAACGGTCGACGGATTCATGAGATCATGTAGAAACCCTGGCATAAACGAAGGATTCGCAGCGCCGGGTCTCGCAGATCCGTAGGTGGGGCGCCGCCGTTGCCGTGGGGGAGGATTCGAGCTTGAAGCAACAATGGAGGGCGGCGGAAAGTGGTGAGGATGGCCTGGTGGAGGATAGAGGATGGGGCGGCGGAGGTGGTCCATCTCGTAGCAACGGCGGAGCAACACGGCGCTCGGCCTCACCGTCGCCGTCCGCCTCACCCGTCGCCTCCGCAACTCACGCGATTTTGCCCGATTTCCTGTTATGACCGTTTTTGCTACGCGCGGGAGAAAGATTGCTTCGTTGTAGCAACTGCGGGCGTTGGTTGGGGTGGCGCGGGATCGGACGGCTGCTGGCGACCCGTCGGACGGCTCGCGACCTGGGGGATCGGACGGAAAGATCCCCGGGGGACGCCTAGTCCCGTCCTTTAATAAAATGACGAGATGGGCCAGGCCCGCAACCACCGTCTCTTTTCCCTGGTCCTCTCATCCTCTGAACGAATGCATGGCACACTCACAGTCTCACAGAATTGGCTGGCTGGCTGGCTTCAATGCGGGCAGGCATGCATGAGGCATGTACGGCGATCGATCGTCGCGTCACTTCCACACAGAAGTACAGAACCCTGTTCTACCTTACCGCATAAACCTAAAAAAAGAAGTTTTATTTAGTAACCAGATATATTTCATCAAGCAATAAAGACCTCTCACTACTTCATAACAATAAAGACCTCTCATAGAATCAAAATGAAACTACCTTCCAAGTCGGGGTTTCTGGCTACCATCCTTCTCATATCAGGATCTACAATCTCCGATGGAGACCTTGATAGCCCTTCCCATCCGTTGGTGTGGGGTCCGGATAAAAATTCAGACTCCAACATAGACCCCTACCAATTCAAAAGTAGGTTAAAAATCTTCGGACATCCCTTGTCCGCCCCCAACTTTTGGGAATGACTAGGGGTGTTTGGACACTATGTCACAAAGATTTCTGCCCAGGCTGACTCATTTGCCGGTCAAACATGCCAACCCATATGGACATCCTTTCTGGGTTGCCATTGGAGGCACCAACCCCTAAACGAACAGAATTCGGGGGCGTCCCGATAAAATTTCACACTAACCATTGGAGAGATTCAAAGGTGTTTTTTAAGATGAAATTGTCCATAAAGCTAGTAGAATTGGATTTGGGGTTTTCTTGGGGGAGTCTAATTCACTTATAGTTTCATCTGTTAACATGATTAATGGTATTGAGATGGATAGAATTTTGACAATGTTTAGAATAATATTGAGATAATAAGGACGATGGTCTTCATAATTTGTTTGTCTCTAATATGTATGAAACCTAGATGATACCCCGCGCGTTGCTGCGGGACATATTAAGCATGATTTCGAAGAGATTGTTTCAACTACACATAACCTATCTCAAGAAGAGTGCAAATTATTTTTCAATTCACCCCATATGATAATACCCATCCACATGCAAGAAAATATAATAATTACCATAGAATTTTTCGCATTGTTGTAACATATGCCTAATTAACGTATTTGCTTAAGCAGTAATCATATGGAACTATTAAAAACCAGACCCTTTTCGAAGAAAGAAAACAGCAGTACACGTCTACTTCCCTTCCCTGCAATTGAATCAAATGAGAAATGGCATCCAGTAAAATAGAAGAAAGAAGGAAAAAGACAGAGTAGCCAAGTAGAAAATAATAAGAAGCAGCTACAAATTGCTTGATTTGCAGGATTGACTAACCTAAAGTGTGAAACTGCAGATGTTTATTTTTACCAAATGAGAATTATTGCTGAGGCTAGAAATTCTCCGGAGCCGCATTTGCACAACCAAAATCGAAATGGCAGAGCTTGTGCTGAATCTTATCAACTCTCCATGGGCAAACTGATCCGTTGAACTTCCAAAAGGCCAAGCCAAAGGGCACACCAATCTAGTCAGTGTTGGGTTGACATAGATGCAAGTGATACGCAGATTTCCTGATGCAATGCTGTATAAAGTGTTGCAGAGGATTCATCATGGCTGCATGGATACCGCGGTGGGGTTTGGTTGCAGGAACCGTGGTAGCACATTGGCTTAGCGACATCTATAAGGAGGTCTACTCATATTTATATATGAAATTAAGAGGTGGTAGAATACGAAGAGCAAGAGATTAGCAGAAGGCTTAAGTTTTGATTTTAGAAGGGAGCGGGACACCGTGGGGCAGAGCTACAGAGGAATGGAATTATGATCGGAAGTGAAGGGACGAAACACTGGACTGCATGCTATGTTCGGCGACTAAGACTAGTCATAGTGGGAGGAACATTGCTAGTAACTTCAATGCCACGTAGGCAAAAAAGATGATGTGGCAAGTAATTAATGAGGAGAGAGAAGGTTGGAGTAACATAGCTAGTTACTGGAACATCACACACACCAAGGCAAAATGAGTCTACAACCTAATAAATACTATCATGCTGACACCACAAATAAGTTACTACCCACTATAGAGATAGTAACAATAGGTAGTAACATAAGTATGTTACCACTCAATGTTACTCCCCACTATGACTAGTCTAAACACGAAAGGAAACAAATCAAGAGAGCTGATGACATGGACCAATTAGATGATTGTTGATGTGTACACCTTGCATGTTGAGAGAAATACTTGTAGTGGGGTGCTCCTATTTAGATATAGAAGATTTGGTTGATGAAGAGGCTACAGAATTAGACAATAATAAGATCACATAGTTAAAACTTAAAAGTGTGAAGGTCACGTAGACCCGCCTAAAGAAAGAGTATGATGTATCTAATGTTCGTTGGAGCAATATATTTGAAATTCGTTGGAGCAATATATTTGAAATTAGGTA
Source organism: Poa pratensis (assembly GCA_947311845.1). Lineage (NCBI taxonomy): Eukaryota > Viridiplantae > Streptophyta > Magnoliopsida > Poales > Poaceae > Poa > Poa pratensis. Next base: position 86,162,803 of record CAMZMU010000033.1, on the reverse strand, counting down.
ATTGACAAAAAGTGTGCGTGCGCTTTGTCCACCGTCGAGCGCACGAGACTTGTCGGAACTATGGACACGTGCGGTTCCTCGTTCCAGTTTTTTCCATTAAGGCGACATGCGCTGACACAAAATCACTGACGAGGCTTTCTCATAGACGCATGCATGGCGCCGAAGGATTTGAATATACGGGGAAAAAGACAACGCCAGCCACATGCAAACATATTGCAAAAAAAATAAAAACTTGTAGCTTTTAAACCAAACGTCTAAATCAAAATCGGTTTTCACCGTTGTGTTACTCGCGACGAGATCTTCAAAACAAGATCCCAATTGAGTATGTTCCGACAATAGTTATTCAAAAAGCAACTTTCTTTCCCACAAAAACAATTTTGTTGTAAAAACTTGCTTTTCAACCAAGAAGTTGCTTTAGGAATAGCAACTATGCATTGCCGGTAGAAAACATTTCAGAATCGACATGATTTTCTCTCATAAAACCAACAAGTCCCCCATTGCTTGGATTACAAGCCCCCCTCCTCCTGATATTTTTTACGTATTTCTGGTAGAAAAGCAAGTTTATAGTACACAAAGTTGTTTCATGCCAGTTTTCTAAAAAGCAACTTTCTTTCCCCAATAAGCAATTTTGTTGTAAGAACTTGCTTTTCAACCAAGAAGTTGCTTTAGAATATTAACTATGTATTCTCCATAGACAACATTTGCATAATCAACATGATTTTCGCTCATAAAACCAACAAGTTGGCCATTGCTTGGATTAAAAACAAGCTCCCCTTCCTCCTCATATTTTGTCGTGTTTGTGTTAGACAACCAAGTTTACAGTATAGAAAATCAAGTTTATAAAACAAAGTTGCTCTTAGAATTTTTTTTCGTGTTTTGTAATTGAAAACTAAGTTTATAGCACAAAGTTGCTTTTCGTGATAGAAAAGCAAGTTTATAGTACAAAGTTGGTTGTTGTGATAGAAAAGCAAGTTCATAGTACAAAGTTGCTTTTCAAAAATAATTGTCTAAACATGTTCATGTGGGATCTTGTTTCGAAGATCTCATCGCGAAGAACACTATGGTGAAAACCGATATTGATTTGGATGCTCGGTTTAAAAGTTGTGCATTTTTAAAATCTTTGACCAACTTTGCATTTGTTTGTACGGATAAAAGGGGAGCATGAGCATGATTGTGCGCTCCCTCACCCAAAAGCGATGTACGTCTGGCTCCGCCTTGTATGTGTTTATAGCGCGTATGGATGGTTCCGACAAAGATTTCCTTTTCTGGCACGTCAGATCGGACAGGGAGAAATTTTCTCTTTTTGGCGCGTGCGCTCCCGGATGAAAAAGCGCGCGTGTGCTCTCCAGCAGCGTCCTTGAAATTAAGAAGAATCTTTCCTAAATGCATGGGCCATCGGCCCATTCAAAATTAAGAAGGAGTTCAGCTCCCTAGGTACCTTGATGTATTTTCTTTATTGGGAAAGTTGTGTTCAAACCCCATTAGTTCGATCGATATATCTGCGGTGTGCGGTCTATTTTGTTAAAAAAGTTGTGTATGTGCTTCGAACAATCATAATCCCACACGTATGCGGCAAATCTGACCATTATCTTGTTTAGACAACAGGGTAGTGCGAGTATATATATGCCCATGTATATGTACAATCACCGATCGAATGTGTAAGCTACAGTGAGATCATATTTACACGATATATATTCAGGCGGCCCTCCTCGCAACGTATCTCCAGGACCAGGAGGCCACCGGGGTGAATTCTGCTTGGTGATGATTATCAGTAGTCAGAGAGGCCAACGGTGGCAGCATCTGCAGGCGCCGTCTCGCCGGAAGTATTCATCAGCCTGTACCTAGCATACAAGCCGGCAGCCCCAATGAAGGCCAGCGCCACGGCGATGAGCAGCCTCCGCACCATCCCGCTCCGGTTCCTGGCAAAGCCGTACACCGAACCACCGGTGCCAGTGGCCGCCACGGCCTGATGTCCCCTGCCGCCTTCGCCGTGCTCTTCCTTGTCCGCCTCGTCGTGGCGCTTCTTCTTTTCAGCAGCAGCCGCGGCGGCGGCGGCGTGCCCCGCGGCTTCTGCGTCGTGGACATCGCCCTTTGGCAGGTCGACGGGCGAGAGCATGGGCATGGTGATGTGGAGGACGCCGTCCTTCTCGAACCTTGCGCGGATGCCGCCAGCGTCGCAGCCGTCGGGGACCTGGAAGTCCTTGCGGAAGCGGCTCCACTGGTTGCCGCCCTCGTCGGCTTCGAGCGGGCGCTCGCCGCTGACCCTCAGCCGCCCGTAGTTGTCGATCTGCACCCTCAGGTGCTCCTTCCTGAACCCTGCACGTACAGTCGCACAGTCGCATCGATCACACCCAATCGTTCAGTGAAAATACGACAACAAAAAAGAACAGCTGCAAAGCTGAAATGCGTGTATACCTGGGAGGTTGAGGACGAGGGTCTGCTTCGTGGTCTCCTCGAGGAGCTCGTGCGACGGCACGAAGTCGACGTACGTCCGTGCGGCGGCCATGCTCAGCTGCTCGACGGCGGCGCTTTCTGAATTCAGGCGGCGAGCTTGCTGCGCTAGGTGCTCTTAGTGACTTTCCTGAAGATCTCACGAGCTGAGGTTGGATGGATCGATGGAGGAGCTGATGAATAAAACCGACGCGTTGTGTGTGCATATATGTACGTGGGTGGAGTGCGGCATGGGACGAGGAATTGCTTCGCGGGAAGGAGTAGGGAAAGAACAAGGCGAAGCTACGTAGCTAGCTATCTCGGTTTCGGTGGTGATACCTTTCCTTGCCTTGGCGAGTGCGCTCGCTCTGATGTCCGCGCTTTCCCCATTCGTGCTGAATGAAATGCACCAACGCAGACCCCTTAAATCGGGAAAATGTGACTCCACAACTATGAATCTTTCCCGATTATATGAGACGTTCAATTAGTTTACGTGCATAAATTATCAATTAATTTTCAGATATCAATGGATTATCACTAATTTATTTGGATTTAAGTAATTTACTTTCTAGATTCATGTACTAACAAGAAATTTCCCTACATACATTGACAATAAAAAATCATGCATTAACATATTTTTTATTTTATCAGCAATCGAGTAGTACAAATAATATCGTTCGTTAGATGCAAAATCATTCATGATAAGCGGGAGGTTGTCATAGTTGTGAAAAAACTGTGTTGCCAAAATCAAGCTCTTGCTCTGGATTTCGATTTTTTTTAAGGGGAAAGTGGATTTCGATCTCGCTTCGACCCGATCCAGGAATGCTGCGTGGCCCAGCATTGGAGTCGGGCCTGCGGCCTGCAGACTGATCGAGGCCCGTGGATTAGATTCAACCGATCCTATTGAAGGCCCGCCAGACCAATTAATATTCAGGCCTTCAACAAAATATAAAAATTGGTGCAATTCTTGAAGTCCGTCAAAAAAAAAAAACCTACTGACTACACTGGATCAAGACGGAAGCTGCAGGAGCTCCACAACTCACTCAACAAGCATTGCTACTTTGCTAGTATACCACCACGTGCTCGGCTGCTCGCCATCTCTCAAGCAAATCGCCGCCTCTCAAATGTCAAACTATTGCTCGATCTCTCTAGTCCAGTGGCCGGTCAACTTGTGACTAATTCTCTCTCGCACCAAGCGAATAGTACTCCGCCGATCGATGAAAACAAAACTTTTTTTTAAGCGTCCACTTGGTGTATGCACTCACATATCGAAATCGCCGGCTACACTGCCATAACGTGGAGTGAGCCACCTATAAATACCCGTCCATCTCTTTGCACTTAGCACCCAGGAACAATCATCATACACCTTTAGTAACCTCACAATGGTAGGCAGTAAACATGTAGCTCTTGCGTTCATTCTCCTCCTAAGCGTAGGATTAGCCAGTGCCGCAAGAGTGTCGAGACGCCTTTCTTATGGATATGGCCAGGGAGGGGGAGAGGGTGGCGCAGTGGTGAATGGTGCTGGCTCAGGGTCTGGTAGTGGCGCTGGATCCGGGAAGACAGATTCTGATGGTTCCCATGGAAATGCCGTAGCTGGAGGTGGCGCTACCACAGGTAGCCAAGAAGGTGGGTCCGCAAATGGTCGTGGATCTGGCTCAGCCTCAGGTGGGGCTTCTGCTTACAGCTCCTTTGCCACCGGTAGTGATGGGTACTCTAGTGCCGGCGGCCACGGTGGTGGTGGAGGAGGAGGTCAAGCTGGTGGTTCCCAAGGATCCAGTGGTCATGGAGCTGGCAATGGCAGTGGCAGTGGTAGTGCCTATGATAACTATAGTTATTATCAAGGGCAATCCAAGGGAGCAAGTGCCAGTGGTAGCGGTGATGGCAATGGTGGTGGTCAAAATGGTGGAAGCGGTGGTGGCGGAGGTAGTGGCGGAGGGTACGGTGATACACCGTGAAAAATTATGTGTGGTTATCAAAGCACTTGTTTTCCTCCATGTATACTTTTCTGTTTAGCAATAAATCAATAAAGAGTACCACACCATTTTTGGTTTGGTTAAATAAGAATGTTCCATGACAGGAATGCCAATTATAATCTGGTCACGCATATAAATGGCGCCCTATGTTTCTATGGACGCTTCATTGAGTAAAATCTAGGATCCCGTGTTATAGCTAGATCTCCAACTAAAACTCAAAATTTAATTTAGGGTTTTCCTTTAACCTGGAATTAAAACTTACGTCTGAACTTCATTGGTTGTACCTGACAATGGAAGACTTCTTGTTATTTCCTTTGTTGAAGGCATTGTCTTGAAAGTTCGGTCGATTTCTGCGGTGAAAACACATGATTTGATGATTGGGTGACAACGATGCATGTGCATTTCCCTTCCTGGTGGCGTCGCTACTGGAGAACATATTTTGCATTCCGAGTGCTTCCATTTGTGGTGGTTTGAATCTTACTACTGCGAGTGATTGATCATCGTGGTGAATTTTCTTTATTTCTTTTATTTCCCTTTTTAGCTATTTGCATCCTTAATGTATTGACAAGTTTTTAACATATATTGGTGCAGAAGCTGCGTACGTGTAAGTGTTATCTTCTTAATATTAATATATTTCGTTTGTCAAGTAAAAACCGTAGGGTATTCGTGTTAATCAAGGAAACCCTCCTAAGAGGAAAGTGACAAGTGGGCACTAGGTATTGCTCCTACAATCACGAAGAAATCAATTTTTCATCTACCTTTTTGGGTATCTCATCCAAGAGGTATCTTTCCATTAGCTAAGAAGGGAGGTTTATATATGTGGCTCCCAATTTATGTGTGCTATGTTGTCACTACACAAGTCGAGAGAATCCAAGAAAAGTCCAAAGCTCCGGGGGCCCTTTCCGTGCTAGGATCCGAAGTATTTAGAGGCAAACATATGCAACCTAGAACAAAGGCTGAATCCTTTACGGCATACCCAGAGACCCGGAGTATTCAGGGCGTTCCGGGACATTGGAAACTATCGACTGTAAAAATGTGTAGATCGATCCACTCCTTGATCTTCATCCAACCCTCTTAATGGTATGGCTGTCGTATGACTATATATATGAACATAATGAAATGAGAGCATAACTGGAAATGTGCCATCGTCTTTTACCCTTTTGCATAGGGGTCTCCAACTATCTTTTTTTTGCATTCTCGTGAGACTAAGTTCCTCTTCCAAAAACTAATACACACCATTAGTTCTCTGAATACTTGTCGTCAATATCGAAACACATTTAGAGGTAAAACATGTTTCTTTCAGTTATTGCTTAGCGACGAGAGAGGGCACATATCGAGTTGGTGATGACCACTAGCAACTCCGTTCGCAGCTGGGGAAGACCGCGTGACAGAGTTTTCAGGCAAGTCGATCAAACTGGCTGGTAAAAGCTTGGAGATCAATCTTCGACATGTGCAATGTCGATTACTCACAAACTCGCACGATCTCAAGAGTGTTGTTAATTGAGGTCGTCGTTTACTTCACGCTTATCGAAAGATGCTGAAAGAGTGACATGCATGCTGGCCCCAGCTATAGCTATCAAGTCAGAGCTCCATATATATGTACCTATACGAACGTATCTATGATCTATCCCTTGAACGGACGCAAGGGACAGAAGACCAAAACCCTAGGCTACCAAATCTGATATTGATCTGTCGCATCGTATCATCATTAACAAAGGTCTAGCTTAGCTACCTGCGTAGTTGACCCTCGCCAAAGCATATGCCAAACTGTCCAAACTTACGCCATATACGGAAATTGGGAGCCTTGACTATATTTTGCTGAATAACTACTCCAACCAGGCAACCATGCATTCAAAAGATGCTATATATACCACTTGGCTTCTGCAGTTCTACTGGCTCCTTGCTTCCGTGCAATGTGCCAATGTCAACTGGTAAACTCGCTCGATCCCAACTCTCAAGATTGTTAATCCGAGTCGTCGTTTACTTCACGCTTATCGAAATATGCAGCCGATCGAGGAGGGCATACTTGGCTCCTAGCTAGTTTGCTATCAAGTCAGAGCTTCATATGCGTGTACAGTACACCTATACATACGTTTGTATTGTATCCCTTGAAAGGACACAAGGGACAGTCCACTAGACTCTAGACAGCCATAAGTACATTGAAAATGTAGTTTAGCTGCAATAATATCCATGGATCAAGAGATGGACTGGTGGGATGTGGATCAACTCATTAGTTAACCTTTCTTCCTGGGCCCTAAGGAATCCCTCCTTAGTTAACTTGCATGGCTTATAATCAAGTTTGTCGGCAAGCAAGCTCCACTCCATTCGTTTTTCTTAAGCCCTAGCTAGCTACTTGTTCTCGCCTACGGAAGTGCCTAACCCCACGCACACCAACCAGATAAGCATACAACATTGTATGCCCTCGAGCACTATAAGAGCCGACTGGTCCTAGCTTAGCACTCATCTCTCACCTTACACTACTATACCAAGTTTAGCTTACAAAGTTACAATGGCTGGCACCAAGCTACTATCTCTCTGCTTCATTGTCCTCTTAAGCATTGGAATAGCTAATGCCATAAGGGTTGCTAGAATCTCTAGTTCTCAAGGGATGGGCACCGGTAAAGGAGAGGGTGGCGGAACCGTGAGCGGTGGCGGCTCGGGGTCCGGCAGCGGGGTAGGCGCCGCTGAGGGCGGTGAAAATGGTTCTTATTCAGAAGCTGGAGGTGGAGGCGGAGGTGGAGGTGGTGCACAACATGGTGGATCTGGATATGGTGATGGATCTGGCTCGGGCTCTAGTTCTAGCATGGCAGCAACCGAGGGAGGTGGCACCGGATCTTCTAGGGCGGGTGGTAGTGGTGGCGGCGTTGGTGGAGGACAAGCAGGAGGCTACGAAGGATCGAGTGGTGGTGGTAGCGGTACTGGAACGGGCTCTGGCAATGCTATGGTGCTCAATTCTCATCCACATTTCACGACCGCATATGCTAGCGCCGATGGTGGTGGTCAAGCCAATAATGAAAATGGTGGGAGCGGCACCGGTAGTGGCGGTGGATCGGCTATTCTGATTCGCACCACTAAACTTTACATATGAAGTTTAGTCAAAGATTGGGACGAACTTATGTATAATGTTTCGCCATGATCCCATGGTTTTTTTTCTCTACTTGTACCAGTATTTTGCTCGTGATAGAAACTAATAAAAGATCGACCCTGTCCTAAGTTTATCGTGTTACATTGTTATATTGATGAATAAATGACTCAATTAGACACGCGACTCCAATCTTTTAGGTTTCCTATTATTACATTTTCCCTACCCTATTAATCAAAGGAGACCTAAGCATGATATTCATGTAGTATATATCCTTGTATAATCCTTAGAGGTGAATATGTAATTTTTCACTTCGCAATACCCTACAAATCCTAAGCTACCAGTTGCATCCAGCCGATTGCGTAGTACACAATGTGTTTAGAGAGATGTTTACAAAGATAAGCCAATTTTAAATATGAAATAGTGCTTATATATATAGCAAATATGCCTAATTAAGCGTCTGACTTGTATAAAAAAGCACTAATTCTTAGACAAATCGTTTTATTTTTCTTAGCATCTCTCTAAGCACCTTGAATTGTCCATGCCCTAGCTAATTGCACAACAACGCCCGCTTGCGCCCGAGCTTCTCTGTTTCTCCCTTGTGTAAATATTTGTAGTACCGAACAACATATCTTGGTGTTACCTTTCTCAATATTTTCTCACCTCACTTCTCTTGCTGAGCCTAGAAATCATCCACATTTTCTAATGAGATTAAGGATGGCAATGGGATTGGTCTGGCGGGGTCGACCACATCCATATCCATCAGCCTACATATGGCTTGGCCGCCGAAGGCATCCATGAGCATGGATGTGGATCCATATCAATACCTGTTGGGTACCTCGGTATCCATGAAGCTAGGCACCATATATACACCAGCATTACAAAAACATTTCAGTAGCATTACACCAACATTTCAGAAACATTCCAGCATTACGACAACAATATACGATAAGACTATGTGGGTAATTCAAATAATCTCACGGCAGCAATTCAACCACATAATACTTATATTATGTCAAATCTCACACCACAAAATACTTAGTTTTTCCACACTGATAATCAATCAGCATACTTATAATTAGTTCCATTTTTTCACAACTCACCATAATTTATTTATTTTACCATATAATACTAATTAAAAACTCAGCCCAAGAAAAACGCATGCACACAGACATGACATGTAGATGTGGACGCGGAGGGAAGGTTTTTACCCGTAGCAATTGCCTAGAATATAACAAAAGATGATTAGATCACCTCTCTGCTTCTACTACGAGGAGGCCATCAAACTGATCAAGAACTTCAGCTGCTGTACCATCCTCCATGCCAGCAGAGATTGCAACAGAGTGGCCGACGGGCTTGCGAAGCTAGCTTATTCTGCTGGGGACAGGGTCATGTTCAACGAGCTCCCCTCGGCTATTAGAGACCTTGCAAGAATCGATATGTGTTCCGACACCACCCTGCAACCTAGGTCTCTATTCTCAAAAAAAAAAAAATATAACAAAAGATCTTTAAAAAACAAAATAGAATATAACAAAAGAAAAACTGTACATCCCTTACGGGCCACACCAAGTGCAGCCCATATAAAATTTCTACAGGGCACGCCTATGGGGGCTACGAGTAACGAATCTCGCGAGGCCCCCAAAGGAGTCGGCCCGTGGAGAGCGCAAATTAATGTCAGTCAGTTTCCAGCTTGGGTGAGTGACGATCCGATCAGGCATGGGAGCCGAGCCTACGCGAAGGAAAAACGGGAGGGAGGAGGCGTCGGCGGCGGGAGCGGGCGACGCGTGGAAGCGGAGCGCGCCGCGGTGGCGAGCTGCATGTGCGCATGCACGCCACCCTATAGAGCCACACGCACGCGCGGACCGACCCGATCTCCCACACCACACCGAGCTACATTTGCGCACGCAGACGAATCAATCCAGTGATTTAGCCATGGATACGGATGTGATTAGTGACCGGCCGGAAACGATGGCGGCGCCACCGGTGGTGGGGGGCGACGGCGGTGCGCGGGGGAAGGCGGCGGGAGCGGGCGGCCGGAAGCACCTCTCCTCCATCGCCAACCACGTGCTCCACCAATGCTCCCTGTACGTGCTTGCGCCTCCTCCCTCCTAGATTATCTCCGGTCGTTAATTAGTTCGCTATCTCGTTCTCCTCTCGATCCGTTCTGTTGGTTAATTTCCCCGTCGATTTATGGAAAAGCCGCTCTGCGTTGGTGTGCGGCCCTGCCCTAGACGGGTGCACCATTCTCGGCCGGACGAAACGTGGTGCTCGATGTATCGTTTCGGTCACTTAGAAAGAAATATAAAATTCGCCATATTTTCCCTTCCACTAATCCTTGGTTTCGTATGTACTAGCACGTTATTGCGGTGATTCTGTTCTGCTATGCAATTTACTCTGGGGAATAGATTTATATATTTTCTCAAAAAAATAGTAGTAGTATTAATATTGAAGGAAGTGTTCAGGATGATCACTGAGAATTAATTATATGGGCACACAGTCGTTGAAAAATCTAGTTTCCTATTTGGTCAGTAGAGAGACCATATAGTAGTATACTAGTATGATCTGATCAGTACCAATATACTTTTCCGTCCATTCATGTTCGTCAGATTAGGAGCTGTTGTGAAGGAAATAACCTGTACATGTTTCTTATGTGCCTTACCTGAGCGTCCAGTTTAAACAGAGATTAAAGATTCGCTCCAATTAATTGTGTAGGAAGCTTTACTTCAAATTTTCCAACACGATGGTTGTAAATGCTCTTATGTTTTAGAGAGAATAATATTTGAGGATGTCATGCAGGACCTTGAACAAAAGGATCGATGATCTAGTCGCAGACTTTGAATCAGGCCTGAAGACTGCTGCATTGGACAACTACTCAAGAAGACTAGTTGAGTATTGCAGTCTTCAGGCACTGCAATCCATAACATCTCCTGATCTAGGAGACACGATCCATGAGGGGTCGCTTAGTCGGACCACGTTTGATATGATGCTAGCTTGGGAGACCCCCACTCCATCGGATCAACAAACTACCATGGTCAGTGATACTAGTCTCTAGATATGTATGTGACAAATGATAATGGTTGATTCTGAGATGACTCGGTGCGCTAAATATTACAGGAGAGCATATCAAAAGAAAGAGAAGATAGGAAGGAACCACTTGGACCAAATGAAGCTGTGATGGGTGATGACACGTCACTGTTCTACTCGGATATGATGCCGCTTCTTGTAAGTGTGGCAAAGACATGACAACGTATCGGTATGCCGAGGTGTAATTTTCTCTAAGCATTCATTGAATAACAACCCGCAGGTGAATGAAGAACCAACTGTTGGAGAAGAGGCATATGTGTGGTTTGGATCTGTATTCCCTTTGGCTTGTGACGTTATCAACGCCCGATTCACTTTTGAAGCCCTCACCGCTACCACGGCTTGCAGGCTCCACTATCCTGCTTATGACAAATTCCTGAAGGAAATGGATAAGTATGTCGCAACTCGCAATTCTCACGAGCAAAATATTCTCAATTTATCAAGCAAGAAGTAGGACTGTGTCAGACATTACCGTCGCACTTTTGTTGTTTATTTTAATTTACAAGAAGAGTTCTACTGGATCCTGCAAAATTAATTTAGTGTCGGATGTGGCACCACTCAAGTGGACTATTGACGTGATTTTTTTCTAGGTCCTCCAAGTTTTTGCACACCTTGCCAACTCCAACGGAAGTTGAATTTGCTGAAGATGAATTCATTTTGCACATGGAGGGGACAGCAGGAACACAAAGGGTGGTTAGGCACATCGGAACAACCAGTTGGCCTGGTAATTAATCTGATCAGTTGGTTCATCGTTCTTTCTGTTTTCTTCATATATCCGCCGCCTACATTCGTAGTTTGGTAGAGCAACATCTGGTCTTTTGTACATATGAAGTATGAAAAGTCTTGTTGTTAATTTCTTGTGGACTATATAGGTAGGCTGACTCTGACCAACAAGGCGCTGTATTTTGAGGCTTCCGGCAAATTCTCCTATGGACCTGCTTTCAAGGTTGAACTTTCAGACACCGGAATGGATCAACAAGTTACAACAGCTTCGACAGGTCCTTTTGGTGCACCATTGTTTGACAAAGCCATTGAATTCGCATCACTGTAAGTTCTATCTTAGCTTATCTTTTTAGGTGCCAACTTAGAGATCTTAAAGTGTAAATGCTTACTATTATTGCTCAAACAAACAATAGACAATACTTGTTGGGTTGGAAAGTAACCGTTAATCATCGGTGCAGACCAGAACCTCTGCTTGTTGAGTTCCCGGAGATGACCAGCTCAACACGACGGGATCTTTGGCTTACCATGATAAGAGAAGTGATATTTCTCCACCGTTTCATATCAACGTACAATATAGAATCCCCCATTCACAAATGGGAGGTACATTCAAGAGTCATACTTGGAGTAGTAAGGCTCCATGCTGCAAGAGATATGCTAAGGATGTCACCACCACCACCTTCTAGCTTCCTAATATTCTCGCTATATGATGACCTTCCAAAAGGCGATTTTGTTCTAGAACAACTAGCAAACAATCTGAAAGAGACTTCGACCATAACTCCATTCAGTGCATCGTATGTGTTCAAGAGTTTGAGTAAGTCGGATCCAATCGCGCTAAGTGCGGAGATGGCAAAAGAACATGACAGGGACTCAAGTAGCCATGAACAACCCTTGGCTTCCCTTGGAAACACTATTGATCAAGTAAGAGATGAGGCCAGGGAAGTTACAGTTGCTAATGCTCCCATTGAAGGGATGAAGGAAGAAGGTCTCACTGATAGTCTTCTTGTATTAGTGGTATGACTAAAATCTATTTTGTTTCTTCTGAAGTCCAGTTCCGTTTATTCTTCAATATCTCGTACTACTGACGAGCATTGCACTGAGTAGTATGTTCTTTGTATGCAGGGTTTGGTAAGCCCAGTCAGCAAACTGGGTCCAGTGATCCAACATATAACCTCGTGGGATAGACCAGTGGTCACCGGAAGTGTCCTTGTTGTAACTTTGTTGATCATATACAAGTAAGATTGCACAGATCATTACTACTTGATTGCAGTCTCTCCACCTGATCACTAATTTGAGTGCATTCTGCATTCGACACGGGAACACTGAACTTGAAGTGTTAAGTTTCATCTTTTCCAATGCAGTGAGTGGGTCGGTTATGCCCTGGCTGTGTCCCTGCTACTAGCGGTGGGTGCGATGTTCTGGGCCAGGCAGAATAAGATTGGCAAGATATGCTCAGAGGTGATCGTCGATACTTCATCGGACAAGACAACAATGGAAAGCATAGTGGAAGCACAGCACAACATGAAGAAGGTGCACGAGTACGTGAAGACGGCGAACGTTGTGATCCTCAGGCTTTGGTCCATTGTCCTGGCCAGGTCACCCAAGGTATCATCGATTTATCCCGCTGTTCACTCTTGGTGCAGTCCATCGGTCTGTTAGGTTACTGTCCTTCACATTTCTTAGAGTCCTTCACTATATCTTGTTTTCGGACAACTCTGTACTCTGTTTCGCAGCACACGGAGACGGTGATATGGATGCTGACAGGCCTCGCGGTGGCGCTGGCCGCGGTCCCATTCAAGTTCGTGCTGATGGGGCTGACGGTGGCCATCTTCATGGCGAACACGAGGGTCGCGAAGGCGATGTCGAACCCGCGGGGCAGCCGGCGCTGGAAGGAGTGGTGGGAGTCCATTCCTGCCGTCCCAGTTCATACGGTGGACAAGGGCGAGCTCCGAACAACCTGAAGGGGAAAGAAAGGCATACACGCTGGTAGTCGTAACTTTGTTTATGCTTCACTACAACTGTAAACGGTTCGAACCTGGAACAGCCGACAGAGGGCACCTGCCATGAATAAAGAACACGGTATCAGGTGCTCGATCTTGTATAGAAATAAGTAAATGTTTGAACAAGTTTCGACGGAACTGTACAATTCTGCATAGTTGACAATGCACTGCGTTCTACAGATACCGTGGAGCTTCTATTTTGCTCTGCAGAGTGGATATCTCCAGGAGGAGGTCTCGCGTGTTGCTGGTTCTTAATTGACTTTGCTGGCTGTACTGACGTAGTAGGAGTGATTCATTTCATCAGGATCGAGATGGCGTTCAGGGCAGCAACGGTTTGGTTGGTTTTTTTTTAGGGGAAACAGGCCGCTAAGAGCCAGACGTGGCGACCATACTCGCGGTATGCAGACGATCTAGTCCATGTTTGAACTTCGACGCTCATGAACGAACGTAGCCAAATCAAATTACAAGCCCTCAGCCTGATCTCGCGCGTCACCGTGCTCACCTTGGCCCTCAGCCCTCAGGTGGTTAAACCCTCTGAACCCTAGATCCGAAATACCCTCAAGTGTGGAGAATGTTATGGAAACTTCAAGTCCCACGTAAGATTCTGATCTTTGGATGGAGAGCTCTTCATGGAATTGTACCGTTAAAGTCTATATTAGCTAGTAGACACATAGGCCTGTCGGTTGAATGCCCCATTTGTCACCAAGCAGCAGAAGATGTCAAGCACCTTCTTTTTGATTGCCAGCCGGCTACTGCTCTCTGGTCGAAACTGGGCATGAAGGATCATATTATTGCAAAAGCTCAAAATGATCGTTCTGGTTCCGTTGTTTTGGAGGAGCTACTAAAGCAAGACGATAATACACTTGCGGTCTTCACGGATGTAGGGTTCAAAGAGGTACTCCTCACTGGCTGCTGGTATTTATGGTGGTTACGGAGACAAACCACACACAATGAATTCATACCACCAGTTTGGAAATGACCAATGTCGGTGTTGGCTATTGCTAATAGTTATAAGAAATCCTTGGGACGGAATGCCACTGGAGAAATTGAGAGTTGGAAAATACCAGGACCGGGATTTACCAAACTCAACGTTGATGATGCTTTCCATGCTGATAATGGTGTTGGTGTCACAGCAGCTGTTCTAAGAGATATCTGAGGTAATTTTGTAGCAGCTCGGTGTTTATATATTGATCGAGGATAAGATGTGGTGTCGATGGAAGCTATGGCGATGAGAGATAGCTTACTCTAGCAAATTCATTCGGATGTCACAATGTAGAAGCAGAATCTGATTCTATTGATGTTATCAACTACTGCTCCCATCAAACTCAATGGTGGGATGCGGCTGCAGCAAATTTTGTTGAATGTGTGGACATTGCTACGTCAATTGGGAAGGTCAAATTCAAGCACTCTTCTCGGATGACATATGCGTGGCTCATGATCTAGCTGGTTATAGTTTTTTTTTAATAAAAATTATGTAAGCTGGGTTAACGAACCTCGAGGTTTTGGTTGATCAGAACGTTGGTAAACGATGTAACTATTGTGGATGGGTAAGGCAGCAAGTTTCTGACGCACTCTTTTCCTTATCAGGGTACCTAAGGGGATTGGAAGGTTTTTAATGAGGCGGCTTGCTAGTTTAATATATGTTGAAAATTCAAACAAAAAACATCTTTTGTCGTGCGACATGGGAAGGTCCTCCCGTCGACGTCGTGGTCCGCCGCCAGCTGCAAAGTCCTCCTGCCACCACCTGCCATCCGCTGCGAACTGCGCCGCCTTTCGCATTCCCTGGGCGATGCTAGATCGATTCGCGCACCGCACCAAGGGGGATGGGGATGAGGTTGTTAGGGACGAGGTAGCTGACGAGACGCTATCAGAGATCACATGTACCTGCACTGGTAAACCCATTGCCGTCTCACTCAGGGTCGCTGAGGCCCGACATGGCCTTAAAGCAAAGGAGGAGGAACTTGAGATTGATAATGTCAAGATCTGATGCCTCCACCATGATCATGGTGTCATCCCGCCTCCGGGAATAAGGTGCCCGACCGAATCAAAAATGTGGCTGGCCGTCTTGGCTTTATCCAAGATGTCTGCAAGGGCGTCAAACGGCAAGGTTGAAGAGAAGTGGGGGATGTAGGATCCCCTGTCTCACCCCACACCATGTTGCCGCCCATGACAATCTGCATAATCCATCATATGAAGCGATCATCGAACCCTCGGCACTCGAGGAACTAGCGAAGTAACGCCCAGTCCAAACAATCATAAGCCTTATGAAAATATAGCTTAAGGAAGACACCCTTGAGGCGTCTAGCCTTAACTTCACGGACAATCTCATGAAGTGCTAGGATTTTTTCATGGATAAATCGTCTCTTAAGAAAGGCAAACTGATATGGGTGTATGAGTCGCTCCACGAACGACGCCAAGTGTGTTGTACACACTTTGAAGAGAAGTCTCTCGATTACATTGATCACCATGATTGGGAGGATGGAAATGTGGTTAAGAGATGGGGTATGTATAGGTCACGGGTGCTGAGAAATGGCGAGAAATGAATGGCGGAAAAAAGTTTGCACATGGCAAGGAAGACATTTGTTTGCCTAGTGTTCCCCTGTACACTCGGCAAATATTTTGCCTATGCGAAAAAATGGTGCCGGGGAAATAACTTTCCTCCTCAAATGGCCGAGTCCGGGAGAGAGTTTGGACATGGTTTGAATAGAAAGCGCGTGGACTTTGTCAAATAAAAGGAACGCGTGAACCACCTGGTGGTTTTTTTTAGAAAATAGGCACAAAGTGCCCAGCTTTAAATTAATAAAGCCACCACGGCCGGAGATACAAGAGTGCTGATCAGAGCTTACAACACAACGCAAACCCAAGCACAAAGGTAAAACACTAAGCACAGCTTGAAGAACACGATGACCTCCGCGCTTGAACGCAAAGAAGAAGCAAGCCGGCAAAGGGCTGCCAGCTGACCAGAGGGTGGCACCAACGACACCGAAGAGCAGGAGCACACCAATGACGGGCAGAATTGTCGGGCCGGAGCTCACCCTTGAACTCGGGCGCACCAACACAGGCTGCACACCGCCAGGATGCCGACTACACCTTCTAAAGCACCGCGCGCCGGACTGCAGGACGGAACGAAGGCCATCGGCAATGGCCACAATCTGACCCCCTGGCCAGAACCGGTGGAGACATGGCCGGACCAACCTCACCCAAACCTGCACACCTCACTGCAGCAATGAGCACACCTGCACGGAAGCAGCTTCGACCAAGGACACTCAAGACGAAGAGGGAAAGCTCGGGAGCAGCCGCTGAACACGAAGAGATCGCCACCGGCCCCCATGGCACCACTTACCGGTCCCCAGATGGCGCCTCCAAGGAGGTAACGACGCCCACGCGTCGTCGCCATCCAAACCAAGATGGATTTTGGATTTTCATCCGGGACAGGGGTAGGGGATGGGGAGCTGGTCAACAACGGCGCCTCCAGGAAGGGAAGCGGCGCCCGAACGACGTCGCTGCTGTTGTGTTCAAGGAGACCAAGGGTTTCCCCCAGACCGACTCACCGCACCCGCTCCCAGCCAGCTCCAGATCGGTGGACGAGGCCACCAACACCAGGAGTAACAGGGAGGAGATAGCCAGCAAAAGGGGAACGAATCTGACCTTCGAGATCTGGCGCTTGAGCCACCGGAGCAGCTCCACCGCCGCCGCCTCCTCCCGCCGCTGCCCTCCCGCCCGTGCGGCCCAGAGTGACGGCCAGCACCCGCGCACGCCACCAGCCGCTTGGTCGGCGTCGACCGCCCACCCGAGGGCGCCGCCTCGGCGTCCAAAAGCCCTCCGCGCCAGCGGAGAAGCAGATCCTCGCCGCCACCCTCACGGGCAGGCCACGCGGGCTTGCCTCAGGTCCACCTCAGGCGGCGGGGGGGGGGGGGGGGGGGCGGCGGAAACCCTAGTCGCCCCCGAGTCGCCCTCGGGAGGACGACGCGAGGGCCGGGAGCGTTTTTTTTTTTTACGCGGAAACCCTATGCCACCACCTGGTGGTCAGGGATTTCTTCCTATAAAAAAGGATACTCATGACAGTCAATTTCCATATAAATAAGGACGCTCGCTGAATTTTTAATGATTTCCCGGATAATCCCTTGAAGTATATATCGATCGGAGTAACTGACGTATCGCCACGCGGTATTGGGAGCGACTTCGTTGCCGGCCCGGAGTCTTATTCGCAAAGGGGAAGGAAGTATCCGAGCAACCGACCTAGTATATCAGTCTATATATAGAAGAGAGAGAGCACAAATAGAGTATGTACCGGCGACTGGCATATCAATTTCGGAACCTCTCTGCGTACGACGTTTGTTGTCCGATGCTTGTACGATCGAGTAAACCAGCCGTGTGATTTAATTTGGTGCTACGCATGAATGGTTGGATGTGCAGCGTCGTACACGGATCGGACATAAGAGTGTCGTATGTATAGCAGCTCACTATCAATTTTATCAACGATGGAACCGTCCCTCAAAAAAAGAAAAAACAACGTGGAACCATCAATGTCTTCCTCGATTCTTCCGGCGGATCTCCTGCTCGAGATCTCGGCGCGCTCCGACCCTGTCACCCTCGTTCGTTGCGCCGCCACCTGCAAGGTTCTTCGACGCCAGATCGCCGACCCGGCTTTCCTCCCTCAGCTCCGCCTCCGAAACGCCGAATGGTTCGTGCCCACGTTGTTCCGTGGCATGTTCATCCAGAACCTGCGCGAGACGCACGCGCGGTTCATCGTCCCAGGCCAGTCCAAGGAGCCGTCCCCCGAGCCGTTCCGCTCCTTTGTATCCAAGTACACCACCCTGTTCGAGTTCTACCACCCGGTCTTGGCAGCGCGGTGCGGCCTCGTCGCCCTCCGCTGCGACACCACCCCCGAGTCTGAACCGGCTGGCGCGTGTGTGTTCAACCCTATGACGGGCTACATCCACTTCTTTGGGCCACCTGGGATCAAAGCCCAGTCGTTCGTCCTGCTCACCGGCGACGGTGGTGGGGACGGCAGCTGCTACCGCCTGCTCGCCGCGAAGTTGTCTTCAGGCCACCTGAAGACCCAGGTCTTCTCTCCGGTCGAGCACCCCAGGCTGTGGCAAGCCATCGCCGAGACCGCGGTTGCTCCATGCCCTCAAAACGCCGCGCTCCTGCACCCTCCAATCGTTCTCCAAGGCGACACCCACTGGCTGTGCAGGTCCTCCGAGTATCACTTCGTCCTGAAGTTCTCACAGGCGCAGCTCCAGGCGTCCGTCACTAAGATCGACGGCCACTACGGCGAGGTACTACGTGGGTGCAGACCCGAGGAAATCCTCCTGGTGTCCGACGGCAACGCGGGGCAGCCGGGACTGCTCGTCGCCACCGGGCTAGAGATATCACTCTGGACGTTGCCTGACTCCCCCGAGGGCGGAGCCTGGTCCAAGCAGGTCCTGGTCCAGCCGGAGAGCATCCGGCGGCCTGGGCAGTGGAGCGAGCGGCTGGAGCTGCGGTGGTTTGGTGAGAGGAGCGGCTACGTCTTCGTGCGGATGTCGGGAGCGGAGGAGCTGTCACACTCGTGGTACTTCATGCTGGCGCTGGCGGCGAGGAGGGTCCGCGGGGTTTGTAAGGTCCCGCCCACGGGCGTGCTCGTCTTCTTCGCCTACGAGATGGACCTCTCCTATTGGCGGCCAAACTTCACTCGTCGACTAGACTAGTAAAAATATGAGTTTGGGAGTGCCTAGCGCTCGGGTGACCGAGGGTTTGTTTTGCGAAAATGTAACACCACAACTAACATGATATCCACCAACTATCCACACCCTTCATTTCATCAAGATTCGTGCAACAAATTCATCAACGAATCTTCAAATGTCAACGCATTATCAATAATTGATGGATTTATGTAACATGAATCTAAAATTCATGTACTAACATGAATTTTCTGGGCATGCATTGAAAAAAAAATTAAAACCACGCGTTAACATATTTTTTATTTTTTTAACACATAAAATAGTGGGAATAATATGGTTCGTTGGATGCATAATCAACTGTCATGATAATAGGTGGAGATCTTATTAGTTGTGGAAAAATCGCATTGTTTGTTTTGCGCTCGATCGATGGTAGGGCAGCAGCTGATGCGCCTAGTGGACCCAGCCCGTTTGTCTAGAAACCAACTCTGTCGTTCTTTTGTGGGCTTTTTGTTTTTTTAGTTGATTTGTTAGTTGGGCTGTAGTTTGTCATGTGACAAACTGGGCCTGTCGAAAAATAAGCAAAGGATGAAAACCCTGGGCCCATATCTAGAAGAAAAACGACAAAACAACTCGGTCCCAAAATAAAACCCTACACGATCGTCTTCCTCAGACATTCCCCCCCCCCCCCCCCCCCCCCCCCCTCCCGCCCCTGGCACAAACCCCCGCGCCTCCATTTCACAAAATTGCCAAATAATTCAGGCAAAAAACTGAACTGAAAAAAAAAATGAAGAACTAGCAGCTGAAGAAAGGACATGGATTTCACACAGGGGACTAACCAAGGTATGTGGATCTGTTGCAAATTTTTGAAAAGAAGAAAACCAGCTCTGATGCAACCTTGCTTTCTCCCCGTGTTTCTCCTTTTTCTATTACTCTGTCCCAAATTCGGCAAAAATTCTGCTCCCCCCTCCAGATCTTGCAAGAGAAAAAAGGAATAAGGAAGAGCTATTTACTTTGTAGGAAAAACTTAGACAAAAGAAGGAGGACATAACTGACGGGTTCATGTTTGTGGCTACAGGTTCTGGGATGGTCCTGATAGTTCGTTAATAGGAACTCAGGTACAAACAGAAAAAACGAGTTCACATGAGGTGATTTAGGAAAACACAACTGAGTGGTTAATATTTTATTTTTTTTGAAGCGGAGACCGTAAGGGAAAACCCCTACGGTAAAGATTTTATATATATAGAAAAACCAGCAGTTTTTCTTACAGCTTCAAAAATGTGGGTATGACCCTAGGGAGGAAAAAAGTCAAATAAGAGAGAGTACAAAGGTGCCATCTAAGTGAAAGTTTTGTAACACCCAAACAAGTAAAGGTTGCGCTAACGAGTTCTTGATTCTATGTTGGTGGAGGAGTAGATCAGCTTGGAACTGTACTTTCCACCGTGCCAAAGAAGGCTGAAGATTATTGAAAATAAGATCATTTCGGCTCCTCCACAAATTCCACATAGCACATGTGATGACCTCCATAAAGCAAGGACCTTCGAAAAGATTTTTAGCTCTGACAAGACGCTGCGAGATCGGAAGGGAGAAGTCCCATTCCAGCCCAATAAAGTCCCAGCATACTTGGGCAAATTGGCATGTAAAAAATAGATGATCTCAATCTTCAAGAGCAGAAGCTGCACATAAAACACAATTGGGCCCTCCTTCAAATTGCCAATGCTTGCGAAGCATGAGGTCTTTAGTGTTTAATCTGTCTTTTTGGAGCAGCCAAGCAAAGACTCTTAGCTTTGGCATGAGTTTAGACATCCAAATCACCTGGAGGGCAGGGTCGACCACCAAGTGGGAAAAAAGAAAGTTATAGAATTTGGCCGATGTATAGGTGGAGTTCCCCCAAGGAAAACACCTGATGTATGGCACGGCTGGGCTTAGGTTTAGATCAGCGACAAAGGTACGTATGTCCTGCAGTTCCAAGTAAGCTTCCTGTGGGGACCCGGACCAGCTGTCCAAAATACCCGATTATGTTTAACACAGCGATCCCGTGATCAGTCTGTCGTTTCACATAATCCGAACTGAATATCAAAGTTTACATCCATTACAATACCGAATTTAAAGTCTTACACATACGGTCTTATAGACCAAGTCTTACATAGGTGCCTTCATGGGCCAAACCAATTTATTCAGCGGAAGTTAAGGCGTAGTAGACAGATACATCCTAACGACAACAACCCGACAGGCAGCTGACTTATGAAGATCCCTAGTTCGCGTAGTCGGCGCCATACTCCTCCTCGACATAGTGCTCCTCGAGATCTGGCTAAGACAATAGACAGGGACAAAACCAATATGAGTACAATTTGGAATTGTACTCGCAAATTACCCCAACATGAACATGCACTAGTTAAATGTATTTCATCAGACTTTTATTTATTAACAACATCTCTATATCTTTGTTGAAGAAGGTAAGAAGAATTTTTATAACTTTTTCCCAGCAAAGCAACGTTTGCTTTGCTTCTCCAAAACTCCTCCTTTTTCAGACCATAGCCCTTCATGATCATTGATGACTCCCAAGTGCAGGAGATCAATTGTAATACCTTTCGATTAGAAAAGGTTGTTGAACCCACAGGGAGCTGAAGGTATTGGTAAACAAGAATGATAAATAAAACAATGAAAGATGCAAATGTTTTTGTGATTTTTGGTGAAAGTGCTGTAGGTAAATGGTAGCAAGCAAAAGCTCTCAAAGAGAGAGAAAGCCCAATCCTCAATGCAGCAAGAGGACAAGCTCAAGTGTGAGTTTAAAAGCTCTCAAAGATAGAGAAAGCCCAATCCTCTATGTAGCAAGAGGACAAGCTCAAGTTTGTGTTTCTCTTATAGGAACAATGGACATGGGTTCATGGTTTCACTCATCCTCTGTCCCAATCTATAGTGGTGATCATGTTATAGATAATAAAAGTACATAATAAAAGTACACATAATTGTCATGCATTCATGGTAAACTTCTATGACGGCTACATGTTCTAAAACACATAGTTGGAAGAAAATAATCATTTGTGTTGCTATGTCACCCTCGTAAGGCTAGCGTGGTTGCTGTCACTCCCACATCATACTTCTTCCTTTTTACCCCCAGATAAAGGATGTTGGACTGTATTGTGTCACTCAATACATATGCCGTTGTCACACCGGCCATCCCGTACCTACATACATCATATTTCATAATGGACAATATTCTAAACACTAGTGCAATGATTCATATTTCGTGTGTATGACCACATCTCTCTCATCTATCCATACTTGGTGGTGTCAATCACCTCATGACAAGGATAAACAAGGCATTACGCATAAATCAAATCATCACATATATCATAGAATATCTCCAAAGTATGACAAGTCATAAAAGATCCAACACAACGGTAGATGCATAACAAATATCATCTCACACCACAATATCCACCATAAGAATTACATAGATGACCGTAATCATGTTCGGCAGCTCATACGGTACTAATTAGTGAAGCTCAAAGAGAGGAGAGATACATAAGTTACCACCACAAACCCAAATCCAGGGGGTGGACTACTCCCCCTTCATCATGGTGATGATGGTGGAGAAGATCTTGCTGTAGATGTTGATGATGAACACGCCGGAGGGGGGGTGGAGCCCTCCGGAGGTGATTCCGGCGGCGTTTCCCCCCTCCGATCTTCTCCGGCGGCAGCCTTCTATCTCTCTGTTTCGTGGTTTTGTGTTTCTCCGCCGCCTCCTTTCGCAAAACGCCAGGGACCTTTTTTATAGGCGTTTTTAGGTCAAGACAGAGTCGGTGGACGAAAGATCGACGGCAGCGGAGCCACGAGGGCCAAAAGAGTGGGCCCCACGCGGCCACAGTACCTGGCCGCGTGGGCCACCCCCTTTCTGCCTTCTGGGGTCCGTTTGCTTGCTTCCTTCGCTCTGAGGTCTTCCTCCTTCCAAAATACTGACGACTGTATTTTTCCATAATTTTTTGACGTCGTTTGGGTCCCTGAAACATAAAAGGAAAGAAATAGGGTTTTCTGCCTGCGCAGGGTTAATTCCATAAAAGTAGGAAACAATTGATTTATTTCCTAAAATCATTAAATAACAGTAATATAACCCTTATATGATGCAAATATGATTGGAATATGAATAAAATAATGCAAAGTTCATGTATGCATTTTACATGCATCAATCATTTATCTCCAACCACCTCATACCGATCCTTTGGTATAGTGGTATAAAACAATTTCCACTTCAATTTCTTTTAAAAACTCAAAACATTGTAAAACTTGCACATAGGTCTAAGTAGGGCCTTCCAACTGTCCATAACCGAGGACTCGGCTATTCGAATAGTTTTACACTCTGCAGAGGTAGCACGCTTTTCCCACATCCATCCGGCAACTCATCGAGTCAGCCACGTCCCGCCATACAAGGTGTATGCGAAGTTGAGTCACCGACCATAGCCTCTCATTTGCTCATGCTAGTACAGGACCCTGGCCGTATGACACTTTCCATCGACACCTAGTTCAGCTCACCCGTCGATGACCCTAAGTGTGAGGACTCATAGTTCTGCCCGGCGATCGTATGGTGGCAGTCTTCTATCCTCCACCAATGTGCGAGGACCCAGGTCAGGGGTAGGTCACCGAACCATCCCCTCATGGAACGGAGTCATCTCCGTTGTTGAGGTATCCCGTACTAAAATGAGCAAACTACATGACTAAGCCCCGTTCCCATATGGGGGTAAATGTGGTCGCACAGGGTACGGCTGGTCGACGTAAGTACTAAGACACAATGTGCCTTTTAATCAAAACCACCATTCTCCATTTCTCCACTTCAACACCGACATCTCGGCATACCATAATCCATCCGAGGATTTTCAAAGGAGTTTTGAATAAACAATATTTTTCCCATCCTATAGTTTGATATAAACCAGCTTATACTTCTACATAAGGTGGCAAAATAGTTTTTCATATACTTTTGAAAAGGTTTTCAAAACCATTGCTACTCATGAATAAAACATGTTGACAAAATAGATGCATATATATTTATGTGCATGATCAGAGAGTAGCTTGCCTTGCGCAGCAAAGTGACTCTGGTCCTGTTCTTCCGGTTCAACGAATTCCACTTCCTCGATAATCACGGCAACGTTCTCGTCTAATCGTCAACACAAGCAAGTACAAACAATCACTACACTATTCAACCAAGCATCACAACATTACAATCTCAAATACAGAGAGCTATTGCAACACACAAGGCAAAACAATTGAGTTCAATTTAATTGAATTGATCATTATTCATATCTGATTTGCATATGGCAGAAACTAGCTACATAAGTTCTATTGCACCATTTAATGTAGGTGGATCACAAAATTACAAACTAAAATTCTACAGATAGCCACTGACATTTAGAAGACAATACAATTGGATTTGGATCAATTTGAGTTATCAAATTTCCTACACAATTTTTTCATTCCAGAAGCTTGTTAAACAAGCTCTAGCTACTGTATAAGTTCTATTCCTCATAAAATTAAACCCTTTTAGGGTTAACTAGCACTGATTAAATGTGATCTAACAAAATTGGTCCTAACTCATTTGGGTTAAACATTAATTATTTATAATTGTTACAGTACAGAATGGTTACTAACTTTAATCTATTACTAAACAAATACTATTACTTAATTAATTCTACAAAAATTAGGGGATCTAAGTGATCACAGAACTAAGCTAACAAAATTGGATCTACAATATTTGGATTAATAGAGTATCAGAAACAAACAAGTTTATGTTTTACACCTTTTGTGGCACATCAATTTCTACACATTTGTTATTAATCTAAACAGGATGAAACCAATTTGGTTGGATAAACAATTTCATAAGCTATCCAGAAAATTTTGGTTTAATTTATTTGGACTTATAAATCTTGAGATATTGAATTTAAAAGTTGAGTCCAGTACTGGTTTTACAGAGAGTTTAAATTCAAACTAAATCGATCTACTGGATAATGTTGAGAATCCTGACGGGTGGGGCCTACCCGTCAGTGCTCAACAGATAATGTTGAGAATCCTGACGGGTGTAGGAGTGGTGCAGAGGGTGGGAGAGCACGCCATTGGTGGCGGTGCTGTGCAGCAACGGCGTGGGGACGGCGTTAGGGGTCAGAGAGGGAAGAACGGCTGGCAGACGAGCTCCCCAGCGAGCTCGGGGTGGTGACGGCGGTGGACGCGCGAACGACACTCGACAGAATGCTCTTATCTCCGTGGGCCTCCCTGGGTGACGCCAAGATGTCCTTGTGGACGCGGGGAGGATGGTGAGTGGCTGGGCGTTGATGCGCTGGCGAGTGGGAGCAGGGGTGGCCGTGCTCGCCGTCGATGGCCACGCGCGGCCACGCACGCGTCGAGCTCTGGTTCGACCACAAGCGCACGGGTGCATAACCTTCTGCGGTGCTCTCCCCCGATCAGCAAGTGCGGAGAGGCAAAGGGGATAGACGGCCCGGTGTAGGGCCAGCTCGGCGTCCTCGCTCGTCCTCTCCACTCGAGTGCACACGGGAGTGTACAGGAGCTCGAGCAGCTCCAATGGATACGGTCCAAAACGGCGAAGCTGCACGTTTTCTTTGCTCTCTGGCGAGTGAGGGAAGTGAGAGAGGTGAGAGGGAGTGAGTAATTTGCCGAATTTCGCTTGAATTCGAGCTGCTTGAATTCGGATTTGGGAGAGTTCCTCTCTGCCCTCAAGGTGTTCGACAGTATGCATGAACCAAATTTAAATTTAAATTTTTGTGAAAACTTTTCATAATTGGATCACTGGTTATTTATCAAGCATTTGTGACTCATGCTTGATAATTTTTGTATAATTAAACTTGGCACATTTGATGATTTAAATATATAAAGAAAGAAATAGGATTTTGAATTTAGGGTTTTGGAATTATTTATTTGAGAGAGAAAAGTAATAGGAATAAAATGAGAGTGGTTATTTCATCACTTCTCTGAATTTGTGTGAGAGAAATATTTATTTCTATGTTTGGTTGATTTGATGTCACAAGGCAATGGGAGTGATGGTTTCAAATTTTACTTTTGTGTTCCAAGTTTTTAATTTAAAACAAACAAGCAATACAATCAACAAGGAACAATCAACACTCATTATACAACAAAAGTTTTTGTTGGTTCCAAATTTTTGATTACTACACTTGTTACAACTTTGGGATGTGACACTTTCGGTGACAGAGGCAGCGCAAATAGAGCATGAAGGTCATCGAGCCGAGACATTTTAAAAACCGAGGCATCTTCGTTTAGCACATAAGAGAAGAGCCGTGGATAAGTGTCACATAGCAGATTCTGACCATGCCAGAAGTCCTTCCAAAAGAGAGTTGATTGCCCATTAGAGATGGTTGAGCGAGTGATGCTCCTGTAGGTGTCAACTAACTTGAAGATGTCTTTCCACCAAAAAGAGCCTCTGATGGATTGAGCTTGCGGAGGTGCATCCAAATCATAAAGGGACCAAACGAGCTTAACCCATGGAGTATCAACTCTACAAAAGAATTTGTGAAGTTGCTTGAGAAGCAATGCGTTATTCTGAATTTCCAAGTTAAGCACCCCTAGGCCACCAAATTTCTTGGGCCGACAGACGAGGGACCATGCCGCAAGAGAGTTAACAGAGGCAGCGTCATCTTCCTTAGCCCAAAGGCAGTGTCTCCGGGATCTATCAAAAAAGCTTGAGGATTGCTTTGGGCAGCTTGAGAGAACAAAGGAAATGGATATGCAAGGAGGAGAGCACCGAGTTCATGAATGTCAGACGGTTGCCATAGTCGAAAAAACGAACACTAGCATTCAATCGTCATTCCATTTGATCAACCACAGGAGATAAGTCATGAACTGAAGGTCGAGTTGCACCAAGAGGGAGCCCCAGATAGGTGAAGGGCAACGAACCAGTTGCACAGCCAAAAACCGCAGCAAGCTCAGCAAGACGATCAGCATCAATGTTAACAGGCATGAGACAAGACTTGGTATAATTGACCCAAAGACCAGTAGCTTATGAGAAAGTTTGGAGCAGATTTTTAAGGGCGAGGAGCTGGTTGGGGCAGGCCTGAAGAATGAGTAATGTGTCATCTGCGTATTGAGCTATCGGGAAATCCGAGCCTGGGATCAGAAGAGGCGGATGGAGCTGCGCTGATCTAGCGAGATCATTAACCATGGATTGCAAGAGGTATGCACCAGCAACAGAGAGCACGGGCGAGAATGGATCGCCTTGTCGCACGCCACGTTTGCAAGGGAATTTTTTTCCCGGGACACCATTCAGCAACATCGAGGACGTGCCGGAGGAGAAAATGCTACGAACCCAAAAGAGCCAATGCTCATCGAAGCGAATAATCGATGTGTGAGCCTGCATCTACGTCATGAAAAGTCTAACTGTTAATGCTCTGTTTAGGAGGGAACTCCACACCATTCCTATGGTGAGAAGGGACCTCCACCTAAGTGTCCCTCTTAAAATACCTATGGGGATACTTTGTCGAGTTATGAATAACCGCTATACAGGAGATGTAAGTGTCCATCCTGATTCTCACTTGCTTAATACTCCCTCTGTTTTTTAATATAAGATGTTTTAGGTGTTGCACATGTTGTCTAGATACATACAAAAGTGAGTGAACATGCACACTAAAACATGTCTACATATATTTGTGTGCATGTGCATGTGGACAAATGTTAAAACATCTTATATTAAAAAACGGAGGGAGTATCAGAGAATTATGTGAACTTTCAGCTGTGCCAAAAGAGGAAGTTATTTTTTATCATTGAAGGAAAATGCATTCGGATGGTAGTGATAGATCCCTACTCACTCATACGATTACTGGTACTGGATACAAGGGTTTTCCGCAGCGTCACGCTGGGAGATTTGGTGAACTCGACGATCGGAATCGCGAGGAAGGGAGAAGAGAGCTAGCTGTCAATGACAGTTTAGTTTGTTGTACAAGGCAAAGATACCTATCACAGGACGCAACCTGGATTAAGTGGTCGCCTCTCATGACGTAGATGCGGGCTAGGCCTTCTTTCCTCTTTCTCCTACTTGGGCCAGATGGGCCAGCTTGATCTGCTTCTTCCTTTCCTGCCTCTGCTTCGCCTTCAGTGCTTCAGCCAAGAGATGGGTCGTGACAATTCCCCCTCCTTCAGTACCAGCTTTCCCCAAGCTGGTGCATCTGGGAACTGGTCGATCATCATGTGCATGTCCTCCCAAGTCTTGCAATTCTCCGGGCCTCCTGTCCATGCGATCAACAGCTGGGGAATCTGTTTCCTCCCACGCTTGATCATGCGCTCCTGGCAAATGTGCTCCGGCTGCACCATTGGATGAATAGACATGAGAGCAGTAGGTAATTCAGTAGATGCTTGATTACCTGGAGGCAACGCTTTCTTGAGTTGAGAGACATGTATGACATTGTGAATTTTTGACGATTCAGGCAGCCGCAGCTTGTATGAAACATTGCCAACACGCTTGAGATCCTCAAATGGCCCGAAGAACTTGAAACCCAACTTCTGAGATGGTCGTTTGGCCACCGACATTTGCCCATAGGGTTGGAGTCTGAGGTACACCCAATCCCCTACCTGGAAGACACGTTCAGAGCATTTCTTGTCAGCTTGCACTTGCATTCGTTGTTATGCCCGTGTCAAGTGTTTTCTGATAATTGGAATCATGTGAGCACGTTCTTCCAACCAGGCATCCAAATCATGATGCCCTGTGTGATCTGGCGCTTGGAACCCAAATGGACGAGGTTTACGACCATATAACACCTCGAAAGGAGACTTGCCCAGCGCGGAATGGAGTGAAGTGTTATACCAATATTCGGCTTGAGAGAGCCATTTCGCCCAATGAGTTGGATTTGCATGAACTAGACACCTCAGGTAATTTTCTAGACACTGATTCAGCCTTTCTGTTTGCCCATCAGTCTGTGGATGATACGAAGAACTCATGTTGAGTGTTGTGTCAGCCAACTTGAAGAGAGTCTGTCAGAAGGTACTGATGAACACTTTGTCTCTCTCTGAAATAAGCACCTTAGGCATACTGTGCAGTTTGTAGACATTGTCAAGAAATAGTTGTGCAACCGTGGCTGCTGTGAAAGGGTGTTTCAATCCTATGAAATGCCCGTATTTGGAAAACTTATCCACAACCACCAATATTGTGTCATACCCACTGGATTTCGGCAGCCCTTCGATGAAATCAAGCCCCACAGAGTGCCATGCTTCAGGTGGCACCGGTAGTGGCTGCAGTTTCCCTGGTAGTTTGACATGCTCACTTTTAGCTTGCTGGCACACCCTGCATTCTTGCACAAATTTCAGTATTGCTTGCTTCATCCCAGGCCAGGAGAATGGCTGCCTGATTTTGTGGTAAGTCACATGAAATCCCGAATGTCCACCAATCCCACTGCTATGCAAAGCCTGCAGTATTGCCTGGTGTGCTGCCCCATGGTTTCCTAACCAGATTTTTCCATTTTTCCTGATGATTCCATCTTGCAGTGAGTAGTTCTGATCATTGGAGCCTTGAATGCTCAGCTCTGTCAGGAGTTTCTTAGCTTGATCACCTTGGAGATATGTGGGGACCCCGGACTAGCTGTCTGAAATACCCGGTTATGCTTAACACAAAATCCCGTGATCAGTCTGTCGTTGCACATAACCCGAACTGAATATCAAACTTTACATCCATTACAGTACCGAATTAAAGTCTTACACATACGGTCATTTAGACCAAGTCTTACATAGTTGCCTTCATGGGCCAAACCAATTTATTCAGCGGAAGCTACGGAGGAGTCGACCAAACACATCCTAAGAACAACCCGACAGGCAGCTGACTTATGAAGATCCCTAGTCCGCGTAGTCGGCGCCATACTCCTCTTCAACGTAAGGCTCCTTGAGATCTGGCTAAGACAATAGCCAGGGATGAAACCAATATGAGTACAATTTGAATTGTACTCGCAAACTACCCCAACATGAACATGCACTAGTTTTATTTTTATTTCATAGGACTTTTATTTATTGAAAACATCTCTATATCTTTGTTGAAAAAGGAAAGAAGAATTTTATAACTTTCCCCCAGAAATTTACCATCTGGTTTATTTCTCCCGAAACTCCTCCTTTTTCTGACCATAGCCCTTCATGGTCATTTATCTCCAACAATCACATACCGGCCCTTTGGTATAGTTGCAAAAAACATTTTTCCACTTTATTTTCTTTTTGAAACTCAAACTTTGCAAAACTGGCACATAGGTCGAAGTAGGGCCTTCGAACTGTCCATGACCGAGGACTCGGCTATTCGAATAGTTTTACACTCTGCAGAGGTAGCACGCTGTTCCCACATCCATCTGGCAACTCATCCTGTCAGCCACGTCCCGCCATACAAGGTGTATGCGAGGTTGAGTCACCGACCATAGCCTCTCATTTGCTCACGCTAGTATAGGACCCCGTCCGTATGACACTTTCCATCGACACTCAGTCCAGTTTCCCGTCGAAAACCCTAAGTGTGAGGACTCATAGTTCTGCCCGGCGACCGTATGGTGACAGTCTTCTATCCTCCACCAATGTGCGAGGACCCAGGTCACAGGGGTAGGTCACCGAACCATCCCCTCATGGAACGAAGTCATCTCCGTTGTTGAGGTATCCCATACTAAGATGAGTAAACTACATGACTAAGCCCTGTCCCATATGGGGGTAAACGTGGTCGCATAGGGTACGGTTGGTCGACGTAAGTACTAAGACACAATGTGCTTTTTATCAAAACCACCATTCTCCATTTCTCCACTTCAACACCGACATCTCGGCGTACCGTAATCCATCCAAGGATTTTCAAAGGACTTTTGAGCAAACAATATTTTTTTCCCAACCTATAATTTGATATCAACTAACTTATACTTCTACATAGGGTGGCAAAAATAGTTTTTCATATACTTTGAAAAGGTGTTCAAAACCATAGTTGCTCAGGAGTAAAACATATAGACAAAAATAGATGTAGATATTTATGTGCATGATCAGAGAGTAGCTTGCCTTGCTCAGCAAAGTGACCCTGGTCTTGTTCTTCTGGTTCAACAAATTCCCCTTCCTCGATAATCCCGGCAACGTTCTCGTCTAATCGTCAACACAAGCAAATACAAACAATCACTACACTATTCCACCAAGCATCACAACATTACAATCTCAGGTTCTACAGAGAGTTACTGTAACACACAAGGCAAAACAATTGGGTTCAATTTAATTGAATTAACCATCAATTATATATGATTTGAATATGGCAGAAACTAGCTACATAAGTTTTAATGCACCATTTAATTTATGTTGATCAAAAAATTACAAACTAAAATTCTATAGATAGCTACTGACATCTAGAAGATAAAACAATTGGATTTGATTCAATTAGAGTTACCAAATTTCCTACATAATTGTTTTGTTCCAGAAGCTTATTAATCAAGTTTTAGCTACTGACTAAGTTGTGTTGATCATAAAATTAAGTCCTTTTAGGGGTAACTAGCACTGATTAAATGTGATCTAACAAAATTGGTCCTAACTCATTTGGGTTAAGCAGTAATCTTCTATAATTGTTACAGTATAGAAGGGTTTGCTAACTTTAATCTAATGCTAAACAATTACTGTTGCTTACTTAATTCTACCAAAATTATGGAAGCTAAGTGATCACAGTACTGAGCTAACAAAATTGGATCTACAACATTTAGGTTAATAGAGCATCAGAAACAAACAAGTTTGTATTTTAAACCTTCTGTGGTACTTTAATTTCTACACATTTTTTATTAATCTAAACATGATGAAACCAATTAGGTTGGATAAAAAAATTCATAAGCTATCTACAGAATTTTGATTCGATTTATTTGGACTTATAATTCTCGAGATATTGATTTTCAAAGTTGGATCCAGTACTGAGTTTCCAGAGAGTTTAAATTTGGATTTAATTCACTGTACTGGATAATGTTGGAAATCCTGAAGGGTGGGGCCTACCCATCAGTGACTCAACGGAGAAAAGTCTCTCGCGCTGGATATGTTTAAATTTCTGATAGCGCTTGGCAGCGACCTATCTACACGAAGAGGTACGCGACCGTGGATCTAAGATCCAACGGCTCACGGTGGCCGCAACGGCGACGACCAAAAACTGGCGGCGCCGCCATGCCGGCGACGGCGAGGTGGATGATGTGCTCACCTAGAGGCTCTGGAGATGGCGTAGACGATGCAGAACGAACGCGGCGGCCTGGGGAAGCTTGCTGGGCGAGTGGTGCTTGCTGAAACGGCCGGAACATCGGCGGCGAGGTGTTGCACTTCCACGGGCACGGCACGTCGACGGCGAGGTGCTCCTGGACGTTCCTGAGCACGATAGAGAGGAGCAAGTGAGTGCGGTGGTTGAGAGAAGCAAGGTAGAGGGTTCAGAGGGAGAGAATCGAGAGCAGCAGCACGGCTGCGTGATCGTCTTCAACCTCGGGCACGGCCGAGCTTGGCAGCACGGCCACGGGCGGCAGCAGCAGTGGCTCCGCCCTCCTGGTGGTGCACGAGTGAGTGGAGAGTGAGGGAGAGACAGTGTGTGGCGTAGAGAAAAATGGGAGGGCTCGAGTGTGCTTATATGGACGGAGCTCGGTCCATGGTGGTCGAAGTGCAGGAGCGGTGCAGGGAGTGGGAGAGCTCGCCATTGGCGGGCTGGGCTGTGCAGACATGTCGACAGACGGCGTTAGAGGTCAGAGGAGGAAGAATGGCTTGCGGATGAGCTCCACAGCGAGCTCGGGGTGGTGACGGCCATGGACGCGCAAACGGCGTTTGACAGAATGCACTCGTCACCGTGGGCCAGTGGGGGTGACGCCATTGTGTCCTTGAGGCCGCGGGGAGGGTGGTGAGTGGCTGGGCTGCGATGCGCTGGCAAGGGGAGCAGTGGTGGCCGAGTTCGCCGTCGATGGCCACGCGTGGCCATGAGCGCGGCATGCTCTGGTTCGACCGAAAAGATACAGCTGCAGGAGCTTCTAAGGTGATCTCCCCCTGTCCAACGTGAGCGGAGGGGCAAAGGGGATGGAAGGCATGGCGCAGGCCAGCTCGGCGTCATCGTCCTCTCTACTCTAGTGGGTCACGGGAGTGGTACGGGAGCATGTCAACGCCAATGGCTACGGGCCAAAACGGCCGATTTGCACATTTCCTTCGTGCTCTGGTGAGTGAGGGAGGTGAGAGAGGTGAGAGAGAGTGAGGGTTTGATCAAATTTTACTCGAATTCGTCGGATTGAGTTCGAATTTGGGAAAAGTTCAGTTCTGCCCACCAAGTGTTCGACAGAACGCCTGAACCAATTCCAAATTCAAATTTATGTGAATTCTTTTTATAATTTGATCAATAAGTATTTATCAAGGTTTGTGGTACATTTTCTTGTATTTATTGTGTGGGTATACTTGGTACATTTGATGATCTAAAGAAATAAAGAAAGAAATAGAATTTTAAATATAGGTTTTTGAAAAAAAATTGAGAGGGAAAAGGTATAAGAATAAAGTGAGAGTGATTTATATTATCACTTCTCTGAATTCTGTGTGAAAGAAATATTGATTTCTAACTTTGAGTAATTTTATGTCACATGACAATTGGGCTGATTGTTTCCAATTTTATTTTTGAGTTCAAAGTCTCTAATTTATTCGAACAAGCAACAAATCAACAAGGAACAATCAACACACATCATTCAACAAAAGTTTTTGTTGGTTCCAATTTTTTTTGACTATTACAACTGGTTACAATTTTGGGATGTGACAAGATATCCCTCAACTATAATTTCAAGCCATCGTGGCGTCACCATGTATACCGCAAATGCTGGATATGGTCTGCAAGAAAGTGAATCAGCCGCCATATTGGTGTTGCCCTTTTTGTACACCACATTGTATTGCAATCCCAGTAACTTGAAGAATGCTTTTTGCTGCATCGGAGTGTTGAACTTGTGATCCCCCAAATGTATCAGGCTTTTTTGATCTGTGTGAATCACAAAAGGTCGGTGCCGAAGATAGGCTTTCCATTTGTCCACTCCCAACAATATTGCAAGACACTCCTTATCGTATATGGATAGAGATTGGTTCTTGGGGCCTAGTGCCTTGCTAAGAAATGCCAAAGGATGCCCTTGCTGCATTAGAACCGCACCAACACCAGTTGCACATGCATCAGCTTCGACAACGCAATCTTTGGAGAAATCTGGCAGAGCCAGCACAGGAGCATTCATAAGCACATGTTTGAGTGACACAAAGGCATCATGCACCTGAGGTGACCAAACAAACGGCGTGTTCTTCTTGAGCAAGTCTGTTAGAGCTCTGCTAATGATTCCAAAATGGGCAATGAACTTCCTGTAGTACCCAGCTAATCCCAAGAATCCTCTTAATTCTTTGAGATTGCGTGGAATGGGCCAATTTTCAATGGCAGCTATCTTTGTAGGATCGGTCGAAACACCTCCTCCACTAATGATATGCCCCAGATACTCAAGGGATTTCTTGGCAAACGTACACTTGCTATATTTCAAATACAACTTATTTTGTTCCAGTAATTGAAACACCTGCTCCAAGTGCCGAGCATGTTCTTCGATCGTCTTGCTGTAAATCAGAACGTCATCAACGAATACCAGCACAAATTTCCTAATAAAATGGGCAAAAATTGTGTTCATAGCTACCTGAAAGGTTGCTGGGGCAGAGGTGAGCCCGAAGGGCATGACACGGAACTCAAAGTGTCCGCTGTGCGTCTTGAATGCTGTTTTGCTCACATCCTCTTCCGCCATGCGGATTTGATGATACCCAGAACGAAGATCCAATTAAGAAAAGAACTGTGATCCCGCCAGTTCGAGCTCATCCATGACCGGCATGGGGTACCTGTCCTTGACTGTAACCGCATGGAGCTGACAGTAGTCGACACAAAAGCGCCAAATGCCATCTTTGTTCTTGACGAGCAGCACTGGTGATACGTCTCAAACGTATCTATAATTTTTGATGTTTCATGCATGTTTTATATCAATTGCCACATGTTTTATATGCACTTTATATCATATTATGACATTTATTGGACTAACCTACTAATAGTTGCCAAAGTGCACAAGGTTCTTGTTTTACACTTTGATGTGTAGGAATTATCAAAATTGGGCAAAGGAAACCTTGTTGGAGTCGAATTTGGACTTTCCTGAAATCTGTCTGAAAACTATTTTTAAAGATGTCACTGAACCGACCGAAGACGACGTCAAATGGAAAAAAATCTAGTCGGGAAAGTTGCAGGGAATTTTCCGCCGTACGATCTAGATAAAAGATTCGCCTCCATCGGAGTTCGGATGTGGCCTGTGCAGGTCCGACATGTTGGCTCGGCAAGGGAAACCCTAGGCCGCGCCGAGGGGTTGTGTGACCGCCTCGCGCACCCCTGAAGCCGCCCTTTGGACCATATATTGCCCCCGCGGAGAAAACCCTAACCCCCGAAGGATTTTGCAAAATACGACACCGAGCTCCGCCGCCATCCAGAACAAGTTTCGGGGGACAGAAGTCTCTGTTCCGGCACCCTGCCGGGATGGGGAAGTGCCCCCGGAGCCATCTCCATCGACGCCACCGCCTCCATCATCGCCGTTGCTGCCTCCCATGATGATGAGGGAGTAGTTCTCCCTCGGGGCTGAGGGCTCATGCCGGTAGCTATGTGGTTTATCTCTCTCTCCCATGGTGTGATACTTATGTGATAATGAGCTTTGTAATCTAGTTGAATCCATAGATGTTACTCTTCATTATCTTATATGCTACTTGAGTGGTTTTATTAATGTAAACTCCGGAGTCACCTTTGTCCCACGGTGCGAAGTTGACAGTGTGCGCACCGTGTGTGGCCCTTAGGCTAAAGATTACAGGAATACTTATCATGAGTTATTATTTGTGTTGGATGTCTCTATGAAATTGTGGTGTTTGTCTAGTACTATTTTAGGGCGCTCAAGTTGACAGTGTGGGGTTCCCTAGATGTGGAATGCGACTTTAAGGTGTGCTGTTATATCCCTACGTAGTGGATTGGTGTTCATTATCCAATGAGAGAATAATTCAGAGTAGCATGGTCAATTATATTATTATTGTTGAGAGTGTCCACTAGTGAAAGTATGATTCCTAGGCCTTGTTTCCAAGCATTGAAACACCGTTTACTCTCATTTTGTCTCATGTTTGCTCGCTGCCATTTTTATTTCAGATTGCAATTACCACTTATAATCATCCATATTGCTTGCATTTTAATATCTCTTCGCCGAACTTGTGCACCTATACACCTGACAAGTGTATTGGGTGTGTTGGGGACACAAGAGACTTCTTGTATCTTAATTGCAGGGTTGCTTGAGAGGGATATCTTTGACCTCTATCTCCCTGAGTTCGATAAACCTTGGGTGATTCACTTAAGGAAAACTTGCCGATGTTCTACAAACCTCTGCACTTGGAGGCCCAAGACTGTCTACAAGAATAGAAGCGTGCATAGACATCAAGCTATTTTCTGGCGCCGTTGCCGGGGAGGTAAGGTAAAAGGTACTCACATTCTCCAGCTACTTAGCAATTTTCTGGCGCCGTTGCCGGGGAGGTAAGGTAAAAGGTACTCACATCCTCCAGCTACTTAGCTATTTTCTAACACTGTTGCTGACGTGTGAGTGCTCGAAGGTATTTCCTTTAGATTCTGCAATTATATCTTTTTGTTTCTTGTTTTTATTTTACTAGTTAGGCTTAATGGAAAACAACAAAAAAAATTAGAGAGCTCTATGAAATTTATCTTGAGTTAAGACATGATGCTTTTGAAGAGAAAATTAAAAAACCTATGGAAAATTATTTGCGTGATGGTAGCAATGTTATATCTATGAATTCTTTGAACACCATTATTGCTAATGCTATGCAAAGCTCTAAGCTTGGGGAGGTTGTGGTTTTTGAAAATCCTTTTGCTACAAATGATTATATATTTGAGACCTCTCCTCCGAGTGAAGTTTTTGAAAATCCTTTTGCTACTGATGATTATAATGATTGTGATATTTTCAGTCCACCTACTATTGAGGATATAGTTTATGTTGATTTTGATATGCCTCCTATATATGATGTTTACAATGATGAATATGATATTTTTAGTCCATCTACTATTGAGGATAAAATTCATTATGGTTATTCTATGCCTCCAATTTATGATGATTACAATGATGGATGTGATACTTTCACTCCCACTATTACTAATGAAACTGTTTATGCTTATGTGGAGAGTAATGATACTTTTATGCATGTGGATCATGATAAGAATGCTTTACGTGATAGCTATATTGTTGAGTTTATTCATGATGCCACTGAAATTTATTTTGAGAGAGGAAAATATGGGTATAGAAATCTTCATGTTACTAAATTTCTTCTCTTATGATGAATGCTTTGAGCTTTCTCATGATTTGCTTTTATTTGCTGGGTACTTTAAGACCTACTGGTCCTTATGAGAGAGGGAGACACGATTTCATATATCACAATAATATTAAGTCTCCTCTCTTTATGTTAATTTTTTGAAGTTACACTTGTTTTGCCTTCCTATGCTAGTCACTTTGTTCTTCATTGACGTGTTTTCTTACAAGTCTCCTATGCATAGGAAGAGTGTTAGATTAAACATGTTTTATATATGCTTCTTGATGCTCTCTTTTATGTTTCAACTCTCATCTTTATGTGAGCATCATAAAAATCACTATGCCTAGCTAAAAGGCGTTAAAGAAAAGCGCTTATGGGAGGCAACCCATTTTATTTTCTGCAATTTTTTTTTATTGAGTCAAGGAGTTTGTTTACTTCTGTAGCAACTCCTTTGTATCTTTATTTTCTCGCATTGTTGTGCCAAGAGTAGCCTCTAATGATAAGATGATGCTTAATTTTGATTGCTGCGCAGAAACAGATTTTTGCTGTTCACTGTAAATTCCTAAAATCACCAGATTGTTAATTAAATCTGAAATTTTTGTGCGTAATCTTTATGAATGTCTGAATCTTTTTAGTTCAAGTTTTCGATCTGAGCGTCGTAAGTGCCTCGAAAAAATTCGTCTTTGCGGACTGTTCTGTTTTAGACAGATTATGCCTTTTTATTTTGCATTCTCTCTTTTACTAGTGTTGAGTGAAATTCTTTTTTGGGTGGAAGAGCTTCACATAACATCAGTGGCTGTAGCTAATGTTTAAAGTAACAATCATATTGCGTCTTTATAGAACATGTGATTTTTGATTATGCACTAACCCTCTAATGAGATCTACTTTGAGTTTGGTGTGACGGAAGTTTTCAAGGGTCAAGAGAGAAGGATGATATAATAGGATCAAGAAGAGTGAAGAGCTTAAGCTTGGGGAGGCTCCCATGGATCTCCCCAGCATATTTCAAGAAGACTCAAGCGTCTAAGCTTGGGGATGCCCAAGGCATCCCCTTCTTCATCGTCAAAATTATCAGGTCATCTCTAGTGAAACTATATTTTAATTCTTTCACATCATATGTGCTTTTCTTGGAGCGTCTGTGTGCTTTTATTTTTTTCTTATTTTATTTTCAATAAAGCTTGACTGGACCCTAGCATTCTTGATTGGGAGAGAGACACGCTCCGCTTTTTCATGAGAATACTCCTATTCTTCACTTATATTTGTTGAGTATTCATATCTAGCGCTGTTCAGCTTTTAGCTCTTGTTTTCATGTATCTCTTGTCAGAGCTATTAGCTTTCTTTTGTAGAAAGTACTCTCTTGCTTCACTTATATTTGTTTGGAGAGTTGATAAATAAATTGATTGGTGTTTGGTTGGTTCAGAAAATGTTGCATGTGGTAATTGGTATAAGGAAAAACTTGCTTAATCTTGTAGATCAAATGGATAACTTGATGCTTGTCAATTGTTTTGAGTTAACAAGTAGATCATGATTAAATTGTGCATCATGAGTTAAGCCTATTAGTGAAGAACTACCGTAAAGCTTGTTGAAAATTTGGTTTGCATCGGTGGTATCTCTAAGGTCTAGATATTTTCTAATAACAGGGTTTGGTTAACAAGGAAGACGGTATGAAGTCTTATAACGTTTGCAATATGTTTGTCATATAAAACTTGGTGTACGGGTTGATATTCTTGTTTGCTTACATAACCTTGCTAGCCTAAACTCTGTACTGAGAGGGAATGCTTCTCGTGCATCCAAATCCTTGAGCCAAAATCCATGCCATTTGTGTCCACCATAACTACCTATATGTGGTATTTCCTTGCCACTCCAAGTAAATTTTTCATGTGCTACCTTTAAATTATTCAAAATGTTATTATTCCCTTTTTGTGTCAATGTTTACTAGCTCATGAGGAATTAGTGTGGTTATTCTTTATTCTATTTGTCAATGGACTTTTACACCTGGACTAGTGGCATATACATCCGCTTATCCAATAACTTGCAAAAAGAGCTGGCAACGGGGTGCCCAGTCCCAATTAATTACAACTTTAACCAATTAATTCTCTTCACACTTTTGCCCTGATTCATCAGTAAGCAATGACAAACAGTGAAATACCTGAATGTGTGTAAACCAAAGAGAAAGAGGGATGATCTGCCTTGCTGGTAGAAATAACGTCCTTCATGGGAGCCGCTCTTAAAAGTCCGTTTGACAGGTAGAATACTGTTCTCACCCGCTACCATTCGTTGACAATTAACAAACACCTCTCAAAAATAGATACTCCTCCATGGTATGTGATTGATGGAAGGCACCCGAGGATTCGGTTAGCCATGGCTTGTGTTAGCAAGGTTGGGAGGAGTATCAAATATTTTATGCAATCTCTATATGCTTTCAAAAACCTAAAAGCTCTAGCACATGATTTAATCCCTGCTTCCCTCTGCGAAGGGCCTTTCTTTTACTTTTATGTTGAGTCAGTTTTCCTATTCTTTCTGTCTTCCACAAGCAAACACTAGTGTCAACTTTGTTACAACATGCGTTATATGCAATGTATTGGACTTGTTATACTACTTTGTGTTGACAATATCCATGAGATAAATATGTTGAAAGTTGAAGCAAATGCTGAAACTAATTCTTCCTTTGTGTTGATTAAATACCTTTTATTAGAAACTATTGCTTTATGAGTTAACACTTATGCAAAACTGTTTGATGCTTGTCTCGAAAGTACTATTCATGAAAACGTTTAGCTTGTGTGATTCATTGTTTACTCATTATCTATTTGGTAGCAAATTATAGACCATTGACTTGGATCACTTCATTCATTTACATGTGCCTTGCAATATTATATGATCAAGATTATGATGGTAGCATGTCACCTCAAAAATTATTTTGTTTTTATCGTTTACCTACTCGAGGACGAGTAGGAACTAAGCTTGGGGATGCTGATACGTCTCAAACGTATCTATAATTTTTGATGTTCCATGCTTGTTTTATACCAATTGCTACATGTTTTGCATCTACTTTATATCACTTTTATACATTTTTTGGGACTAACCTATTAACAAGATGCCGAAGTGCCAGTTCCTGTTTTCTGCTGTTTTTGTATTCCAGAAAAGCTAGTCTGGAAATATTCTCGGAATTGGACGAAACTCACGGGGGTCCTATTTTTCCAGAACACACCGGAGCAAAGGAGCAGCAGAGGAGGGCCACCAGGGGCCACACGCACCTGGGCGCGCCCTAGGGTGGTGTGGGCCCCTCGGGGGTCGCAGCCGCCGCCCTTTCGCCTACTTATTCCCCCCGACGCGAAAACCCTAAGTACCTGAGCAAATATCCACGAAAAGTTCCAGAGACGCCGCCGCCGTCAACCCTAGCTCGGGAGGGTTCAGAACCTCTTCCCGGCACCCTGCCGGAGAGGGGAATCGTCACCGGAGGCTTCTACATCGCCATGCCTGCCTCCGGAGTGATGCGTGAGTAGTTCATCCTTGGACTACGGGTCCATAGCAGTAGCTAGATGGTTGTCTCTCCACTTTGTGCCATCATGTTTAGATCTTGTGAGCTGCCCTACATGATCAAGATCATATTATTGTAATGCTACATGTTGTGTTTGCTGGGATCCGATGAATATTGAATACTATGTCAAGTTGATTATCAATCTATCTATGTTATTTAAGATCTTGCATGCTTTCCGTTACTCGTAGATGCTTTGGCCAAGTAGATGCTTGTAACTCCAAGAGAGAGTATTTATGCTAGATAGTGGGTTCATGCCTCCGTAATCTGGGAGAGTGACAAAAGTTCTAAGGTTGTGGATGTGCTGTTGCCACTAGGGATAACCTAACGATGCTATGTCCACGGCATATGTTTTGTTTACATTACGCACTTTACTTAATGCAATTATCCGTTGCTTGCAACTTAATACCAACGGGGGACTCGGATGACAACCCGGCGGTGGATTATTAGTCATAGATGCTGTTGGATAACGGTCTATGTATTTGTCGTAATGCCCAATTAAATATCATAGTAGTCATCATGTCATGTATATGCATTGTCATGCGCTCACTATTTGTCAATTGCCCAGCTGTAATTTGTTCACCCAACATGTTAGTTATCTTTTATGGAGAGACACCACTAGTGAACTGTGGACCCCGGTCCATTCTTTTACACTGATTAAACAACCACAAACTGCAAACTGTTCCTTTTTCATTCTCTGCAATTTAATACTCATTTTCCACACCATACGTTTAATCCTTTGTTTTCAGCAAGCCGGTGAGATTGACAACCTCACTGTTTCGTTGGGGCAAAGTAGTTTGATTGTGTTGTGTGCAGATTCCACGTTGGTGATCGTGTTGCCCGTGCGAGCCGCCAACAACCTTCTGAAGAGTTGCTGCTCCTACTGGTTCGATAACCTTGGTTTCTTTCTGAGGGAAAACTTGCTGCTGACTGCATCATACCTTCCTCTTGGGGTCTCCCAACGAACGTGTGTTTCACGCCATCATGCGCCTATACACCTGACAAGTGTATTGGGTGTGTTGGGGACACAAGAGACTTCTTGTATCTTAATTGCAGGGTTGCTTGAGAGGGATATCTTTGACCTCTATCTCCCTGAGTTCGATAAACCTTGGGTGATTCACTTAAGGGAAACTTGCTGCTGTTCTACAAACCTCTGCACTTGGAGGCCCAACACTGTCTACAAGAATAGAAGCGTGCGTAGACATCAACCGGCAATGCAAATGGGCTTTGGCTTGGGCGAATGATGCCCTACACGATCATGTCCTTGATCTGTCACTCTAGCTCATCCTTTTACTGCGGTGAGTAGCGATAGGGTTTCACATTTACTGCCTGCGCTCCCGGCATCAGAGTAATTTTGTGGTCAAATGATCTACTGGGTGGCACTCCTTTAGGCGTGGCAAAACTTGTCTGATGTTGCTGTAGTACGTCTTGTATCTCGAATGGTAGCTCATCTCCTTCCTTGTGTTCAGTAATTGGACACAGACGAACTAGTTGAGTGAGAGCTCCTTGTTCTATAAGCTGTTTGAGGTCCACTCCCGAAATTTCCTCACAGCTAGATACTTTATTTTTATGCCTTTCAATTTTATGCGCTTCCCATGCAACCGGAACCACAAGCTCTTCTTTGGCCAGTCCACCCACATCTTGCCACACTCATGCAGCCAATCCATTCCAAGTATCATAGCAAGGAATAGGAAACACTCTGAATGATCCTGTGAAGGAATTACCTTGACAATCCCATTGCAAGTCAGATACAGCCATGGTAATCTGTGTCTTTCCCCCATCTGCCACTTGAACATTTACTGGTGGAACCTGAATTGTTGTCAGTTTAAGCTGCTCCACTGCCGTAGTGCTGATGAAGCTTCCACAGCTACCCGAGTCAATCAGCAAGAGCACTTGCCTGCCATCCACAGTACCTTGCAAGCGAATGCTTCGTTTGGTGGCTGCTCCAGTCAATGCTCCCTGAGAAATGTGCATCAAGACTCATCACTGTTGCTATTGCCATCACCTTCCTGTTCACTGTCAGATGACTGTACTTGGAGCACTTCCATGAGTTCCTCGACCAAATGCAGTGGCACTGTTTTGCTACATTGGTGTCCTGGTTGAAATTTGTCTCCGCACTTGAAGCATTCACCTCGTGCATGGCGTTGTGCCTTCAAGTTCTGCAACTTAGAGTCCCACGGGCTCTTGATGGTTGTTTTCTCTTCAGGGTTTTTTGGTTTTTCTAGCGTATCCCCCAACACCCCTGGTCCCGGGAACCCTGTGCGACTGTATCGGTTTCGATATCCACCAAAGTTTCGGCTGTGGTTGTCCTGCTGAATTTCAGACATCATTTCCTCTTGGGTTTCTGCAAGTGACAATGCAACATCCACTGTTCTGGGTTTGTGTAACTTGATGGCTTGTTGGATCTCTTTTTCCAGTCCATTCACAAATTTGGTGACAAAGTATGCTTCATCGTAATGCTTGTTATGTACCAGGACTTTGTGTCGCAATGCTTCGAACTTCTGATAGTATTTCTCAACAGTATGTGTCTGTTTGCACCTTTCCAAGGCCTCCAAATATTTGTGATGCTTATCTTTGCCAAATTTGGAGTGAATAGCCACACATAGCTCTTCCCAGCTGTCAACATCATGTTCACCTTCATAAGTCTGCAACCACAACGCTACATTGCCGATGAAATGCATTGTGGCAAAGCTTGCCCACGTACTGTGTTCTACATCATACAGTGCAAAGTACTTTTCACATAATGTCTTCCACCATTTGGGGTTGTCGCCGTCGAATTTGGGGAAATCTGTCTTCGGTGGCCGTGATCTGTGGTTCCCGAGCGTGAAGCAGGGTACCCACTTTCCTCAAACGCGCCAGAATGTTCTCCAAACTCGAATTGCACAGGTGTGTGGGGAAACTCGCGTCTGCTTGATCCACGATTGGGCACCAACACCTTCAGTGCATTACCTGTATGCAACACCTCGTTCTCTTCGGTCGGCCCTGTTGGGGGACGCGAATCCGCTGTCACAAGCTTCTCTGCTTCCAGTGTTTCCAAACGAGTGCTCACCGTGTCCAACGATTTCTGAATTCCCTTGATCGTATCGTCCACCTACGGCATCCAAGTGCCAAAGCCCTTGAGCGTGTCATTGATAGCCTTCAGTGTTGTAGACGTCTCTGCACACTGCTTCTGCAACTCGTCACCTTGCCGTTTCAACACCACGAGATCTGCTTGTGCTCGTTCCATCTGCGCTGCCTCTGCTTGCTCCCACACCGCCGATCCGGGAACAAGTGTCAACCGCCGCCGGAATGACTCGCCACCGGTGACGCACGAATCCACCGCGAAACCGGAATTTCACAACTCACAGAGGATCTGCGAGCAACTGTTCCGCTGCTGTGAGATCTGCGCCCGAGCAGTCTACCGCCGCCACACGCCGCCGAGGTCACCGGAAAACGCCGCACAACCGCTCTGTCGCCGCGAGTTGAGAAACGTGATGGGATTTTACAAGATGTAGCCAAACCACCGCGTCTCCGCTTTCGATTCGCCTCCGGGATCGTAGCTAAATCACTCACTCACCTAATCTCTCCTCTCCAATTTTTTTGTGAATTTTTTCTGGTATATGGGCCGCCTCAGATCCACGATCTGCTGCGCTCTGATACCATATGATAGATCCCTACTCACTCATATGATTACTGGTACTGGATATAAGGGTTTTCCGCAGCGTCACGCTGGGAGATTTGGTGAACTCGACGATCGGAATCGCGAGGAAGGGAGAAGAGAGCTAGCCGTCGATGACAGT
Source organism: Poa pratensis (assembly GCA_947311845.1). Taxonomy (NCBI): domain Eukaryota; kingdom Viridiplantae; phylum Streptophyta; class Magnoliopsida; order Poales; family Poaceae; genus Poa; species Poa pratensis. Next base: position 86,118,210 of record CAMZMU010000033.1, on the reverse strand, counting down.
TTAGTTTGTTGTACAAGGCAAAGATACCGATCACAGGACGCAGCCTGGCTTAAGTGGTCGCCTCTCGTGACGTAGATGCAGGCTAGGCCTTCTTTCCTCTTTCTCCTGCTTGGGCCAAATGGGCCAGCTTGACCTGCTTCTTCCTTTCCTGCCTCTGCTTCGCCTTCAGTGCTTCAGCCAAGAGACTGGTCGTGACAGGTAGGATATTGGATAATTCTCATTTGTTGGATTGAAAGAGTTCCAGTCTCTCTTATACTCTAGATTTTATCCTCTTCATTAAGTTCATCATGATATGAATTATATTTATAACTTTTAAGTATTGCTCAAACTTTGGGGAGACTCAAATCATTACTGCTCAAAATGTGTCTCAATCATGAACTTTCTACAAAGAAAATCGTTAATGATTTTTTATGCAAGACTTTCTCATCATGATAAGAAAATGTCTGATGGTTCTTCTATGATTCATTTGCAATCAAGCAGGTTAATGCTAAATGGGATCCCTCCCACGATATGGAAAATTTATCAGCACATCCAAAAGATCGCGTGTTACGTCAAAAGATCGCGAGGATTGCTAGATAGATAGAGCTATGAACAGCGACGACGAAATCCATTGATTACGCGACGTACGATGGGATTGGTTGCGTGACGTCTGGTTTGGTTCGGCACATGAACAGCTGACGACGAGCTGAAGGCAGGAAAGAAAAGGCGACGGCAAAGGCTACCCTGACAGACAGAGCGGCGTCGCACCACGCGTGCCACCTGATCGGCGGCAGCCCAGCGCCTCGCCGGTCAATAAATAAAAAGGTACTGCGTCTGCGTGCCCCGGAGTAGAAACCGCCATTTCCACCGCGTTTCCCGCACCAGTTCCCCTCTCCTCCCGGACGCTCGCCTCCATTCCCATCTCCCCCTCTCTCCCCTGCCGCCGCGCTTCGCGGCGGCGAGACTAGCCGCCCCAAAACCCTAGCCCCGCCCTCGCCCGCCGGTGACTCCGCTGCGCACATTGTTGATGGTGAATCTACTATTGATTATACGTCATCTCTATCACATTGGAATGTTCTATCTTTGGACTTAAACTCTTCTAGCACTCTAAATGTCTTACATGCTAGTGTTGATAGTCCTTGCATATCATGTAATAGCTGCTTAACTAAATCTCATGATTATATACTCTCTATGTCTTGTTGTCTTGAAAAAAATGCTTCCATATCCTCTATGATTCCATATCCTCTCTATGTCTTGTTCACAACTTCTTCCACTTCACCAACATATGATTTGTCTTGAAAATATCAATGCGGAATATTTTGTATTTTGTCCTGTGTAAAAATAACAAATTTTCAGATCTGAGGTGATGAACAGTGCATATTTCGATTTTTTTTAGATTTGTCAGAAATTTGTTATTTTGTCTAGGCCAAAATATAAATATTTCGAGTGATACTTTGCAGAACGTGAGGTTCCGTTGTTTTCCACCTCTATGATTTTTTTCAGATTTTTTGGAAACTTGAAAATATTAATTTCGAAATAAAAAAACCAGGTTACATGTAGCCCGGGCAACAAAGGGACTTTTAGGTCATCAAGACATTTTTATGGCACTGTTACTGGAGAGTTTAGCGGTATTGGTAAGGAAAACTTTTAACATACGTGATTGTTAAGTTACTTCGTTATGAAAAGTCTAACCATTAATGCTTTGTTTAGGAGGGAACTACCCACCATTCCTATGGTGAGAAAGGATCTCCACCTACTGAAAGTGACCCTCTTAAAATACCTATGGTGATACACTTGATCGGGTTATGAATAGCCGCTATATAGGAGATGGAAATGTCCATCTTGGTTCTCACTTGCTTAAATATCACAAAATTATGTGAACTATTTAAACTTTGAGATTAAGAGAAAATTATTTTCTTTATCAGTGAAGGAAAATGCACTGGGGTCGTAGGATATTGGATAATTCTCACTTGTTGGATTCAAAGAGTTTTAGTCTCTCTTATACTCTAGATTTGATCCTCTTCATTAAGTTCATCATGATATGAATTATATTTATAACTTTTAGCTTCATGATGGAGAGAGTATTGCTCAAACTTTGGGGACACTCAAATCATTAGTACTACTCAAAATGTCTCAATCACGAACTTTCTACGTAGAAAATTGTTACTAATTTTTATGCAAGACTTTCTCACGATATGGTTCTTCTACTATGATTCATTTGCAATCAAGCAAGTTAATGCTAAACGGGATCCCACGTTATGGAAAATTTATCAGCACATCCAAAAGATCGCGTGTTAGGTCAAAAGATCGCGAGGATTGCTAGATAGATAGAGGTATGAACAGCGACGACGATATCCATTGATTACGCGAGGTACGATGGGATTGGTTGCGTGACGTCTGGTTTGGTTCGGCGCATGAACAGCTGACGACGAGCTGAAGGCAGGAGGAAAAGGCGACGGCAAAGGCTACCCTGACAGACAATACAGAGCGGCGTCGCGTCACGCGTGCCACCTGATCGGCGGCAGCCCAGCGCCTCGCCGGTCAATAAATAAAAAGGCACTGCGTGCCCCGGAGTAGAAACCGCCATCTCCACCGCGCTTCCCGCACCAGTTCCCCTCTCCTCCCGGACGCTCGCCTCCATTCCCATCTCCCCCTCTCTCCCCTGCCGCTTCGCGGCGGCGAGACTAGCCGCCCCAAAACCCTAGCCCCGCCCGCCGGTGACTCCGCCGCGCACGGGAGCAGAGCAGGACCTCCGCCGATCCCCCAACTACCGCGCGCACGCCTCTTCCCTCGCGACTTCCGCTTCCGCGATAAATCCCTCGCCCCGCGGCACCGCTGCTAGTCCCCGCGGCGCGACCTCCACCGACGCCTGCGCGCCACCAGCCCGCCCGCTCCTCCATGGACGGGCCCAAGGGCCCAGGCGAGGGGGACGCGGCGGAGGAGGCGCGCGGGGAGAAGAACAAGCGGCCCACCACTGGCCAGGACGGCGCCGCCACCACCTCCTCCTCCGCTACCGTTCCCGGCGCGGCCGGGTCAGCGAGGGCGACGATGGGCGGCTACGACGGGTCGCCGGGGGCCGCCAGGGCCAGGGCGGTCTACCACGACCCCAGCATCCCGCGCCCGCAGGACGTCTACCGCATCAGGGTCAACAACGACAACTCGCCCTTCGATCACGTCTGGCTGGAGCGCAGCGAGGACGGCTCCCGCCGTATCCACCCCTTGGTCAGTCTCTCGTCTCGTCTCGTCTCGTTTCGTCCGTTTGTTCGTTAGCTAGCTATGTGCCTGTTACTTTTTCTTTGGCTTGGTTGGTTCGGCTTGCTTGGATGGACTAGGAGGAACCCGTGGATGGAAGTGGGAGCTACGAATGATTCTTGATTACATGCTTGTTCCTCGTCTATGCTTTGATTTGATGATGTGTTCGGCTTGGAGCAAGAAAGAACCCTTGGATCGAAGTAGAAAGGAGTTCTGCCATAGATTTGTTTATCAGTTCAGCATTTCGTAGCACTCCAATCAAATGTTAATGGTCCTCTTCATTCCCTTCGGTTGCTTATAATTTCGAAGCTATGGAATAAGCAAGAAAAGTAGCTCGATCCTGTTTTATATGTAGGGGGGGTGCATCTCATACTTACATGTCTCTTATGCTAGAGGAAAAAGTTTGAGATGCCATTTGCATTCAGAATAGCAGAATCCCATACATTTGCTAATTTTCTTTGCTGTACAGTTGGTTTACTTATAGCTCGAAAAGGATCAAAAGGTAAGAATGTAGCATGTTGACTCAAGGACTATATGAGTTTGTTACAAGAGAACTTGTATGGCTGTTCATTTTTGGAAAGGTAAAGGATCAGGAATCTCCTCATTGTATATTGACCTGTAGCACTTAAAAGTGGTACGGTGTTCTGCTTTTCCAACTCATATCTGTTCCTTCTGAAGTGTACATTGATTGGCTTGTGTGCATGTACTAAAATCGATGTAACTATACTTGTCCTCTTGCAGGAAAAACTATCTGTGGAGCAGCTTATTGACAGAAATGTTCCTGAGATTGAACCAGTAAGGCCAGCTGATGTAGAGGATACCCCCTTTACGCTAGTAGAAGACCAGAAAGGCTTAACGGAATTAGTCAACAAGTTGAAGGATGTAAATGAATTTGCTGTAAGCATTTATTATTAAGTTTGGTTGTTAATTTCAAGTTAAGTCTATATCATACTTTTTGCTGCCTATGTTGTCTTAAATTTCAACTTCTCAAGTATCTTGTCTCCTGTTCCATGCATTTGTTCTCTTTTTTTTTCTTTTCTAAATGCTCCAGTTGACAATTTTTCCTGCTATCAGATTAAAAATGCACATAAGTCGTTCATTAATTCTGTCGACAAAGTAATCTAAGTGAAACCTGACTGAGTTTTTGTCATTTGATAGCTGTTATGGGCTCTAATTTAGATTGACAGCCATATCCTGGGCCAAGAGAACATTTGTTTTCTTAAACTATTGGGAGAACTCTTAAGGCGTGCTACTTTAGAACTTCTTGACAAAAGCGCATTTTCCACATGTTTTTCCACATTACCTGTTATCATCAAACTCCTGCCACAAATCCAGTGGATTTTGTTAGTGTTCCACCATAGTACGTCCAAAAATAGGAGCTTGTGTCGCTGCATTCTACTCTGGAATTCAATGAAATTGATGTATCATTATAATTTCTTATGGATGATGTGTAGTTGCTTCTGTTGTTTCCTTTCCCCTGACTTGTCTGGCAGTCTGATTACACTACCCTGTCTTCCTGCCATGAATTACACGGCGTAAATATTAATAAAATCCTATCCCTTGTTTTGCTTATTTTGTCTTCTGATAGAAGAACACATTTGGGTTTTTATGGTTGTCATTTGGCATGTAATAAGTCAACTCCTAATACCTCGGTGACTGCTAAAATGTAACATTTGCTTCATTTTGTGTGCTGTTTTCAGGTCGATTTGGAGCACAATCAGTATAGGTCATTTCAGGGTTTGACCTGCTTAATGCAGATTTCAACAAGAACAGAGGACTTCATTATTGACACCCTTAAACTACGCATTTACATCGGTCCTACTTGAGTGAACATTTTAAAGATCCAACCAAGAGAAAGGTGTTCTTAACTATCAAACTGTCTCAGGCTTTGTGATTTAATATCACTTTGCTCACTTTTCCTTGGGAAAATAGGTAATGCATGGGGCAGATCGTGATATAATGTGGCTCCAACGGGACTTCCGATTATATGTGTGCAATCTATTTGACACAGGACAGGTACTGTTGAAAAATAGGATTGCTAATAGCCTGATGCCATGGTTCTTCATTATGGCTCTCTGCTGTGTCTTTCTACATTTTCCTTTTAAAGCTATTTTTTGTCATGTTAACTTAAGCTTGATTTTCCTGTCTAATGCCAATCAGGCTTCAAGGGTCTTACAGATGGAGCGAAATAGCCTAGAACACCTATTGCATCACTTTTGTGGAGTCACAGCGGATAAAGTGTACAGCACATTTACCCATAAATGCTAGAAACGAACTACCCATGCTGATTTCCTAGTTATTTATCATGAGATTTGTTTCTGACCAAACTAAGCAATTTCTTGTAGATATCAGAATGCAGACTGGAGGTTGAGGCCACTCTCTGATGAAATGATCAAGTATTCTGCATATAACCATATATTCCATTCCTTTAGTTTAGTCATTGTTCCTTTTTGCACTATTTCTGTCAATGTATCCTTCTGAGATTACCCCCTATACAGGTATGCTAGAGAAGATACACACTATCTGTTGTATATATATGACTTGATGAGACTTAGACTACAAAGGGAATCGCCATGTGAAAATGATCTTCTTCTTGAGGTTAAATTTATGTGCTATTGTATTCCTTTTTGGTTATATCTGATATATTAGTTTCATATAAATGAGCATTGTTGATGTGTTCTGCTTCCCTAAATTAACCCTTAATATAGAACTGCATGACAGAGCTTGAAAATTGGCATGTTTCCTTTTATGTTCATATAAACCTGCGATCTGTATGTTACAGATAATTCCTAAACCAAGTTATTGATCGGTGGTTTTTGGTTACTGCAGGTTCAAAACCGCAGTAATGCAATTTGCTTACAGTTGTATGAAAAGGAGCTGCTGACAGGCGCATCTTTTCTCCACATATACGGGTTTGTTTGCTGTTACTTCAATTACTGCACTTAGTTTATCTTTCAGGAAAATATTTTTGCTTATATTGAAAATATGTGCTTTAGCTTCATAATGTGTGAGCTTATCCCATTAACTCGAGTGTGTTATTATAGGTTGCACGAAAATGAATTGGAAGCAAATCAACTGGCTGTTGTTTCGGTAAGAACTTACTTTGTTTTGTATCCCTCGTGATTATTATGTCTTGAATAGACCTACCAGTTGCATATACGCTCTGCAAGTCTGCACTCTAGAAAAACTACCATGGCGTTCACGTCTTGCGCAACCTGGCATAGTAACATGCAATTTGGCACTTTTCCTGTAAATAGTTTTATAGCTGTCTGGTACCAAATCTTGCTGTTCATTGACTTTGGCGATATATAATAACTTTCAATAGTTTTGACTTTCTGAAAAGCAATACTGTACAGCAGAATATAACAAGTTCGTTTATTCTTTCGGCCAGAGTTATTCAATTTGCATGTGCATGTATATAACAAAATCTCGCATACTCAGGCTCTACATCAATGGAGAGATTATATAGCTCGTCAACAAGATGAGAGCACTGGTTATATATTGCCAAACAAGGCTTTGATTGAGATAGGTATTTACTGATTTCTATCGATTTCCTTTGGTTTGCTATGCTGCATAACTTGCTGTATTGACTTGGCTAACTCTCCTTTTGAATCCAAAAGCAAAGAAGATGCCTACAACTACTGCAGATTTACGAAGAATGGTCAAATCAAAATATCCATTTGTTGAGGAGATCTTGAACATTGTACGGGATGCAACTGGAAATTCTTATGCATTTGAAGCAATAGCTGAGCAACTAAAGAAGGCACAGCTTGGTGAGGTCAGTTAGGCCGAACTTGGTATTTTCTTTTTCATTGCTGTGTTAAGACTGATGATGAGTATTATTAGCAGTTGTCATTAAGCACTTACTTTGAAATTATATGCAATATCTTGCAGTTAGACTTGAAAACTATACTGGACAGTGTTGAAGCTATTGAAGTGGCTCCTTTGGATTCTGATAATAGGATTACTTTGATCCATCTGATCAATATTCTGTAACTCCATCGACTGCAAATATCAGTGTTACTTCTAACAGTAGGGATAGCTCAATGAGTAATGCAACTTTGACTGGTAGCATCTGGCTACACGACAAGAATCAAACCATACCATCGCCTGAAATTAAGAGCTCTTGGACCTCGTCGGGCCTTAATAGACAATTCAATAAGGAAGTGATGAGCAATAATAAGCAGGTGGGACATATTTTTAGTTTCTCTATATATTTTTCGGTTTTTATATAGGTGCTTTTCCTTATGCAGGAGAGACGTGTTCTTGCTTTACAACTGGAGAGTCAGATGCGGCCTTTTGGAGCTCTGGTAGGCAATTCAACATCTGGAATACAGACAGATTACGTCGGAGGATTTTCAGATGAGCAGGTATATGCTCTGAAGTCAGAATATTGAGAAAAAAATGTTCATTTGAAATACTTGATATCTGCTTATTGATGTATTTTCTTTTGCACTGCTGTGACAAGTTAGAGATAGTACATCCTTGGTCGTGTGCCAGTCTGCCATATTGTATAACTTGGTGCCTATTTTTCTGAATATATGCCTGTAGTTTTCGTAGATTATTACTGCAGAAAAAAAAATGCCTGTGCATGTACTGCATGCTTGCAAGCCTTTCAGTACTCTTCTAAGTTCTTAATATGCTCAATACACCATTCCTTCCATTGTTTTTCTTTCAAGTATCACAGTGTTATAATTTTATAAGTGCTTTGCTTTTGAAGTATTTCATCTTCCCCAAACTTTGTGTTGGCTTTGGGGAATGGTCGTGACTTTTCTAGTTGTGGCATTGCAGGCTTCGGCTTTCTACTACCCCCAGTTTCCAGAGTACAGCAATTTAGTTGGATGGAGCGGCCATCATGAGCCTGAAAGCATGCAGGCCTCTGGGTATCATCTGTCTGGTTGTTATTACGGTTATCCATCAGCCATGAACCAAAGCAGCACAGGAACAAGTCAGCCTGCTGCTGCTAGAAATAATGAAGGGGGTTCCCAGCAACAATCTTTCCCTCGTTCGGGTTGCTGAAGCGATATGCTTCGCCTATAACTGTGGCACGACATCCCCTCTGATTCATCCTGTTGTGCAGAAGATAGTTATAGAAAAGATTAGAGTATAGAACTGAGCGAGCTGTTTGAATTCCGGGCCGTTCGACTAACAGAAATATGAGGATAGCCTGTAACATTTGGGTCATTGGCAGTAGATGGGACATGGAAGCCTGTCGTCTGAATTGGGTCTGTATGTAACAACTTGACAAACATGGCGTGTTGGTTGTGCAATGGTGGATACTGAATTTGCACAGGTGGTATACTGTAAAACTGGTACAGATAGCAGAAACCGAAGACAAACAAAAAACATTGTTAGTACTTCTTTTGTGTTCCTGTCATTGCATCATATCTTCTTGCAAGCAAAAAACGAAAGCACTTTTCTTTTGTGTTCCTGTTATTGCATCATATCTTGCAAACAAAAAAAAATCTTTTTCTGCCTGGTTTGTACGAATGCGTATGAATTTACTGGAATCTCACCATACTCCCGTCTACCGTCATCTATGACGGGAGTGGCTGTTGTTTTTTTTGTCAGTAGATGAATTGTATATTCAACAACAGAGTCGAACCTCTCGTGCCTCGAGTACACAAGTGTCCGTAGCTTGCGCGCCAAGAGTGAATTTTAAACTCAAAATTAGTCACCTAAAAAAATCTCAAAAGTGGTGGGCCACCACTTTTGAGATTCTCCGGGTCAAATGACACCGTTGGCAGATTCTCCCGGAAGCAGAATCGTGCTGGCTACTTGTACTTACGAGCACGAGCGGTGGTGCGTGCATTCCGTAGCGACGCCCGTTCCAACAAGGTGTTATAAAATAAGAGTATTTCATTACAGATTAAGGCCCGTTTGAAACGATGGAAAACCTACAGATTTCGGAGGATAGAAATCAATTTCTATGCAAAATATTCCTACGATATCGTTTGGAACAAAGAGGTGGGATTCTTGGCTTACTTGAAACTCCTAGTCCTACGGAGTAGGATAAGTCTTGCCCTATGCTTCATCTCTCGGTACCTGCAATCCCACGTTTTTCTGCGTGACATCCAAAAGACATATTTGAAATATGTTTGTGGTTTTATTTCTTTGGCTAGTCCAATGTATATGATATCTCAATTCCTGTGTGTTTCATGTTTCTATGTTTTGAATTTTCACTTTCGAAATCGGACCTAACAAATATTGCTAAGATATAAAAGAATTTCACTCATCAATTCGCATGTGTGGTATTGGGATTGTTGAATCAAAATTTGTGAAAAGGGAACCAATGGAGTTGCTTTCAATATAGCTAAGTGTTGTTTTGATTATAAGAATTTTTGTACTGAGAGTTTAGCTTTATTTTGAGCACCCTTAGAGCTCGTTTGACACCCTTCATTGCATTTTGACAGAAATGAAATGACATTGATGTCATCATTTCATTTGTTCAATTTGAAATTCCATGTTGAAATTTCATGTTTGGCTGCGACAAGGATTTAAGAAGTGAAATGATGTCCACAAGAATGACAGGAGATTGATTTAACACATCATACCTGATTCGGTGGAATTTCCAGTTGAAATTACAGTTCAAATGCCATGACAAACAAACATGTTGGGTATGAAATCTCGATCGAATTTCCCTATTTGACATGAAATGATGGCTATCAAGCGAGCTCTTACAAAAAATCTTATTTTGAGCAAACACCTAGACGACCAGCGATCACTTTTTTTTTTGTGCAGCATAACATGGGGAGCTTTATTGAATAACGGGTACAGAATTACAATCAGCCTGAAGACTGCTTACAAGAAACGGCGGACAATTGTCGAGCCAGCATTCGGAAACCAGGAGGTTACACGCACGCTTAGCACAACAATCCGCAGCCTTATTAGCCTCTCTCTTAACATGTTTAATCGAAAAGGAACTAAAAGTAGCAGAAATCTCCCCCACATAGTCTAAGATAGGCGCCACGATAGACCTCGAATCGCGACGCAAATTCCAGAGGTTAACAACCTCCACGCAATCCACTTCTATGATCACATGTGAAAAACCCCGTAGCTGAGCAAAGATCACTCCTTCTCTCATTGCTAAGGCTTCAGCGATCAGCGGATCCGTAACACCAGTGAATGGTTTGCACCATGCTCCCAAGAAGGCGACATGGGATCGTGCAACCCCACCACCTCCTCCATTGCGGCTCTCTAGATCCACAGCACCATCAGTGTTAATTTTTATCCAGCCGGGATCAGGTGGCCGCCAACATTGCTCCACCGTGGGCTTACCTCGTCCACGTGGAAATTCCAGCAGAGAGAGATCCTAAAATTTCTTGATCATGAGTCCACCGATTCCTGGCAGTCCAGATGGAATGCATAATGGTGGTGATCTTGCACCTGTCATCATCAAAAAACATCGGGTCTTGAACAATGTCCCTTGCCCAGGTAGAAGGATGCAATGGTGGAAGCTTGAGATCAAAAATCTCACGAGCCGCCAACCAATACTTCTGAGCATGCGAACATGTAATGAGAGCATGACGGGGATCTTCCTCCGTTGCTTGACAGAGATCACAACGCGCTAGTTGTTTTATGTGTCGGTATTTCAGCGTGGCATAGTCTGGAAGAATGCCCTTCAGAACCCGCCACCAGAATACTTGAACTCTCGGAATGACTTTAAGTTTCCATAAAGTGGACCATATCTGTGTATCGGTCGATGAAGCACCCACTGCCGTCCCTTCCTCTGGAGCATAATGCTCGTTGTGAGTCACGAGAGCTCGGTAGGCTGATTTTACAGAATATAATCCATTCTTCTCAAGAGACCAAGCAAGAAAATCCTCGCCACCATCGGTCCGAAGCGGAATGTTTAGGATAGCTTCAGCGTCTGGCGCGAAGAAGTTGCGACGTACCACATCAATTTTCCAGGTGCGATTGTACTCATCTATCAGGTCAGAAACAAGTGTCAACGGCTCAAGCGGATCACTGCCTTGTCGACGCCGTCCCATTGGAATATGAGTTAGAGTCGAGGGAATCCACCGATCTGACCAGATGGAGATAGATGATCCAGAACCAACACGTTTAACAAGACCCTTCTCCAAAGCTGACCTGCTAGCTATTATCGCTCGCCATGTTGCCGAGGCAGCAGAAGGGACTGTAGCTTCCATAAAGGAACCATGAGGAAAATATTTCCCCTTGAGAACTTGCGCACATAGAGTATTCGGGTTGGTTATGAGGCGCCAACCATGTTTACCCAGCAGAGCTAGGTTGAAAAGGTGGAGATCCTTAAACCCCATGCCGCCTTTAACCTTCGGAGTAGCTAGCTTTTTCCAGGAAAGCCAAAGCATTGAACGTTTATCGATTGAGCTACTCCAGAAGAATTTTGCCATGTAGGACATAAGCTGCTTGCATACCTTCTTGGAAAGTAAGAAACAACACATGCTAAAAACAAGAATTGATTGGATAACCGATTTGAGCAAGGCCTCTCTTCCTGCGCATGCCAAGTTCTTCTCCGACCAGCCATGCATCTTTCCACGGCATCTTTCCCCAATGTGATCAAAGGTGCCGCTTGTTATCCGTCCTACCGCAGTGGGAAGGCCGAGATATCTTTCAGAAAAGGCTTCCACATGGATCCCTAGAATATTTTTAAGAGCCTCCCGCTCCTGTTGCGGAGTATTTGGACTGAAATAAACCGCACTCTTCTCTCGGTTAACAGCCTGTCCAGAACATTCAGCGTATATACGAAGAATGTCGTTCAAGCGATGAGCACTTGATGCCTTGGCGTTCATGAAAATCAGGCTGTCGTCCGCAAACAAAAGATGACTCACCCACGGAGATCTGAAACTCACCCGAATACCTCGATCAATATAGTTACCCCCATATAGATTGAGCAGAGCAGTGAATCCTTGGGCGCAACATAAGAACAAGAACGGTGACATGGGGTCTCCTTGCCGTAAGCCCCGTGTAGGAGTGAAATACGGTAATAGGGAACCATTAACTTTAACAACAAATCTGACCGAAGATACACACTTCATAATCAGACGAACAAAACTGTCTCCAAAGCCTAATTTGATCAACATGGCTTCCAGATAGTGCCACTCGACCCTGTCATAGGCCTTGAGCATGTCAAGCTTAACTGCACAGGAGTAATTCTTGCCTTTCTTTCTTCTTCTCATCGTATGAACACTTTCATAAGCAACAAGAATATTATCCGTGATTAGACGGCCCGGCACAAAAGCACTCTGTTCCATCCCAATGATATCATCCATAATAATTCTCAATCTATTCGTACAAGCTTTAGCAGCAATCTTGTATAAAACTGGGCATAAAGCAATAGGACGATATTGGGAAATTTTCTGTGGGTTACGCACCTTTGGGATCAATGTAATTGCTGTGTCATTCAGTCCCAGTGGCAACTCTCCACCATTAAGAAAACCCAACACAGCCTGCACAATATCTTGCCCGAGAATATCCCAATGCCTCTGAAAGAATCCTGCTGTAAAGTCATCAACTCCAGGGGCCTTGGATGGTGCCATTTGAAATAATGCACATTTGATCTCCTCGGCAGAAAACTCCTTCTCAAGATCAGCATTCATAAGATCGGTAACTTTGGGCTGAACAATGTTAAGAAGTGCACTCATATCGTTGTAACCTTGGGAGAGATAAAGGTCTTGATAAAATGATTGGATCTCCTCTTTTACCTCATCCGGGGTAACACACACACTGCCATCAGCACGTTCAAGAGTGTTAATGCGGTTAATTCTTTTGCGATGTGCAGCTTGAGAGTGAAAATATTTAGTGTTCCGATCACCGGCACGAAGCCACTGCACTCTCGAACGTTGCAGCATCCAAACTTCTTCCTGGCGGAGGGCTTCACGAAGCTGCGCCGCAACCGCCTTCTCCTCATCCGATGGGCCTCGGCCCACCGAGCCCGCTCTTAGTTTTTCATATTTTTTCTGGAGCTTACAAACCTTCTTGTTTAGATTTCCAAACTCGCGTTCACCCCATGAACCGAGATTTTGCTGAACAGAATTGAGAGCTTCCACCACCCCCGCTAGGCCACCACTACCTGATCCGGAGGTCCAAAGACTCTTTACTAAATCATCATAGTCACTATGTGTCTGCCACACATTTTCATAGCGGAAGGATCGGCGCCCACGAGGCCAAGAATTTTGCGGACTAGACCGCAGCTCCGCCAGGACATAGCAATGGTCGGAGACCGTAGAGCTGATATGCTTCACACTAGAAAACTCGAACAAACTCAGGAAGGAGGCATTAACAAATGCACGATCCAACCTAGGTTTAACATTTGCATCTCCTTGTTGTTTATTATCCCATGTAAAGGGAACTCCTCTCCATCCCAAGTCTTGGAATGAGCAAAAATCAACTGCCTCACGGAATGCACGCATCTGATTTTCTGGTCTTGGATGAATACTGAAGTGCTCATCCGCATGCAAGGTCTCATTAAAATCGCCCATACAGAGCCATCCATCATGCTGGATACCATGCAAAGTGCGTAAAAAGTCCCAGCTTTGATATCTGTTTTCCACTCGAGGCTCTCCATAAAACCCCGTGAAACGCCAAGGTGGTAGATCATGATCCAACCACCTAACTCTTGCATCAATGTGCGCATTGCTATAGTTCTTAACCTCAACGTCAACCTCACTGCTCCAGAACAATCCAATGCCACCACTTAAACCGTCACTATCCACGGCAAAACATCCTGCAAACCCAAGAGAGGTTCGCAAAGCCTCCACCCGCTTCCCCCTAATCTTGGTCTCCAACAGCTTGTCACAGTTTAGTAGTAGAAAAACATGGTAAAATACAACTCACAAAAAACCCGAAAGTTGTTTAATTTTTTGGCACGAGCAAAGCAGATATCTGGTCTAAATTTGAAACAACATACTCATCGCTGTCGTGGCTGCAATTTGCATTCCTTTCAAACACTTGAATGCAAATGCAAAAAAAAACACTTGAATGCCGTATATTTACAGCCACCACTACTTCCCCACCAACCCCGGACTCTGACACCTCCCCCTCCCTCCCTATAGATCTCCTCTCCCCGTGCCGCACCAACCCACCCAAAACCCTCTCCCCCTTTCCACGATGGCCGCCGCCGCCACCACCTCGAGCCCCAACTCCATGCTCCTCCACCGCCCCAGCCCGGCCGCCCCCAGGGCCGGCCCCGCCGCCGTCTCCTCCATCCGTCTCCCCGCCCGCGCCGCCAAGATCTCCTGCGCGGCCGTCGCCGCGCCCTCCGCCTCCACCCCCCTGGCCGGCGCCGGCGAGCGCGGCGTGTACAACTTCGCCGCGGGCCCCGCCACGCTGCCGCTCCCCGTCCTCGAGCGGGCGCAGGCGGAGCTCGTCGACTACCGCGGCTCCGGCATGAGCATCATGGAGATGAGCCACCGCGGCAAGGAGTTCGACGCCGCCATCAAGAAGGCCGAGGCCGACCTCCGCGTGCTCCTCGCGGTCCCCGACACCCACGAGGTGCTCTTCCTCCAGGGCGGCGCCTCCACCCAGTTCTCCGCCGTCCCTCTCAACCTCTGCGCCTCCCCCGCCGACCCGGCCGACTTCGTCGTCTCCGGGTCCTGGAGCGACAAGGCCTTCAAGGAGGCCAAGAAGTTCTCCGCGGCCTCCGTCGCATGGTCCGGCAAGGACGGCAAGTACACCGCCCTCCCGGACTTCGACGCCATCGCGCAGAACCCCGACGCCCGCTTCCTCCACATCTGCTCCAACGAGACCATCCACGGCGTCGAGTTCAAGGATTACCCGGAGCCAAAGAACAAGTCCGGCATCCTCGTCGCCGACATGTCCTCCAACTTCTGCTCCAAGCCCGTTGACGTCTCCAAGTTTGGCATCATCTACGCCGGCGCGCAGAAGAACGTCGGCCCGTCGGGCGTCACCATCGCCATCGTGCGCAAGGACCTTATCGGCAAAGCGCAGCCCATCACGCCGGTGATGCTGGACTACAAGATCCATGCCGACAACGCCTCGCTCTACAACACCCCGCCCTGTTTCGCCATCTACATCTGCGGGTTAGTATTCGAGGACCTGCTCGCGCAGGGCGGCCTGACCGAGGTTGAGAAGAAGAACCAGCACAAGGCCGGAATCCTGTACGACACCATTGATGCCAGCGGAGGCTACTTCATCTGCCCCGTAGAGAAGTCTGTGCGTTCGTTGATGAATGTGCCATTCACGCTGGCCAAGGGGGCAGACTTTGAGAAGCAATTCATTGCCGAGGCAGCCAAGGAGAACATGTTGCAGCTCAAGGGCCACAGGTCAGTCGGCGGAGTGCGTGCCTCCATCTACAATGCGATGCCGCTCTCCGGTGTGGAGAAGCTCGTCGCCTTCATGAAGGATTTCCAAGCCAGGAACCCTTGATTGGCAATGATCTTCTGGTATTGCTTTAGTAGGAGGCTTTGATCTTCTGGTATTGGCCATGATCTTCATAACATAAGTAGGCTCTTTGCAAGAGCTTTGTCGTCGCTCATATGAGATGTGCTATCCACCTGTCGTAGTATTTAGTATGGTAACTATTTTGCAATGCTGCTGCATTTTTATTTTTCATGTTTGAGGAATTTCCTATCCATTGCTCACTATTGAGATTGGAGTATGTTGTTTGGGAATAAAGGGAGATGGTCAATTGTCATGGGAGAGTAGCTGATGCTGCTGACTGCTATATTCCTGTATGATTCACAGCCTATGGTTTGCTTTTGTCCTCTTGAAACTAAACCAATGTTGTTCTTGTGCACAGTTGATGTGATTTAAAAAAACAGGTCCATGTTAAGGAGTATGTTCTCCATATATATAGTAGATTGAGAGGTTGGTGAGCAGTAAGCACTGGAGGGGTTGGTGATGAATTATACTGTGTTTGCTAGTTCTGGTGTCCCTGTCTTGACTGGCTCGTCACTGTCACTGAGCCGAGGAATCATCATCAGAAGAAAAATCGTTTGGTGCAACCAAGAATCAAAAACATTTGCATCTTTGAAATAAAAAATAGAGACATGCAGCTATGAAGTTTCGAATGGCAGGTTGGCAAACAGCTACCTGAATTTGAAGTCGTCAAGTTGATATGGACTTCTGATCTCACTTTCTGCATATTCCAAAGAGGCAAGAGTCCTGCAGTAGTCCTTTATTTCACATCAGCTTCTGATTTGAGTTCCTGCAAAATGAGGCTGTTTTATCATGCCATGTGAATGATTTTTCCGATTGATATTTTTCTCGTACATGCTAGTGTGTCTATTTTTCAGAGACGTGAAGAACCGGAGTTGCCGTGTTTATTTTTCAGAGTCTTGGCTATGTTTAAGTGTACCTATATACTCCATTGCAGCTAAGTACTCCACTTATTGGCTGCCACTTTTACCTAAAAAATATATGGGGTTAGTACCCACTCCATTGCAGTTAAGAAAACTAGTAATGGCCTTCATTATTTATGTCCGCTTGGAGGCTTTGTTTGGAACTGGTATTCTGTTCAGCCGAGTGGAGATTTCTGTAACTAGTAGGGTAACTATTTTGCAATGCTGCTGCATTTTTCCGGTGTTTACGGAACCTCCTTCACATTGCTCGCCATTGAGATTGGAATATGTTGTTTGGGAATAAAGATTGACGGTCAATTGTACCGAGGGAGATTATGTTTCTGCTGAGTGCTGTATTCCTGTATGATTCATAGCTTATGTTGCAGTAGTAAGCGCCTTCAGGTTTGGTTGCCTTTGTCCTTTTGAAACAAAGCGGTTTTGGTTGGCTTTCCTTGTGCTTTCTGTTTTGAACTTTCAAATCGCACGTTGGCAAACAACTGCTTTGGAAGTAGAACAGCAAAGCTGCCTTTTGAAGTTGTGAGGTTAATATGGCCTGTTGATCTCACTTTCTGCAGATTCCAAGGGAAAAAGTCTTGTCCTAGTCCTTTGTTTTGTATCTGCTTCTGATTTGTTTAATCACTCCTCTGAATGATTTCTCCCTTGTATTTGTCTATGACATGCTAATGTGTCTATATTTTTCAGAGACGTGAAGAACCTGAAGTGCAGAGTTAAACTTTTCTGGGTCTCTGGCAATGTTTAAGTGTACCTATATATATTAGCTGCAACTTTTACCTAAAACGATATCAGTAGCCACTTGGTCAGCATAGTGTCATCTATGATTGAGTTAAAAAAAAAATCGGTAATTGCCTCCATTATTCATGGAGTCTTTGTTTGGAAATGTCAATCTATTTAGTCGAATATTGAGATTTCCGTGGCAGCATACATCATGTCATACTCCTTCGCACCAAATGATTACATCTGTTTCTCCCCAGGAAATACAATACATTTACTAGCTGAAAGCCTGTATGATACAAAACTAAGTTCGGTTGGTTGTTTTTGTATACTCATTGATGTGTTTTTCAGACAGGGATGTCCATATTGAGATTAGTAACTGCATGTAGTAGATTGGGAGTTTAATGAGCCGTAAGAACTTCTTTGAGAGTTTGGTGATGAAATATACTTGCTGGTTCCACTGTCCCTGACTCAATCAGACACTGAGCGATTCGATGAATCTCCAAAAGGAAACAGATGTTGGATGTGACAATTGTTTGTTGCAGCCAAGAACACTTGCAGCTTTGAAGTTACAAAAAAGGAACACTTCCAGCTTTGAAGTTTCGAACCCTATGTTGCCAAACAGCAGCTGGCGTAGTAGTTGTGAGGTGATGTGGCTCGTTGATGTCACTTTCTGCAAATTCCAAGGAGCCAAAAATGTTGTAGTAGTCCTTTTGTTTGACACCAGCTTCTGATTTGAGTTCCTGCGATGCGGCTGTGAGTTGTTTGATCACTCCATGTGAATGATTTTCCCATATTATTTTTCTAGTACATGCCAGTGTGTCTATTTTTCAGAGACGTGAAGAACCTGAGTTCAGTGTTCATTTATCTGAGTCTCTGGCAATGTTCAAGTGTACCTAGGTATTAGCTGCCACTTTTACCTAAAAATATGTTAGTACCCACTTGGTCATCATAATGTCGTCTATGAATGAGTTAACATTTAGTAATGGCCTCCATTATTCATGTCCGCTTGGAGGCTTTGTTTGGAACTGGTAATCTATTCGGCTGAGTAGAGATTTAAGTGGTAGCTTCCGGATCATGTCATACTCATTCGCACCAAAAAGTCAGATATCTTTCTCCCGAGGAAATACAAGTTGGTACATTTACTAAATGGAATAACACAGGAAAAATTATGAATAACAAGATCTCTGCACATAATAGAAATAATATTTTCTCCCAACCTGCATACATTATCTATAACAGTATATACAGATTAACATTTCTGTACATTCAGTCACATGTGGCATGACAGTAGCAAAAGGCTGCACGATTTAGTAATCTGATAAAGACACGCTTGTTTGATGATTATCTCAATTCTTCAGAATCTATTATTCGAGCAATGCGGGCGACGTGTATCTTCTTCATGATATACTGCTCATAGGACTTTGGCTCTTTAACCTGAGAAGAAAATGAACTCACTAGGTACATTATCTTTTCTCAAAGCATTCATACTGCAGAGTCCATTTCATAAATTACAGTACCCGCTTGTCCTTACTAACCCGAAGGAAGGCAGGCAGAAGACATCACATAAAAGAACATATTCCAATGGATTACACTTGCATCTAACAAACAAAAGGTGGTACTTGCCTCCGGGTAATGTCTGCCTTGCAGGTAAGGAACTGAATGAAAGATGAAAAGAGATAGGCGCATATAAACACAAAGGAAATTTTGTTAAAAGTGTAAATTATCTTCTCCCTCATTACAAATGCTAAAACATCTTATATTTTAGATGATCAAAGTAGAGGTGGGCTGTTTTAGTTAATACTCCCTCCGTATCAAAATATAAGATGTTTTAACATTTTTGGACCCACATGTATCTCGATACATGTGGGTCCAAAAATGTTAAAACATCTTATGTTTTTATACGGAGGGAGTACAAACCAGCCATTGTAAACACTTGATAGACCTCCGTCGATGGCCGGCAACGCTGGAATCAGATTGCCTCCGTGCAGTTCAGACAATATCAAGCATAGTGCAGGAACGATCTGTGAGCTGGACCCTATACAATGAAGTCCGGGATTTGCTAAGGGTTTATCAAGACATTGAGATTAGTAAGGTGGAACGTGTGAGTAATGGCGCAGCGCATGTTTTAGCACAATTAGGCAAAAATGGTATTAGTGGTGTTTTACGTGATGCAGCCCCAACCTGCGTGTTGGAGATGATCACAAACGATTGTAAGACATTTGTGCCTAATTAATAAAGCTCACGTTCCCTGGTAAAAAAAAAAAGGTGTTCTGCTGGTGACCGGGTTTTTTTTTTTTGAGTTGTGCTGGTGACCGGATCTCGTACAAGTAGTTCCTTCCATGTTAAAAAGAAGCTGGCCGAAACAATCGGGCCTGAAAAGCCCAGCCCAATAGCCCATCCAACGCAAACCGACCACTCTCGTTTTTTGTTTCGACGAGGGAAAAGCCGACCGACCACTCTCGTTATTTTACCCTGAGGCCTGAGCCATCACCACTCCGTCCTTTTCCGAACGGCGAACACCATGGCCGCCGACCCTAGCTCCGATCTCCCCAACGGGCCCCCGCCGTCGCCGACCGGAAGAAATCGCGGGAGAACGAGCGCCGCCGCCGCCGGAAGCAGAATAAGAAGAAGAACAAGGCCCCGTCCGACGCCGCCGCAGATGCCGCCGACGCGGGCGAGGAGGACAAGCCCGATTCCAAACCCCCGGTACGTGTAGCGCCTCCTGGTACCCCTAGGGTTTAGGCGGGTTTGATTAGCGGCGGTCGTGCTCGCCTGTCGCAGGGGCTCTAACGTCGGGTTTTGCCGTGCGCGCAGGTGGAGATCGAGGTCGAGTACGTGCCGGAGGAGCCGGACCTCGCCGACGGCCTCCTCGCCGACTTCAAGAGCATCTTCGACAAGTTCACCTTCAAGGACCTCCCTGCCGCCGCCGAGGTATACGGGCGTTTTTTTTCGCTCCCCTCTATTTTGAGTCTGGCGAAACCCTACGAGATTTGTGATTCAGCTGCTTTGCAAGTGGAATCGATACTCACTAGTTTGTAAGTTGTTGGTAGGATGGGGAGAAGAAGGACGAGGCTGGCGCCGACGCCGTGAAGAAGGGGTCGGGGTCGGATTCCGACGAGGACGAACAGGACGCCCAGCAGAAGAAGAAGGAAGGAGCCATCTCTAATAAGAAGAAGAAGGTTTGTTGTTTTGTCTATGTCTTTCTGTTGTTAAATTACCTGTTATGGTCGTTTCTTCTGTGTTGCGAGTTGCTGAACATAAATTTGGTGTTTGGTTTGTGTTTCAAAAGCTGGAACAAAGGATGAAGATTGCTGAGCTGAAACAGATATGCAACAGGCCCGACGTCGTTGAAGTAAGCCACCGCCCTCCTCTTTGTTGTAAATCAAGTGTCCATAGCAGTTTTATGCACCTGAATGGGTGCGTTGACGTTGCATCATATGGCACTTGCCCATCTAGTGTTGCATTGCCAATGCCAAGAGCTGCTGATGCTAGTATATTGCTAGATCTTAAGTCAATCCGCAAGTTTGACAAAAATGTACCACTCATAATCGTTAGTTGATACAACTAAAATTGTGTTGTTGAATTTCTTTTGAATTTAGGTTATGAACTATTGGCTGCCATTGTGTAACAACTAACAACAGACTTTGTTTTGTTCTTGGTCTCTAACTCTGAGATGTGTTCGGCATTATTCGAGCTTTCTGTTTTATCTGAGTAAAAAACTACTGTAAGTACTAAGGTTCAAGGCAACTTTGAAGCTAATTCTAGGGTGAATCGCTAGAAAAACGTGTTAACAACTTGCACCTCTCACAGCGATAAGATTAAGATATATTTCTGTTATTAAAGGCTATGATGGCATGCATTGGTGGTGTGAACATAAACAAATAATCATAATAGTATTAACAGAGTGAAGAAGAAAAACCTTCACTAGATTTTCTGTCGCTCTAACGCTATGCCAACTTTGTAAGATTATTGTTGGATTAGCTCCAATTAATGCAACCTTACCTTTTCTGCTAGGTCTGGGATGCGACTGCGTCAGATCCCAAGTTACTTGTCCATCTGAAGTCTTACAGGAACACTGTACCTGTCCCAAGGCACTGGTCTCAAAAGAGGAAATTCTTGCAGGTTCGTAATGCATCTACCATGAATAAGATTACTCTGTTTTGCGTAATTATTTAAGTAGTACTTGCGTGCACCCCTGTATAATAAGATCATAAAACAGTGTTGTTAATAGTGGAGTGGTAGGCCGATGCAAATCAGACCATCATTTTTCCTCAAACACCTTTGTTAAAAATGTTGAGGCATCTTGTTCG
This sequence comes from Poa pratensis, assembly GCA_947311845.1. NCBI lineage: Eukaryota > Viridiplantae > Streptophyta > Magnoliopsida > Poales > Poaceae > Poa > Poa pratensis. The sequence goes on along the minus strand of CAMZMU010000033.1, from coordinate 86,096,654 downwards.
ATTTGGTATCCAGTAACACTGCCTGCTTTCCTGAATGTTGCAGTAGGTTGGTTTTGAAAGGTGTAACATGCCCGCCCGACCCAAAATTCACTCAAAGCCCAGCCCTCACATGGGATGGCATGCATGTGTTACTGTTACTTAGGTTCCGTGTTTGTATCATCCAAAGTGTAAGTTCGGAAACATGACTAGTTAGGCCAACATGCACTTTACGCTAAAGTGGCAAAGCGTTGCAATGGGGTGGATGCTATTAGAAGGGATGAGGGAACGTAAAGTAGATTAGGTTTTTGCCCTTCCTCTTATACTGATATATAATTCTTGCAGGGATGCTGCAACTTTCTGGAGCAAGGGCTTGGTGGTACAGTATTTAAGTGATACTGTAGTATAAATCTAAGGTGTTTAATCTAGTTAATCAACACGAAGCATTTCTTTGAAAGATGCTTTAGATAGAATCTGAACCTTTTGGCCTTCCTTTGTTGCTTGCGCATAGAAGTATATTATTTGCTGAACTCATTGCAAAATGCAAATTCATTTTTATACCTTCAAAACTTGAAGTTTAGCTTTGTTCCATAGTCCATATAATTTTATCGCTTGTCAATCAGATTTTACATTGCTATGTTATTTCTTTCAGGGCAAGAGAGGTATTGAGAAACAACCGTTCCAGCTTCCTGACTTTATTGCTGCAACTGGAATAGAAAAAATAAGACAGGTAACTTAATATCTTGGTTTTAGTACCGATGCTAGGGACGTTGCTTGTCCCTTGTCAAGTTGGTAAATATTAGAGCTGTTTGTTATTTGCTTAGTATTTTATATTTCACAAATAGTAACTGGTTCTTCTAATGCATTCCAGGCATATATCGAGAAAGAGGATAGCAAAAAATTGAAGCAAAAGCAGCGGGAGCGTATGCAGCCAAAAATGGGGAAGATGGATATAGATTACCAGGTTAGACAATTCTGGTTGAGATCAATTAAAACACATAGAAATCCCATGCCATATGTATTTAGGTTTTCCCATTGGGCAAAACAGATGCAGATTGTGGTTTATTTTCGTCGGATGTCTTTGAGACATCGAATAGCTTATTTCCTCCGCTCTCTGTGTTCTATACATCTATCTACATGCATATTTGGTTTGCCTGGTGTTCTTATAAGCTTGTGGCAGGTAAACCTTATCTATGTGCACCTGTCACCTGTCACTTATTATGGCTTGTCATCTCGTCCTTACATTTAGGGTACTAACAGAGTAATAGTGATAACTTTCATGTGAAAGTGTCTTAACTAATAGGGTATTAATAGAGTAATGGTGATAATGTTCATGTGCAAGTATCTTAACTCTTATTAATAGTGGACATATTTGTTTTATATGTTCAAATTTCAGACATGTTTCTTCTGGCATGATTCACATGCAGAAAAGCTAAGTCTCACATGATTTTTGCTGTGCAGGTTTTGCACGACGCCTTCTTCAAATATCAAACAAAACCAAAATTGACTAGTCATGGTGACCTGTATTATGAAGGGAAAGAGTTTGAGGTACTTTTATTTAGTTCTGCTTTCGGTTTTATGATGTGTCAAAAACAGAGATGTCTGTCTTCAAACCTAGCACACCGAGCATAATGCTTTACATGTGTGCATGCAACAGGTCAAACTTAGAGAAACAAAGCCAGGGATGCTGTCCAGAGAACTTAAAGAAGCTCTTGGCATGCCGGATGGGGCGCCGCCTCCATGGCTTATAAACATGCAGGTATTGTTTTTAAAAAACATCTCAATGCGGCTGTCCATCTGGTCAACTGCTCTTTTTGTTACTGTCAACTGACATCAAATAATTTTGGCAGAGATATGGTCCTCCACCCTCTTATCCTTCGCTGAAGATTCCTGGTCTGAATGCTCCAATTCCTCTTGGTGCTACTTTTGGTTACCGACCTGGGGAATGGGGAAAGCCTCCTGTGGATGAGGTATGCTGTGTTAAATTGCATTTTATTAGCTCGGCTCGGGTGTAGTTAAATGCTTCTCGAATCAACTAATAAATTTCTTCTGATCTATTTACTTGTTTTGACTTACAGCATGGACGCCCCCTCTATGGAGATGTCTTTGGCATCCTACAGCAGGATGAGCCTAATTATGATGTGTGTATAACCAGCTATTCTTTCCCTTTATTTTCTTGGGTTCGTGTGTTCTGAACTCCAACTCCTCGTTAGCTGACTGTCCTGCTACATTGTATTCCAGGAGGAGCCTGTTGATCGCAGCAAGCACTGGGGAGACTTGGAGGAGGAAGAAGAGAAGAGGAAGAAGAGGAGGAGGAGGAAGATGAACCAATGGAAGATGATGAAATGGAGGAAGGCATTCAGTCTGTTGAAACCATGTCAAGGTGCTACAGTAATTCTTTGATGGCTTGCTTATGTTCTCTTTCCTAATGTTCTAACTTCTGATGCTTCTTCTTTTGTTAACAGCACTCCCACTGGTATTGAAACACCTGATGCTATTGAACTTCGGAAGCAACAGAGGAAAGAGCCTGAAAGGCAAACGGAAAAACAACTATACCAGGTGAGGACTTCCCTTCAGTTTTGTAGAATTTCAGGCCAAATCTCGTTACAGAGCTTTAGTTTCGCTTATTGCAGTTCGTAACCTATATTTTGTTCTTTTTCACCTGAAGGTTCTTGAGCAGAAAGAGGAAAGAATTGCACCTGGGGCACTCTATGGATCAAGCCATACGTATGTAACACTAATAAAAACCTAGTTATATGTACCATGTTTTCTGATGGTTTTATCTATGAATTCAACCATATGGAGAACTCATTTTGTATTCTGCTTTTACAGGTATGTGGTTGGGGGGGCACAGGATAAAACTGGGGTTAAAAGGGTAAGCTTTTGAATTCATTGTACAAATTCTACAATTATTCCTGCAGTATGCATGCATTGGTGATTTAATTGAGATTTTCTTGTGGTATCTCTTTTGCAGGTTGATCTTCTTAAGAACCAAAAGTCTGACAAAGTGGATGTCACCATACATCCTGAGGAGCTCGAAGTTATGGATGATGTTTTGGCAGCCAAGTAAGATTACTTTTATTTACCTAGTGTTTACCAATCTGTGCCTGTAAATATCTGCAAGTCGAGACGTTAACACCTTTTCTGTAAAAACCGTGAAACAGGTATGAGGAAGCACAAGAGGAGGAAAAGCTACGGAACCAGAAGGAAGATTTCAGCGACATGGTGGCAGAGGTACTTTTCCACTTTCCTTGCTATGGGGCTGTTCAACTAGAGGCAAATGCTGATCTCGTTGACCTGTATTTTTTTCTTAATTCTGCAGAACGCGGCGAGCAAGAGGAAGAGGAAGCATGACAAGGACGGGAAATCTTCGAAAAAGAAGGACTTCAAGTTCTAGATGTCGCAGTCTCGTTACAAATTTTTTCAGGAGGATGCTTTCCATTTCTACTTGTAAGACATATGTATACATATGCATGGTGCGCTAGTTGTCTGTCGATCGACTTCAATCAGCATGTATGTTTGGCTGGTGATGGAACGAACCGAATAGAAGATGAAAATGTACGCGGTTGTAGTCCATAGTACATGTCGACAGCTTATTAGTTGTTGAAGAGTAAACTAACTGATGCAAGTTTTCAGTTTCATGGCTGGTAATTGTGGTGCCTAATTTCCTTTTGACTAGTTAAATATCTTCTTTTAACGGTTTTGCTATTCCTCACTCGAGTAAGAATTAAGTTAGATCTCATTCAACTCTAATCTGATGTGATCCCATCAGATTTGATTCGTGAGTTACAATTAAGAACGTGGGATTTTTTTTTTCGAGGATTCACCCGATCTGCATGCATGTTTCTTCTTGAGGATTTAACCACAAAGAGCGCAACCTGCATTTTTCACTTGGAAATTACAATGCTCTTCCGCCATCATTAAAAATCGCAGGTGACTAATTATCATAGTAGTGCTGAAATTATGTATGAACTGTTTAATCTGCTCCGCATGAACTTCAATTAAGTGAGCTAAATCAAATCTACCCCCATTCCATTCTATTGTTGGCTCCAAACGAACATAGAAACGGAACCGACCCATTCCTCTAGAATGAACCATTACATTACATTCTACTTCGTTCTCCAACCAAACACACCCTAAAAGAACGCATGACTGTAACGTCACGCACATTTGGATCCAGGTTTTGGTTTGTTTGATTGCATCGTTGGAAAAGCTAAGGATTGCTTCCAAGAGGTTAAAGCGGATGCTAATTTGTGATAAAATAGTGCAATAAAACCCGTAAGAAAAATTCCCATAAGATTCAATCCTATGAATCAAAGAACAAACCTAAGAATTATAGATAGGTCTGGTGAGTGTGGCATGATCTGCCATAGGTGAAAATTGGCTATATCTTGAATACAATCTTCTGAAATGGTTTGGAATGGAGAATGAACATATCAGTCAATTTTGTTCAGTTTCCATACATAAATATACGACTTGGCCACACAACGCACTACCCTTATTACATGGGTATTACATACATGACGAAAATGATGTTCAGGTTACGAACATTACTTTCATCGTAACTTAATGACATACAAACATAGAAAGAATCTCGTAGCTCCAGTTCTATTTATCAAACTGCTTGGATAGAACAGCGCACGTGTATGTTCAGGCTGCAGTGCTCCCTGGTTCTAGCCTCTGAACCTCTTCTATCTCACCAACGGCAACGGCTTCCTCCTATGGTGGTGCAAAATTGCACTGGCGAATGAACGGGTCGCCATAATCCACGTACTTTGTCCAAAGGTGCCTGAACTGGTTCATACCAATATCCAGCCAGGGCTTCATGTTACCGTTGAAATGCACAACAGCAGCATTTCTGATCTCCTCCATGCTGATGCTTGGTTGTACCCGAGCCCAAGAACATGCCAAGATTTATCCAGAGGCTTTGTGGTCGAGTAGAATGTGATTAAACCTGGGGGCAATGTTCCTAGCTTCCATAATAACCGGTTCTCGTTCTGAAGATAACATAGCCAGCAAGGAAATCGTTACATATCTACATTGATCAGATATGCACAATTCAATATGAAAAAAAATTATTGACAGAAAGTAACGGTGAACTATGGCGTCTAGAACAAAAAAAAAAGGCTACAGTTTCAAGGGATATAAAAACGCTAACTTCGGTCATTTATCTTGCTTTCCAGCTATCCTATAGCCTAGGAGGACATATAAATACTAACTTCAGTAACCATAACTCTTTAACAAGCCATACCTATACTATAACAAGATGGAAGTGACGGCTCAACTTAGTCAACTATATTCAGTTATAATTCATTGCTACAAATACAAATTATTAAAATTCTAGCAACAAAAGAAACATTATCAAGGTGATACTGGGAAACATACCTGAGTCTGCCAGTAATGGTACTGCTCAGTAGACTTTTCCCTCCTCCAAGAATCAAGATCAAAGAAGTTCATGCCATAAGCCCATCCACATGTATTAGGATTGAACTTCTCTTTGATTAGGGGGTGCGAGAAGTTCATATACTGCCAATACCGATGAAACGATCCGAAGCATGTCTCTACTGCTCCATTCACCTTCCCATCCATGTCAATCTTCCATAATCCTGTAAGATCCCGCTGTACCACAACATCGTCGTCCAAGAAAAGAATCTTTTGCAGCTTTGGGTACATCTCAGGCAAGTAGAACCGCAAGTGGTTGAGCATCGAGAGATACTTGGGATTCCTGAACTTCATATTGCTAGCATCTTTAGTGGCATTCTCAAGCTTATTCTCAAAATAGAATTTTTGGAGGTTCGCCGACTCCAGTTGCCGGAGAACAGGAACATAGGAGGAATTAAGAAATTTGTAATCTTCATATGCTTTGACCTCATAGTGTGCACCGTCTAAGTCCATTAGACGGATTATCACCTGCAAATGCATGACATAGCTTTAACCCACTTTGAATAGAAAAGTATTAATGGAGCCACAGAATCAAGAATAGTATTTTTGTATTCAAGGTGCAAATCACTAAAGACAGACAATCGCACTGTCCAAAAGAAGACCTAGACATACTGGCAAGTGGCAACCACATTGCATGTTAGTGAAGTCAGTACTATGCTTCTGGCGTGACACTGAAGTTCAACCTATTATAAATGTCTAAATCATCTTCTGGGGCGACACTGAAGTTCAAATCTATTATCAATGCCTAAATCATCTTCGGGTTCAGATACAAACTCTGCCTCAATTTTACTTTTCTTAGACACCCATTAAACATTTTACATAGTAATTTACTTCACAGATTGTTTGGCCCTTCTCAGTTCTGTTACGGTGTTACCATCAATATAGCTATATCTTATGGACCACATTTGTTAGCATCTTAGTGTATTGTTTCTTGGACACTGAGATAAATCATATCGGTTCAACCTAGATATCAACATCATGTTTAGTGGTTCTGACTTCTCTCCACCTACAACGAATCTACCATTAATCTTCTTGCTAAACCAGCATACAAAAAATGCAACTAGTCCCCCCCTTGACAGATTAAAAGCAGCAATGAGCAGCACCAGTCAACCCCACAAGTAGTAACATTTCACAGAAACCATAATTTATTGGTTATTGAAATATTTTGTGCATGGCCGCAGTTGGAGGTTGAAATAGCTCCAGATTTCCAGGGACGTCAAGAAATTGTGGCAATGACGATGGTGTTTCTCCTTCATCCTAATCTGCGACCGTTATGTCGTTCACTCTCAAGGGTACACATTAAGAGTGAATTATGCAGTTACTACTGTCGTCTCTTTAGATCTGCCAAGGCAAGTTTAGCACAAGAATCTGCCAATGTATATGATACGTGTATTACACCGAGTAAGGAATTCCTTACAGTTAACATGTCAACTGTGGCAAAACCTAGAATCAATTTTGCTTGTAAGTTAATACTCGTCACTTCACTATATTCTCCGGGGAAATAAATAAAATTGAGAACCTAAGTTGCTAGTAATAACCATGAAAAATGCACCAGATAGCATCACATCTAGACAAATCAATATCTTCTCTTTTCCAATATCTCAATTCACACTGAAGTACATTAAAGTAACCAGTAAACATCAGCATTTCATTCAGCAATGGCCAATTGGTGGTCCCACAATCACTACACTCTTGTTATTTATGTGTAATTGAACTTGTATACTGACAGAATGATATGCAAGATGGAGAACCAGGATGGGACGACAAACCTGCATAGCCCCGAGGTTCATTCGGTCCGTGACAACGTGGAAGACGTGCTTGGAGGGGTCCTTGGAATTGGCCACGGCGGAGCGGACGACGACGGAGGCGGCGAGCACGTTGTCGGAGAAGATGGCGTAGTGGAAGAGCGTTGGGTCCTCGAGCGCGGCCGGCGGCGGCACGGGGTCGGCGAACTTGTCGGGCAGCGCGATCCGCTCGGCGGTGAGGCGGACGGCGAGGCAGTGGAGCGGCTTGGGTATGGACTTGGCGGCGATGAGGGAGGCGAAGGCGCCCCGCTTCTTGGCGCGCGCGAGCAGCTCGTTGCGCGCGAAGATGGCGTCCTTGAGGCGCTGGATTTTGAGCTGCGGGTCGAAGAGGGGCTTGGAGTCGGCGATGGCGGCGCGGGCGGCGCGGATCAGGTCCTTGGCCTGCAGGTCGAGCCGGCGCGCCCGGTCGTCGAACGCGGGGTCAGAGGAGGAGGAGGAGGAGGCGGTGAGGCTGCCTAGGTCCTGGAGCGTGGCGGTGAGGTTGCGGTGGAGCGAGGAGAGGAGGCGGAGGTGGCGCGCGCGGTCGAGGTGGAGGCGGCGGGAGGCCGCGGCGAGCGCGGCGGCGGTGGCGGCCGCGTCCGAGGCCTGCTTCCGGATCTGCTCCGCGCGGACGCGGTCGCCGTTCACGGCCGCGGACCCGCCGCCTGCGGCGGGCGGCGCGGCGGCGAGGAGGAGGAGGAGCGCGAGGACGGCGGCGGCGGTGGGGAGGGTGGCTTGCCTGGGGCTTGCGGCAGCGGCGTCCATGGGTCTAGCGCTCATCACAAGCTGCGGAAGCTCGTCGCATTGGGCGAGAGAGAGTGAGAGAGAGCACTGTGCGCGTGTGAGCTTCGGGGTTGGGTTGGGGAAGAGAAGAGTGGAGTGGAGACGAGTGAGTGTGAGTGACGCAGTACCGGAATTCTGGCCGCCGCGCACTCCCCATTCGCCGTGTGATTTCGGCCTGAACAATTATCAGGTGGGCACCATTATCAGGCCATGCCACTGCCGGGTTGGCCCGGCATCGTAAAACCGGTCCATGTCAATCTGTGGACCGTGGTACACCGTACACCGCCACCAGAGAAAATCGTACCCGCCATTCAAATCATGCAAGTGCTCGTAATTGCTAACAACCGACGCGGCGGACCCACAGCCTAACTCCACATGTCAGTTGATAATCATTGCCATAATCTAAAAAAAAAGACAGAACCACTGACTGCCATAGATCCTCTTGCCACTACCCAAACACAAAACGGGATCCTCTAACCTAGTGATGGCAAGTTAGAGAAGCTACAATCCTCCAACTTGTCTTCTTTCAATTTGAGACTAATGGTTTTAACTGATTTTGCATAGTGTGAATCTACGTACGGTGATATGTCTATCACTATAGTACAATCAATACCATATATATTATAGTAGCAAATAGTACATGATAAAGATACATAAGCTGACTAGAACGATTACAAAATAATGACTAAAAGAGACGAGTAAATCTTCGAGATCTTCAAACTCTTTCTTCTTGCATGACACAACCTTATACTCCGTAAAATAATGGCAAAGATGCCAAACCACAAACCAGTGAATACCAATGAAGGTTCTCTCATAATTTTAATTTTCAGCCGTAATGCCAAGGGTTTGTGCACGCATGCAGCCATTAAAGTAATCAACCAACATCGGCAAGACTACCAACATTGATATTTCAGGGAAAATCAACTGAACAACTTGGTCGACGTCACTGGGAGCTGAGAGAACGAATCACCATTGTCGAGGACGTAGTAGCCGTGACAGATATTTCGAGAACAATCCTCCTCGCGACAACAATGTGAAAAAAAATATCTAAGATCGATCTGGCGAAACAAGATCTAAATAACCATACCTAGACAAATATAATCTTTAACCACCATTGACGCCGGGAAGGGGATATGATGTAGTGCATCCTACACATGACACGCCAAGTGGCCCAATGACTAGAGCTATAAATTCACTCATATCTATGTGTGATCTCGACACTCCCTTGAATGGTTTGCTACTTTATTCGGATACCTTGTGCATACTCAGGAACAACCCTCATGAAGATCACCAAGCAAGTGTTGAAGATGGCCAAGAGACGAGTCAAGAAGAAGATGAAGCAGCAGAACAGCGGTATTACCGCCAGGACCGCCAGTACTACCGCCAAGGCCCAGACGACCAACCTGATGAAGCTGAAGTTCCAGGCGGAGTCCCAGGTGGCGGTACTACCGCCGCATCAGCGGTACCACCGCCCATTCCAGCAGCCGGTACTACCGCGAGGGCTACCGTTGGAGCTACCGGCAAGACCGAAATGCTCTCTGGACACCCCGCCGGTACCTGCCGGTAGCTGCCTCGTTCTACCGCCAGCAGTCAAACCAGACGCCAGCGGTACTACCGCCCGCCTAGCGGTACTACCGTTACGCCTGTCAGAATTTAGGTTGAAGCCCATGTAACACCCCACAACTTACCCCTTCGACCACTAGACTATAAATAGCCCTCCTCTGCCTAGGGTTAGGGTTAGACTGAGATTAGACTTGAGTTGAGGTTTGCTCCTTTTCCACCCATGTTGGTGTTGCCTTCTAGTGAGATGAACCAAGGCCTCCCCTTGTGGAGATGAATCAAGGCCTCCCCTTGTGGAGAATATCCCTTTATTGGATTCAAGACCTCTTCTTGTAATTGAGATTACTTGTCAATCTTTCCTCTTTGGGGGACTCTATTGGATCGGTTGGGTTGATCGATAAGAGAAACAATCCTAAGAGTAAGGTTGGCTTGGAGATTGAGAATCGGGGCTACCCTTGGGGATTTGTTGACGAAATCCTTGCCGATTGATTTCGTCTGTGTTTGCTTTGCTATTTATCTCCCTTGTGTTTTTCCCTCGCTTTGTTCATCGAGTTCATCATGTTCATCGTCCCTCTGCTCTAAATCCGTGAAGATCGGAACCTAAGCCACATCAGGATACATCGTCGAACGAAGCGCCGAATATTACTTATTGTAGACGAAGCCATCCCCATCGAAGAAGAAGACGACTACCAAAACCCTAATCCAGTCTATTGAGAAACACTAATTTTATTGGAAGACAATGGTTTTTCCATGCCCTCTGGTGGGTCCGCATCGTCCGATTCTCGGCCAGAAATGGATCATGAGCTTTTCTCCCATCGAGTAGTAGGGCGATGTGGAGCTTTTTTTTGCACGGTCAAGTAGTGTTGCCGCGCCATTTTTTTTATTGAAGGAGCATATAGTATGTAACCTTGATGCATCACATTTAATAAGTTATATTTCAGGCTTCAGGATCATGATAATTTTTTTCCAGATAATAGGGAAAACTTCTGAGCATTTAAATACATAGATGCTCACAACCATTCCGTCTCGAGGTAAGGATGCATATAGTTACCCAACATTTTCAACCTATTGCCATATCATATTGATACAAAAATATTACCATGATATATGGTATCATCAGCAGTGTTCTAAAACTTAGCCAATATGCCGATTAATCAGCCGATTAGATTATAGCATATCGTCCAATTTTATCGGCGCCGCCGATTTATTAGTTTGACAGCCAATTTAGCTCGAATTTTGCCACATATCGGGTATCTTAACTCAGTTTATCGGTTTGGCAGCCGATTCATCAACCGATACTCTTGTATAACTATATATTAGCTCAAATTTTGCTTTTTTTAAATTCAAAGGCAAGGAATTGAGATAACACTTATGGCCAATGCTCCAATATGTTGGTTTTGCATATCATATAGTGCTGGAACTTTGATTTTACAAAAAAAAATGTGGCCGATAAATCGATGAATCGACTGATAAGCGATTAATCTCTAATCTGAGACCAACCAAGTAGTAAACGATAAACAATATCTTAAATACTAATCCTCACTATCAAGACATCCAAAATAGAGATCAAAGATGCTTAGGTGCTCTAGTTCTCTTCCAGGAGAGGTTTGGTTGCCTCGGTGCCACCCCACTTTCGCACACGGCTTAAAGCTAGCGCAGCCTGCAATTAATTATGGGCAATGAGATTGGCAAGGTGGAATGTTTAATATTTCCATACAAATAACAAGAAAAGTTATACTATAAAATATATCTGAAATCATACAAAGAAATAAAGAAGTCATGACTCATATGATATGTGGTTACTCAATATTAGAAATGTCTTATGCCATCTGTTCATATATCCGCAGTTGTTTAATGAGCCTAATGAGCAGCTAGCTGTTATGTGGATGAGCTAACACTCTCCAGTTATTTCTTTCTCTAATTCTTGTAAATTGTGTTATCAAGTTTTGACACAGAAAGGAAGCATGGTCAAACCGGCAGGGAGATGGAATTCTATACCTCTGCAGTCCAATCTGTTCTACACACTATGACGAGTAAAATCAGTGTCTGAAGTGCAATCCCGGAAAGCATGCCAGCCCATATCCCCTGAGCACAGAACCAATGTCACAAATTGTTAATAACCATAATCACAATGTCATGGCGTATTTTTGCAATTTGCAGTAGTTTAAAAACATGATCTTACCTTAACTCCGTAGTTGAACTTGTAGCCGAGAAGGTAGCCCAAGGGCAATCCAAAAGCGTAGTAGCAGCCCAGGTTGATGTATGCAACGAGACCTTGCCATCCTCCTCCAATAGCAACCCCTGAAGTATCAGCAGATCCATGTCGTCAGCTCCAGAGATGAAGACATGAACAAGATAAAACCATCATGATGTCAGAGCAAGAAGGCAACAGACCTGAAAGCACAGGCTGCACACTGTTGAGCACCATGGTCAAGCCAAGCAATCCTGCAATCTTGGAGACGGCTTGCTGGAGCTCCAAATCGCTAGTGTAGATGACGGAGAATTTATCTCTGAAGACCAAGATGAGGGCCATGCATAGCAGCCCGATGAGAAGCGCCTCGGCGACGACGACGATGACGGCGTGCATGGCTGCCCTTGGACGGCCAGCGCCTAGCTCATTGGAGACTCGAACACTGAAAGTGAACGCAAGCAGATCTGAGAAAACTAAAACTTGAGATCTCTGCTTCAGTCGTTCGAGTTTTCCTACTAAATTTAACAAGACAAGAAGCGACAGCTTCTGCAGGAAGTTTTGATTACTCTGACCTGATTGCAGCATTGAGACCAATGAATATCATAGCCTCCCATCCGTTTATGCTCATGCTGAAAAAACACAAACATTTCTTCAGCAATACTCACTCTGTATAGTACCGTACTACTAATATCTTAAGTTATTTCAGAATGTTGAAAGAAAGAGTTGTAATTTTGGTAGCATGCACGTACCAGATTCCAAGGGAACCGATGGCAATCTGCGCATCCTCAAGATCGCCGGTGACCACGGTGATCAAGCCGATGTACCAAATCTCAAGGCAGAGCATGACGGCGGACTCGAGCGAGAGCCTGACGAACGCCCACATCTCATTGAAGGCCGCCATGGACCATCCCCTCCACCCGTCCTTGCACCAGCCGATGATGTAGGCCGCCTGGCCCAGCGCGTTGGCCCACATCGAGGCGTTGTACGCGGCGGCGGCGCCCGCGGATCCCCATCCGAGGACGGTGACGAGGAGGTAGGTGAGCGCGACGTGGAAGCAGAGCGCGGCGACGCCCATCCAGGCCTGGACGAGGACCTTGCTCTGCGACTGGAGGAACTTCGCGCTGGGGAAGTTGACGGCGAAGGAGAAGGAGCCGGGGAGGATGTAGAGCGCGAAGCGCGCGGCGTCGCGCGCGACGACGGGGTCCTGGCCGATGGCGAGGAGCAGCGGCTCGGCGAAGACGTAGAACGGCACCATGAGGAGCGCGGCGGCGAGGAGGACGATCCAGGAGCGCTGCAGGTAGACGCCGAGCATGGCCACCTGGCCGGCGCCGAACGCCTGCCCGCACAGCGTCTCCAGCGCGCTCCCCATGCCGAGCTGCAGTACGTACACACTCCATTAATTAGCGACGTCGATCTTCCATCCAGTTGTGAGTAACGGCCGGAGTGGATTGTGAGTGACGTACCAGGAAACCGAGGGAGAAGGTGGAGAAGACGGAGAGGCCGATGGATGCGGCGGCGAGGGGCAGGTTGCCGAGGTGGCCGACGAAGATGCTGGTGACCGTGCTGACGGAGTACATGCTGATCGTGGCGATGCCGATGGGCGTGCCGATGGCCCAGAGGCGCTTGGACTCTTCCCACACCATCCGCGCGGCCTCCCCCGCGGTGCTCACCGCCGGCGCGTCGCGGTCGTCGGACACCATCGCCCCTCCCTCGCTCGATCCTTGCAACGTTGACTGAGAACGTTCTTCCAATGTGGCCTGTGCCTCGGCTAACTTCTGCGTGCTCTATTTTAAAGCGAGGTGACCAGGACAATTATTACTAACTATATTAAGGACGGAGGATTCCGTGGCCTTTCAGCGCGTGTACCACTGTAGCAGCGCACTGTAGCACCTACAGTGCGGCGCTACATTAGGTTTTTTTTGCCAACTTATTCTAAAGAGAGCAGCGATTCCTTGGCCTACCAGCGCGCGTGCCACTGTAGCGTTTTTTTTTTGGCCAGAAAAAATCATCGCACTCTCAGCTATCCTGGTACTGTACCGTGCTATGCGTCGCTACAGCATGCTTTTTTTTGGCAGGAAAAAAACTTCGCGTTCTCCAAAAATTATATACACGAAATATATGCGCGCCGACGAGTAGGTTCCATTCCGTGATCGGTTTCGAGTTTGGTCAAGTCTAGCTCCTTAATTTCGGATCCAGATTCACACAAACATTTGATAAATTTTGTCCAATTCGCCGCACTCGGTAATCCGTTTGTCTAGCTACTTAATTTTGGATCCAGATTCGCACAAACATTTGACAAATTTTGTCCAATTCATCGTTCTCGGTAATCCGTTTGAATTTTCATTTCACAAGTACATGTACGTACACCACCCTTCCAAACAACTTTTTGCATAAAAGTCCCACGCGTTTTTTTTTGCAGTAAAGTAACTTTTCGGAAGAAAGCCCCGCTCGCCACCTTTTGCAAAAAAACCCACGTGTTTTCGAAAAATTATAAATCGGCCTCTCGAAATAAAAACACGCTGTTCTTTTATATAAAGATCATTGCGTTCTCTACATATTACAAACTAATTTCAGTAACATCACCACCAAATAAATTTTCCAAAACTAATTTTATTAACATTATTTTTAGCAGCATACATATTTCATATTACACTGCAATACTATTTTCTCAATTTGTTTCCCATACAAAAAACCCACGTGTTTTCCAAAAATTATAAATCAGCCTCTCGGAATAAAAACACGCGGTTCTTTTATATAAAGATCCTTGCCTTCTCTACATATTACAAACTAATTTCAGTAACATCACCACCAAATAAATTTTCCCAAACTAATTTTATTAACATTATTTTTAGCAGCATACATATTTCATATTACACTGCAATACTATTTTCTCAATTTGTTTCCCATACAAACTAATTCACCGACAAAAAATAATAGTAATACCGCAGAATTTTAGATTAATTTCAAAAAAATTCATAACTAATACACTGTCCACGGGAAAAATATGTTGAACGTATCAAAATGTTTTTAAAAATAAATCCTACTTATTTATACAGAATTCACGAATGCTCGGAAAAATTACCCATGGTTATTTGACTTAACAAAATTAAACAACTGTTAACCGTACTTAAATGCCAAAACTTCCCCCTAATTCACAATGTGTCTATTTTTTTTGGAGAATTCAAACGTATATTAGTGTATTCCACACTTCTACCAGTTACAGAACATTCAAATGTATATGACTATTTCCCCTAAAAAATATGATGAACATACCACAAAAATATCAAAAATAAATCCTACTTATTTATATCGAATTCACGAATGCTCGAACAAATTAACCATGGTTATTTGACTTAACAAAATTAAACAACTTTTAACCGTACTTAAAATGCCAAAACTTCCTCTCGGAATAAAAACGCGCGGTTCTTTTATATAAAGATCATTGCCTTCTCTACATATTACAAACTAATTTCAGTAACATTACCACCAAATAAATTTTCCAAAACTAATTTTATTAACATTATTTTTAGCAGCATACATATTTCATATTACACTGCAATACTATTTTCTCAATTTGTTTCCCATACAAAAAACCCACGCGTTTTCCAAAAATTATAAATCGGCCTCTCGGAATAAAAACACGCGGTTCTTTTATATAAAGATCCTTGCCTTCTCTACATATTACAAACTAATTTCAGTAACATCACCACCAAATAAATTTTCCCAAACTAATTTTATTAACATTATTTTTAGCAGCATACATATTTCATATTACACTGCAATACTATTTTCTCAATTTGTTTCCATACAAACTAATTCACCGACAAAAAATAATAGTAATACCGCAGAATTTTAGATTAATTTCAAAAAAAATTCATAACTAATACACTGTCCACGGGAAAAATATGTTGAACGTATCAAAATGTTTTTAAAAATAAATCCTACTTATTTATACAGAATTCACGAATGCTCGAAAAAATTACCCATGGTTATTTGACTTAACAAAATTAAACAACTGTTAACCGTACTTAAATGCCAAAACTTTCCCCTAATTCACAATGTGTTTAATTTTTTTGGAGAATTCAAACGTATATTAGTGTATTCCACACTTCTACCAGCTACAGAACATTCAAATGTATATGACTATTTCCCCCAAAAAATATGATGAACATACCAAAAAAATATCAAAAATAAATCCTACTTATTTATATCGAATTCACGAATGCTCGAACAAATTAACCATGGTTATTTGACTTAACAAAATTAAACAACTTTTAACCGTACTTAAAATGCCAAAACTTTCCCCTAATTCACAAATGTGACGTCGCCATATGACGTCACCACGTCCCCACCTGTCGGAAATTCGACATTTCCACAAATAATTTCCATAATTGCTAAAATCCTGGACTATGGACCCCGCCTGTCAGACAACTAATAATTACATTTCCAGAAATATTTCAATATTTTAAAATTTCAAATACATTTCAAATCTGAGCATTTAACTATCTACCCACCGTGAAAAAAAAATAGATCAAACATATCACAAAAAAAGGCTCACTACTTATGTCATATGATAGAATTTCAAATTTACATATTTCCAAAAATTAACGGACTTTCAAATCTCACCGTCTTATAAAGTAAAAATTGTCCAAATCTAACCAAATTTAGACCGTAGCCTTCTTTTCGAATTTCAATAATTACCAAACCAACAGGATTTTTTAATATGTATATTCTCAAATTTGAATTATACCACACATCCGCGACGTACAAATTTGCATATTTTCAAAATTTAGATGCCTTTCAAATCAAATCTACATAACTTCCCAATTTGAATGACTTTCCAAATCTAGACAATCTTTTAGACACGAACTTTCTTTCAATTTCACTAATTTCCAAATATTCAAAAAAATTAAATGCCCGCATTTTCAAATTTTAATTTTACCCACACACGCGCGGCATCGCCGCGCTACGTTACCTAGTCTATAGTCTATAGCCGAGCCGATGCCCCGATGAATAAAGAGTGGGCGGATAGGTAGCAGCTACCGGCGATTGATTTCCAGTGGTGCAATTATTCTTCCCTTGTCATCGGTTATGATTTTTTTTTAAACGCTCATATACGTGTGCACACCCTATCCCTATGAGCACCTCCAAATACTGAGTTGACGGGTCGAGTCTTAAGATTAACGAAGTCACCACAAGTGTCTCGCTATCGATGGGAACGTCGCCTTCCACTGAAGAATATTCCGTCTAAATGAGAAACACCAGTGTCAAATCTGGGTTTGAACTCAGGTGCGCTGGGATACAACCATCCACCTAACTATTTTGCCACAGGCAAAGTCTCGGTTATGACTTATTTTTAGGCTAAGCTCAATCGTTGTGTCAATTGATTATAAGTAAAATCGGGAGTAGAGATTTCGTGCATCCGAGCTCCACTGATCTCACTATTTTCAAAAAATAAATAAATAAAATTACTTTAAAAACTGGAAAAGAAACATACATGTTTTTAATGATATATCATACAATTATGCAAAATCTCAATGTAAAATATTTTACGGCTCAAGCTACACCAAAGTGATAAATGTACATATTTTTTTGGCAAAAAGGCCAACAATTATATTGATCATCAACAATGGTATAAAGAATACTAAAAGTAATAGAAAATACAAATAGGTCTTTGAACGACCTAGCGACGACTACAAACACTCCCTCACCGCCCCCTCACCGAAGTCGGGTAAAGCTTGGCGTAGTAGAGCTTGTTGTAGTAGAGAGACGGGAAGTCGTCGTGCTAAACCCTCGAGGGACCAGCACACCAGACCATGGCTAATGATGAGAACCACAGATCGAAAGAGCCGGACCTGCAACCCCACAGACAAACACGAAAATAGACTAGATCTCAGGGGATACCCCAAATACACGTCTCCACGTGCCCTCCGTTAACGCTAGGCGCACCACCGGAGCGAGGATAGGATGGGGAGGATCTTATTCTGACTTCCAGAAGTAGCCGCCACCTCACCATCTTCGAGAAGACACTTAAAAGGCTAAACGAAGGATGGAAACACTCCCGCCGGTGAGAGACCGTGATCCGCCACGCCTCCAAGGGCCTAAGGCCACCGGTGATGGAGCGGACCAGCAGCGTCGCCGGTGAGGGGGGTGGAACCCTACATGGGTCTTACGATCGCTTGAGGATCGCCTCTCTCCTCTCCTGGCCCTCACGTACCGTTTCTCTTGGTATCATGAGAAATATACATATCTGATTATACTATACAATGTATAATTCAAAATCTCTAATTTTTATCATTTTTGTGTAGCCAATAAGATTTTAAAAAATCACATTGTGATTTTGCACACTTATAGTATACATCACTTCAAAAATGTGATTTTTTTTCAGTTTTTTTAACTAAACATTTTTTGAATTTTATAAATAGTGGGATCACGGGAGCTTAGGAGCCAAATGAGTTTCCGTAAAATCGGGCCCAGCAAAAATACATTTTATAAACAATTTTCTCATACCCTCGGTTAACTATGTGATCACCCGCTGATACCCGATGACGTAGTTATCTGCGTCAAAAGAATATGGGTTAGGTTGAGACTCCAAGTGCAGAGTGTGTAGTAAGTGGAAGACGTGTTTTCCCCACGAGGGGTGACTCGAGGGTTTAATATCGAACTTTCGGGAAATCAGTAGTGAAGATTTATCTTTCCTATCCTTCTTTTGGTTACCTACAAAACAAAGTAAATATTTTGATTCTCAACCTCACCTAGTGGTTGTCAAGCACAAGGTGTGAGAATGATATCAAGATAATATGCAATGCAAACAAGAAATAAATATGCAAGGATGGTGGCAGCAATGATAAATGATATTTTTGGGTTTTATATGATGAATGCAAGATGGAAAAGTGTTTTTGTATTTTCGGATTTTTAAATAGCAGAAAATGGTAAATTGGTAAAAGTGGTTGGAAAGGTGTTTCTTATGATTAAAAATGGACCGGGGTTCATGGTTTCACAAATGCACTCTCTTTAATAAAGTGGTAGACAATGAAACACTAGAGTTGACATATGAGATTGCAAACAACAGTTTAATGACAAGTTATAATTATATGGGCATCACGTCCTAACATAGAGACCTTTTAGTTTATTATTAGTCTCACTTATACTCCACCAAGATGCGAACTAAATCATAACACCTCAGTAATTAAGATAAATCAGAGCATAGCATTAAGTATCATAACATGAAGTTAAAATAAAAACATGCTAGATCTAGTCATGGAGGAAGTGGCAATGGTCACACCCACACCTCCGGTAGCATGGTATTTTTCTTTATCTCTAGTGAGGCAACAAAGTAAGGTAAAACACCCAAGTGGATCACAGAACTTTCTCTCACGTCCACTGCACTAGCCACCCCCGTTACTGCAATTAATGCACACGTTCCCCTCACACGCTCTCGTAAACATGCTTGATCATGACAAGTAAATAAGAACGGGGTACATAATATGCATCTACTTTCATAACTGAAACAAAACCATTGCAATCTCAAACATATATTAACTCATAAAAAGATCCACCACAAAGGTATTACATAGATGACCGTAATCATGTTCAGCAGTTCATACGGTACTAATTAGTGAATCTCAAGAGAGGAGAGATACATAAGTTACTTCCACAAACCCATAGTCCAGGGCTGGACTACTCCCTCTTCATCATGGAGACGGTGGAGAAGTCGTTGGAGAAGATGGAGACCACGCCGGCAGCGCCCCGCCGGAGTTTTCCCCCTCCAATCTGCAGCTCCAAGTCTCTGTTTCGGTGTTTCTGCGGCGCTCCCTCCAGAGAACGTCGGGGGGGGGGGGGGCTATTTTTATAGTCGGCTTTAGGTCAAAACCGAGTCGGTGGAGGAAATATCGACGGCAACGGAGCTCCGAGGCCCAAAAGGAGGGGTCCCACGCGGCCCATGTACCTGGCCACGTGGGCCCACCTATCTTGGCCCTCGGGTCTCCGCTTGTTTGCTTCCTTCGCTCCCAAGTCTTCTTCCTTCCAAAAATTAACGCTCGTAAATTTGCAGGTCATTTGGACGTCGTTTGGGTCCCTGAAACATTAAAATATAGAAATAGGGTTTTCTACCTGTGCAGGGTTAATTCCATAAAAATAGGAAACATATCAAATATTCCCAAAATCATTATAAAACAGTGATATAACCCATATATGATGCAAATATGACTGAAATACAAGTAAAATAATGCAAAGTTCATGTATGCATTTTACATGCATCGCCCGCATATGTCGAAATCTATGCTGATCCAGGGTCACCCCACACGTAGCAAACAAAATATTGGCGGCTGGACTAACCACGCAAGGCCACGGCCGTGCCCCTAATAGACTACGGTACCCGCAGTTTTGAAGGTGGCTCGCCTAGATTCGTAGAGGGCATGTTAGAGTAATACTGAAGGAAAAGACACGCGTTGCCGCGTCCGTTCTAATATAACCGATAATAGGTAGACAAATAATTTTTAGTGAACATTTCTAAAAAATATTAGCATAGAAAATATTACCACTTGCTTGCTATTTTGCAAACGGTCACCCAGCTATCCTCACATAAATATAAAAGTAGAGAAATAACACAATTATGTCAGTCGTAGCAAGTTTAGGAGTGCATCATTCAACAGAGAGAACATGACTGCACATAAAAAACTCAAATTCTTCACATACTCAGTTAGGCGATCAGGATACTGTCACAATTTTAAAATGTCATGAAAGTTAAATTGTGAACATGGTTCTATAAAGAATTTTAACAAAAAAGTATTTAAACAAAGTTCTGACAGTTATTAGACAATTACAATATGATGAAGATTGCACACTCGAGAGATAGATTAGTCAAGATTTGATTAGCCATCGAGATACTATGATCAAGGTCATTTATTTGATTATAATAAATCAAGTAGACATTTCTGACATAAGCTATCCTAAATTTAGTAATAGTTGGCGTAATTATGTATTGTCATAACTAAATCAATTGTATCAAGTTAAGTTGATAACAGAGGTGCCCTGTAGTTGTGGGGCTTGACAGAGCCAGACGTATGTGCGGACAGACAGACAAAATTTGCGTCAAAATGACTGTTTTGGTAGAATACGTCTTCAGTAAGCGTAGGGCGAGAAAAAATATCGCGTGACACTGGTTGCGCGACGCTATGGTGGGTGTTGGTGGCAGAGAAAGGATAAGGATTGTCGAAAAGTGCCAATGGTTCCGAAGTCACCTTATCTCTTTTTTGAAATCAAATTCATGTCTAGGTTTTAATATTTTTGAAAAGAAAATAACTACATGTACTTAAAGTATGTACACTTAAAATTTGGTAGACAATATATATTTTTATTTGGGCTAAACAAAATGAGAAATTTCAGAGGAAAATGAAGCTATTTTTTCTATTCACAGACACAACTTTATTTTTTATATAGCTGGGAATATAATTGTTTCACCAGAATTTTGGATATACGTACATAAAATGTGTATATATCCAACAAATTTTTAAACTCAATTTTAATATTTGGGAGTTGTGAACTATAAAATGAGAGATGAGTGGGGTCTATGTTGGGCTTTTCCACACTTACATTTAATATTTAGGGAGATATGACTATAAAGTGAGAGGTGAGTAGGGTCCACCATAAAGTGGTGTCAATACTTTATTAGATAACATGTGAAGCAAGGAGAGAGTAAGGATCTAGAGAGTTTAGTATTCTTAGAGGATGTAGCCTTGTTTGATTTGTAGGGTAGGAAAGACATAGAAATAGGAAAAGTGTAGGATTGCAATGTCATGCACATTCCAATCCTATAGGATTTGATTTGTACCAAACTTTTGTTTGATTCCATCAAAGTAGGGTCCACCATAAAGTGGTGTCAATACTTTATTAGATAACATGTGAAGCAAGGAGAGAGTAAGGATCTAGAGAGTTTAGTATTCTTGATGTAGGCCTTGTTTGATTTGTAGGGTAGGAAAGACATAGAAATAGGAAAAGTGTAGAATTGCAATGTCATGCACATTCCAATCCTATAGGATTTGATTTGTACCAAACTTTTGTTTGATTCCATCAAAGGAATTGTAAAAGGAGGTTGGAGTGGATGTTAGAATTCCTATAGGAAGTAGTGCAAAGATTCCTATGGGAAAAATTCCTATAGAAACTAATCCTATGAATCAAACTACTAGCAAAGGAAAAGTTCCTATGGGATAAATTCCTACAAAAATCTCATGAAGTTCCTTTGAATCAAACAAGCTCGTATAGTTTTACCGTAGGATACCATCGGTTTAGGCTACACCAGAGTTACCTTGAGTTACTCCATTTCTCATAGATATTTGTATTGTTTATGTTTGTTTTCAATTATTTATAATGTCTATTGTTTCTCAAATGTTCTTGTTTTTTCTAAGTGAATTTCACTTTTTAGCCTCTAGTTACTCATTTGTAATACTAATTAACCCATCTAGTAAAAAGTTCTCATAGAATGCCAAAATGTGGATAGAACCATATTCAAAATTTTCTATAGTTGTAATTCTGATTGTTACTAAATGGGTAATAAATGGGGTAAAAAGTGAGATCAACTTTTTTTACTTATTTCTTAAAATAGACGGCGTAGTCTTTTTCGATAATGGAGACGAAGCCCTGCTACCTACCCGCCAGCCCACTTATGTGGTGAGTTCTGTCCAGTTCATAAATCATAACCGACGACAAGCCGCGATTAATCGCCAGGGACCACGGGAAAACAAACTCTTCGGAGTCACTGAATTTCATTCTTTCTAGATATAAAAGGTCAAGGCTAGAGCCTAACGTTAAATTAATAACACTGATACGGCGACAGGGATATAAAGTGTTGAATCCAGCTTACATCAGCGATCTAGACACACACAAGATACAGGACAACTGAGGAAACACCGGCGCGGCAGACGCCACCTAAGAACTACTCCGATGAGGCTGAGAACTAGCTGGACGGGCAAAGGAGTTGGGCCGAAGCTCGCCCTCGAGATCAACCGGCACACCGACACACGCTGCACACCGTCAACATGGGCAAAGTCGTCGGGCCGAAACTCGCCCTCGAGTCAAGGCCGGCTCACCAATACACACTGCACACCGTCGAGACCCGATCAAACGTCAATAAAAATAGCCACCAGGGGAGCACCATCTCGCTGAGGCACACCAAGGAGACACGCCGGGAGTGCAGATCAAGATACAAGCTTTGTCAGAGGTAGCACGCCCAAGAGGCCTCCGCCACCCAACCTCCGGAGAGCTACCCAGTGTGAGCTCCAAGACAGCGTCTTCAAGAAGAGCACGACGCGGAGCACCGACACCGCCCGATCCGAGGATATTGGGTTTTCACCGGATCACATAGGAGGGCAGAGGAAAGCCACATCGGCGCTTTCAAAAAGGAGACGACGTCCACGGACGCCACCACCGCGGCCCAGGCAAAAATCTAGGCAAGGGTTTCCCCTCGGCCGGACCTCTCCACCTCCCACACAGGACGAAGGGCGCCGCGAAGATGACCACCACACCACTGCCACAGAAAGCTACTCGCTAGGCACCACCCGTCCTCACGGCCGTGGTCCCAGCCAGCACCACCACAACAACAACGTCTACATCATCGGCTGGTGCAAAGACGGGTGGGGGGATGGTCCATGGCAGCCTTGAACGAGATGTGGGCGTTCGTCAGGCTCTCGCTCGAGTCCGCCGTCATGCTCTGCCTTGAGATTTGGTACATCGGCTTGATCACGGTCGTCACCGGCGATCTTGAGGATGCGCAGATTGCCATCGGTTCGCTTGGCATCTGGTACGTGCATGCTACCAAAATTACAACTCTTTCTTTCAGCATTCTGAAATAACTCAAGATACTAGTAGTACGGTATACAGAGTGAGTAATAGTATTGCTGAAGAAATGTTTGTGTTTTTTCAGCATGAGCATAAACGGATCGGAGGCTATGATCTTAATGCTGCCATCAGGTCAGAGCAATTAAAACTGCCTGCAGAAACTGTCGCTTCTTGTTTTGTTTAATTTATCATTAGGAGAACTTGGACGACTGAAGCAGAAATCTCAAATTCTTGTTTTCTGAGAGAGACCTGCTTACACTTTCAGTGTTCGAGTCTCCAATGAGCTAGGTGCTGGCCGTCCAAGGGCAGCAATGCACGCCGTCGTCGTCGTCGTCGCCGAGGCGCTGCTCGTCGGGCTGCTATGCATGGCCCTCGTCTTGGTCTTCAGAGATAAATTCTCTGTCATCTACACTAGCGATCTGGAGCTCCAGCAAGCCGTCTCTAAGATTGCAGGAATGCTTGGCTTGACCATGGTGCTCAACAGTGTGCAGCCTGTGCTTTCAGGTATGCTGCCTTCTTCCTCTGACATGATCATGGTTTTATCTTGTTCATGGCTTCATCTCTGGAGCTGACGACATGGATTTGCTGATGCTTCAGGGGTTGCTATTGGCGGAGGATGGCAAGGTCTTGTTGCATACATCAACCTGGGCTGCTACTACGCTTTTGGATTGCCCTTGGGCTACCTTCTCGGCTACAAATTCAACTACGAGTTAAGGTAATTGATCAGGTTAATTTGAACTACTGCAGAATTGCAAAAAAAACAACGCCATGACATTGTGATGATTGGTTATTAACAATTTTGTGTCATTGTTTCTTTGCTCAGGGGATATGGGCTGGCATGCTTTCCGGGATTGCACTTCAGACACTGATTTTACTAGTCATAGTGTGGAGAACAGATTGGACTGCAGAGCTATAGAATTCCATCGCCTTTGCAGTTTTGACCATGCTGCTTCTTGTTTGTGTCAAAACTGGATGATTTTTTTACTAGAATTGGAGAAAGAATTAACTCGAGAGTGTTAGCGGCTTAGCGCTCATCCTTATAATAGATAGCTGCTCATTTGGCTCCATTAAACAACTGTGGAAATATGAACAGATGCGATAGGACATTTCCAATCTTGAGTAGCCAGCCACATATCATATGAGCCAGGACTTCTTTATTTCTTCGTATGATTTCAGATATATTTCATATAACTTTTCCTTTTTTTGTATGGAAATATTAAAAAATCAACCTTGCCAATCTCATTGTCCGTAATTAACTGCAGGCTGCACTAGCTTTAAGCCGTGTGCGAAAGTGGGGTGGCACCGAGGAAACCAAACCTCTCCTGGAAGAGAATTAGAGCACCTAAGCATCTGTTCTATCTCCACTTAAAATCTGGATGTTTTGATACTGACGATGCCCTATATCATGGTAATTTTTTCGTATCAATAGAATATGGCAATTGGTTGAAAATATTGGATTACTATATGCATCATTACAATCATGAATGGTTGTGTGGATCTGTATATGTAAATGCCTAGAAGTTTTTTCGATTATCTGAAGAAAAAAACATCATCAGCAGCCTGAAGCCTGAACTATTTTACAACCTACTGAATTGTTTTTTTAGAGATCCCTATTGAATTGTTATGCACTAAGAGTTGCATACTGTGTTTCTTCAATAAGAAAATGGCTCAACAACACTACTCGACCATGCGAAAAAGTCCCACATCACCCGCTACTCCACGGCGAAAACGGACGGGCAAGATCCATTTCTGTCCGAGAGTCGGACGGTGCGGACCACACGATGGCCTGGGAAAGTCCAGAATCTTGCCACGATGTTTCTTTTAGAGTTTCTCCAAATCTAGCGACACTACTATAGCAGCAAATGTATAGACTAAGTGACTAAAATTGTTTTATATTCAGTCACATGTGGCAGCACAGTAGCAAAAGGCCGAGGGATAGTCCGATTTCATAATCTGATAAACAAACGCTTGTTTGACGATTATCTCATTCTTCAGAGTCAAGGATTCCAATAATGCGGGCAATGTGTATCTTTTTTCTGATATACTGCTCATAGGACTTTGGCTTCTGAACCTGAAAAAGAAAATGAATCACACTACGCAAATTATCCTTTTCAAAAGCAAGCTTAAAGCAAAGGTGATTTCATAAACTTGTTGCAGTACCCGATTATTAACTGCCTCTGCAATCAACTGCTTAGCTTTATCCTCTTTAACCTGAAGGAAAGCAGATAAGATAACGACCACATATAAGAACATTTTCAGATGGATTCCACTTGTATGTAACATACAGAAGACAGTACTTACATCCGGGGTAATGTCTTCCGTGCATGTTAGGAACTGAAGGGAGATGAAGTTAAAGATATAAGCAAACATCCATCCACAAAGGACTATATTAAGACACAACTGCAAATTTAATTTCTGTAAAGCAAAACAGCCAACCTCCTCTTTCATCATCGCCATGGTTTCGATGTAGTCCAGTGCAGCTTTCATCATAGGTTGGCGTATCGGAAACCAGTTGAGATTATAAACCTCCTCCAGAGCCTTTTCGAAACTCTGAAAATTATTCAAGGGAAAAGTCATGCATTGCTAAGCATATATAAAGTGCATGTGAAAAACAAGGACCACCAACAAGAAGCTGTTTGTGCAGAAGACTGCTGTATATTGCAGAGTACTAACTGTTCCCTGATTAACTCGCCGCCAAATCTCAAAATAGACACCATCATACTCCTTAAACCAAGTAAAATCATAACCCATGCTCTCTTTACACTCCTGAATCAAGAGAATGCAGCTGTTAGAACACTATATAGTAACCATTGTAAGCTACATTAAATTAATGTACGCGAGGGATCCTACAAAGTAGGCATTGAAAGCTAAACACGGAGTGATCTTGTGAAAGCTAGTAGAAGCAATCTTAATAGCTTGTAAACCTGCTCGGGAAGATATTTCACCCCACTGAACAAAAACAAAGTGATGAGCATAATACAAGATATATCGATAACAATGTCATTCCAAGATTTTCATATGGCCCATACTTACCTTGACAGATGACCGGCGAGTATCTATATAAGGTTCCATCCACTGTTGCCATAGATGAAGTTGTTAGTCTACAGTAATTTTGATGCATTGTACAAAATAAAATGATTTCCACAAAACGATCTGTGGTGCATACCTTGAGTTGCTTGGATAATTCCTCACAGTAATTGACATACTCTTGTTCAATCTCATAGCTATTAAGGTATTTGTGGTACTCATTGTACCTGCTGTATCCCTACATTGAGAAGGGTGGAGAGAGAAAACTCATTGCTCAGAATCTTTTAGAAAAGACAGTAAATATCAATTACTTCCTCTGTCCCAAAATATAAGATGTTTGGGTAGGCTAAAGTAGCCTACTAAAACATTTTTATATTTTGGGAAGGAGGTAGTACATTTTAACTGAAGACATGAAGCTACAAAAAATGATTTAAAAACCAAAAATGTGGCTATCAAAAAAACAATTCAGTTGCTTACAACACAATCATTAGACGCAGTCAAAGAGTCTAGTGAGCACTAAGCAACAAGGTGAAGAAGTGTTTAGCTGCTGGCACAATATTTGAGTGAGCAATGGGTTGCACTTTCCAGTTTGTCCCAACATTATGAATTAAGCTGTTTACTAAAGCTCACTAAACGTAACATGAACTCAATATCGCAGTGTAATTGGTCAAAATCTGGTCCTGATACATTTTTCTACATTTTCCAAGAAAAGGCCACCCTAACTTGGAGACTGTAATTTGACTGTAAAGACAGACATTTGAGGTAATACAAACGAGAACTGAACACAATAACAAATTGAAGGACTACTCATCCATCTACATAACTCACATGATTTTTAAGAACTAGGCGTTGGTAGTCACCCAGTTGAGAACAGCACACGTAAGGACGGTGAAAAGCCCAATCAAATGTCTCTTCTTTCTCAAAACGCCTGAAAAATCCCTCCTTCTTAAGAAACTCCGTATTATAGTCATGCTCAGATATAGCAAGAATGCGTTTCACTTCATCACCACTCAGCTCTTCCTGGGACGATGCTTGTCGTAACTGTAGACAATGAGATGACCCATATGATCAAATATAATGCAGACTGGAGGTAAATAATTCAGCACATGTATCACAGGACAAGCAAATGCTCGCAGTAGAATATGCAAGGCATTTGAAGATAGACAGTTATCTAGATAATTGTGGAGTGAACCTTGTATTGGTAATATCTGAGGCGACACAGCGCATGGCGATGGTCTTGTTTACCAAGTTCCTCGTGACTCATCTTGACTTTAAGGTCAATCCTAGGAGGCTGACAAGCCAGATTATCAAAGTAATGAAGGGACTCCTGCTCGCTGATTGGCTCACCTATGCCCAATTCATTAAGCTCTTTGATCAAAAGCTCTGCCTCTTTTGTTTCTGTATCTTTTTCAGTGGCATGAACTGCAATCTCTGCAGGGTACTCCTGCAGCATCTCTCCACTCACGCCGGTACCAGCCTCCACCTCTGAACTCTGCTTCGGCAGAGTCCCTCCGTTGTGGCGCACGTCAGCCTTGTCTTCGGTACAGTTCTTCTGTGGTATCTCTGCACTCCGCTTCTGGATCAGAAGCTCCGCCTGTTGTACAGGTTCGTTGGAATCAGATTCTTCAGAGGCCATGGCAGCATCGGCCTCCTTCGCACGGTGCTCGTGCGGCCTCTCTCCCGTCGAGCCCGCGCGTGCCGCCCCTATTCCAGGATGCGGCGACGGCATCCCTCAAAAACCCTAGCCTAATCAGCCATGGCAGGCAGAGTCCCGCCTCTGCAGTTGTAACACTGGCGGGGATGAGAACGTTTTCGTGGACTACGTGTGCTACTCTAACTAGAGCACGAGAGCATGAATTCGCGTCCGTTTAGGACGCGATCTTCTCTTCGTCCGCGATTCCTCTCGATCAGAATATCAGATCGACGGATCATTTTTCTTTCCTGCAACTTATGGCCTTTTTTTTGCAAACTGACGGAGCTAAACGAGTTTTAGAAAGAAGAAAAGAACCCTAACAAAATTTACCATTCGAGCAACGAGTTTTATCTGTCCTCTATTTTTTTTTTGAATTTTAACGCATTTTACTAACTGGCAAACACACTTACATCATCCATGATTACAGGAACCAAAAAATCGGGAGGTTCCTCAAGCCACATAGTGAACTGAGTACCCTCCACTTTACTAGCTAGCGTATGAGCAGCAACATTGGCCTCCCTAGGGCAATGGCTGAATAAGACATGACAGATTGCGACACTGGAAAGAGATGTTCTCATAAATAGCTGCGGCCGCTCCAATTGAATTTCCTCCATTCTTCATCACTTCAATCACCTCCAAACAATCTGATTCAATCATAATACGATTGCATCCCACCACATTAGCTAGTGCCAATCCATTTTCCAGGGCCATTGCTTCAGCTGTTGCAGCATCTTCAACAAAAGGTAAAGTCGTGCTACAACTAGCAATGAACATCCCAGCAGCATCCCGGATAATAGCATCAGTCGCTCCCGATCCAAGATCAACATCAAACGCAGCATCAACATTCATTTTCACAAAACCCTCCCCTGGTTTAACCCAGCCATGCCGAGCTATCGGCCCATTCCCCTTCTTCTTCGCCCTAGAATAGTTAGTCACCAGCGCAGCAATAGCCTGGGCCGACCGTGATATCTGTCCTCTATTTTAAAGCGAGGTGACCAGGACAATCTATTGTAAAGAGTGGGCGGATAGGTAGCAGCTACCGGCGATTGATTTCCCGTGTGGCCCGTGCAATTATTCTTCCCTTGTCGTCGGTTATGATTTATTTTTAGGCTGAGCTCAATCGTCATGTCAATTGATTCTAGGTAAAATCGGGAGCGGAGATTTCGTTCATCCGAGCTCCACTGTTCTCAATATTTAATTTAATTGTTTTGAAAAAGAAGCATGCATGTTTTTAATGATACTAGGCAACGTGGCGCGGCATACGCCGCGTCCGTGCAGTAAAATTCATATTTCAAAATGTCGACATTTAAAAATTGTGCAGATTTAAAAACTGTTGGAATTCAAAAAAGTTTACATTTATTAATTGTTCAGATTTGAAAAATTGGTAAAACTGGAAAGTTATTCATATTCGTATTCTTTTCACGTTTGCAAGATGCTCAGATTTGAAAGGCATTCAAAAGGTAAAAATATTTAAATTTGAAATTTTGATCGTATGCCACAATTAGTCAGCATTTATTTTTGTGATCATGCTGATATGTTTTCCATGTTTTTCCGACGGATAGATTTAAAGTTATTGATATATTGTTTGCATTTTTTAAAAATTACGGATCAAAAGATATAAATTTTATTAATTTTCTAAAAGTTGTCATTTCCATAAGCTCCATAATTAAAATAAAAAGGTTATATTAGTTCTTCTAATTTAAATTATTTAAAGTTGTTTAATCATGCATGGTAATGTGTTAGTTGCAAAGAGCTCTTTTTTGTGCAAATTTTGGTATATTGTTTTTTTTAATTACGAATCAAGAGATATGAATTTTATAGTTTTTCATGTAATTATTAATCATCTGACAGCCGGGGCCCACATTTTAGGATTTTATTAATTACGGAAATCGTTTAAGAAATTATTAATTTTCTGTCAAGCGGGGCCCACACGTCAGCGTTTGGCACACACGCGACGGCGGCCCTCCGGCGAGCTCGCTCTGCTCGCTGCAGGGCGTGTGCGAGGCTGGGGCCGCGCGTATTCGCGGGAGGAGGCCGCGAGGAAGCCGGTGGCGGCGGAGGTGGACCATTTGGTCACCGGATTCGCCGGCGACGACCAGAACAGCGGTGGCGGGCGGCGGGCACACGGCCACGGCGAAGGAGGGCACGGGGAAGGTCGGGAAGAGGTCTATCCGGAGCAGCGCATCACCAGGAGGACGATGGGGTGGTCGGGGAGGCGAGGCGAGGTCGGAGCGGAGCGAATCGAGCTTCACGGGGCGGCGGCCGGAGTTGGGGAAGGAGAGCACGGCGGCGGCGATTCCGGGCGTTCCGGCAGGCGATCGTCGGTGAGGAGGTGGAGGAGACGTCGGCAAGCTCCGTGCGTGGTTCGATCTGACGGGTAAGGAGCGGAGAGGCGACGGCGTGCGTCGGCGGCGGAGGCGACCTCGGTGTCGCGCGGGAGTGAGAAGGGGGGTGTGCGGACGGTTTTGCAGAGAAGTCCTTGGTGTTTTCGTAATTGTAAATAAATCCATGTTAGTGAGGAGTTGTGGACGGCGGCGCAGATTCTGATTCTTGAAGGGTGTTTTTTGCAAAAATACGCGGTGACGGGGCGACCGGCTGGCCACCTGCTGACGTGGCGCGTCCTGATTGGTAGAAAATTGATGGGAACTGTAGCTTGCGCTGGGGAGATGTCGTGGCCGTTTCCTGGTCGTCGGATCGCTCGGATCGGACGGCCCAGAAAAGGCAGCGACGTGGCCGCGGGATCGGGGAGATCCTTTCCACCCTTTATATATTGATCTATATCGTACCATTATGCAAAATCTCAATGCAAAATATTTTACGGTTCAAGCTACACCAAAGTGATAAATGTACATATCTTTTTTTTTTTTGCAAAAAGGCCAACAATTATATTGATCATCAACATCGGTATAAATAATTATAAATAAATTATTTATAAAGGGTGGAGAGTGGTTCATGATTTTGTACCTGTGAGAGCTATCCTTCACAGGCGTCATATGGAGGACCATGCGAACTGCCTTGACTGTGGTTCTGAAGAAGACACTGTTTTTCATGCCGTTACGGTTTGCCCTTTATCTAAGCAATTCTGGATTCTGTTCAAGGAGATGTTTGATATTAAGCTCCCTCATCTGCACCCTCTGACTTGGACAGCTGACCTTCTGGATGGATCGTTGTGCCCTCCTCCTGATGCTTGTGCCATCCTCTGTGGCATGTGGGCTGTTTGGAAAGCTCGAACTGATCGTCGGCACGACAAAGTTCGTCTGAACTTGGAGGCGGCTTGCTGATGGGCTCAGGATACAACAGCTGATCTGATCACAGAGGCAAGAAATCTGGGATGCTCAAACCCAAAGCCGCTCGAGCCTGCCAAATGGTTTCCTCCTCCCTCCGGTGTAGTAAAAGTGAACGTGGATGCCGCATTTGACAGAAATGCTTGGCTGGGGCGACGGGGATGCTGATCAGAGACCACCATGGCTGTTTCATTGCAGCTAAAGCAAAAAGGTATGACAATTTACCTAGTGTGCTGGTGGCTGAAGCCCTGCTTGTCGTGATGGTGTCCAGCTCTGCTTTGACATCAAGGCTGTGCATGTTGTCCTTGAAACTGATTGTCAAAGTCTGATCGAGCTTTGGAAGACGAGGGAGAAGAATAGGTCAGAGGTGCTTTCTATCCTCCTTGACATTCAAGAGACATCAAAGGAATTTGCTTCCTTTAGTTTTACCTACATTAAGCGTGGCGCTAATATGGCGGCTCACTGTTTAGCTAAGCAAACTTCTGCTGTTAGTTCGGAGTGTACCTGGATGAACCAGGCTCCGATGTGTATCACTTCCTGTATTCAGCATGATAACTCTATAGTTGCTGTTTAATATATTCCCTTTAACTCGCAAAAAAAAACATTGTGTTCTTCAGATGGCTTGATGTATGCGGATATGGATCTTTCATATTCATTCTGAAAATATTCAAATATGCGTGCTGTGTAAACTTAGCTTGCTTGTATTATTGCAGGAGTCCTTATTCTAACTCTAGGCAATTTTTTTCTGGACTCATATTCCTCATTTAGCTCATTGTCTCGCTTTCCTTGCACAACCCTCTCTAGATGCTTGAAAAAACGGAGGATGTCAAGATCAGACTTCATATGGTTTTTTTTGGTCACTGGGGGGCCACATCAGGAACCACGATGGTGATATCATCCTTTCAGCTTGGAATCAAATCGAACGTTGTCAATCGGTCACGGAAGCTGAGGCTGTTGCGGTGCTGGAAGGAATCCGCCTAGCCGAACAACTCAACCAGAAGACGGTGCTTGAAAGCGATTGTCTAAATGTCATATCTGCGATCAACTCCAGAAACTGGGGAAGAGCACAGGAAGGTCCTGTGTATGTTGAAGCTTACCAAGTTATCCAACGTCTTCCTGCATTCCGTGCTCAACATGCTCCGAGGCTGGCCAACCGGGCAGCTCATTTGCTAGCTGCTTTATGTAAAGAATCTGGTTTTAGTGGTTTGCTACTGTCCTCGGCTCCTGAAACTGTTACTAAGCAAACTAGGCTTGATTGTAATCCTATACTCAGTTCTTAATTTATATATGGAAAAATAAAAAATAAAGACTTCAGATGGTTTTTCAAGTCACTGTTCAAGCTCTCACTTAATTGTGTGCTTCTCATCCCTAGAGTGTGAGCATTCCTCATGTAACATCTTGCCCATTTCTCTTTTACTTTATATATACTGTCCAACCAAGTTTGTGTATCCACCTTGCTTCTAATGGCAGTGAAAGCTTCTTCAAAGGCTTCTTCATCCTCATACTTGTACATGCAAGCACTGAATTCAACAAGAACATTTGGGCATAGTTCATAGTGAAATGCAGAGTTCTCTGACTTCTTATCTTGAAAATACTTAAGCATAGTTCCAGCTTCACCATATCTCAACTCCCTTTGACGCTTAGTTCGCAAATAGTTCTTGTGATCACGACGTGTGTATCCAAGAATTGTTGGCCCGCCGATTCGCCGGCTTGCCAACTCATGAGCTGTTTTGGGACAATTCCTGAATCATCTGCTGTTTCGATTTCAAAAGCTTGCAAACTCGTAATCTTTCGCTGTGACGACATCAAGTGGCATGTTTCGGGCAATTGCAGGACATGATTGTGCTCAACAACTAAATCATGCATTTCATAATTTCCTATCTCTCGGTCTATAGTGATTCCCATCCGAACATTGCATCCAGTTCTTATTTCTGCACGAGGACGCCTCGTGTTATGATCTCTTTTGTCTCTTGCTCGATAGCCCTCGTTGGAACAAACATATCTCGCCGAAGTGACTACTCCATCAAGTTTGCTCTTGTTTTCATAGTTTACCCTTACGTCAAAACCAATCTGGCCTCCATAAAAGGTCCAGAATTTCCAAGCCTCATTCGTAGAACTAAATTTCATGCCAATCCGAGGCATCCAAGTAGGGATCATATTTTTCCTGAGAAAATTAGGCATACAAATTAGACATAATTGTCCACTTACACTAGGCGAAGAGGATGCTATAGCCAGATTCGAAAAAATTGATCAAACCTGCTTGGATCTTCGTTGGTGGAGTTGGTCTGACATGCCATTAGACCTCCTTTCTCCTCTTCTGTTAGCAATCGTTGGTAGCAGATCCAAGCGGGATGGAGGCTAAAAGGGGATAATCCGCATCATCTACAAATTGTGTGTACCTTGGTTTAGCTCTGATAGAAGGAGGCCGAGCGGGAGGAAGAAGGAGGCCGAGCGGGAAGGAGAACGCACAGCAAGGACGAGTCGAACAGATCGGCAGATCGCTATTTGGCGCGAAAAAGTATGATCTGTGCGTGAAGTTTGGCCCAGCAATTTTCCCTCCACCGTTCTGGAGTTAGTTTCAATTAGTAGCAGAAATTAAGGAGAGAGAATATAGCCATCGGATTAGAATGGAGGGCAGATTCTGTACTCTACAGCACACGTACAGTATTAACCCGACTGCAGAGGAGCCGAGCCCATATACTTTATAACTACATAGTTCCACATTTGAGTCACACACTCAAAGACAAGTACTTAAGTTTTACACACAAAGGACTCTATGAAATATGAATACAAGTTTGAAGGAAAGCACAATTTCAGAATCTGATAAACAAAGCTCGTTTGACGATTATCTTGACTCTTCAGAATCCAATATTCCAATAATGCGCGCAATGTCCATCTTCCTTCTGATATACTGCTCATAGGACTTGGGCTCATTAACCTGAAAATGAGATTTACTCCGGAAAGTAAAGTATCTTTCAAAAGGATACGTGCAGAGGTTGACACGTGCATAGGTGATTTCATAAATTACAGTACCTGCTTTTTAACTGCCTCCAAAATCAACTCCTGAGCTCTATCCTCAACCTGAAGGCAAACGACCAGCCATCTTATAAATAAACATATTCCAACGGATTAACTTGCATCTCACATACAGAGGACGGTACTTACTTCTGGAGTTACGGCTGCCATGCAAGTATGGAACTGAAGGAATGAAGATGAAAAGGTATAAGCATATATACACAAAGGAGTATTAAGTTAAACCTACAGAATATCTATTAACCACAAGAGCCCACCTCCTTTTCCAGCATCTTCATGGCGTCATCGAACTCCAGTGCAGCTTTCAGATAATGTTGCCGTGACAGAAACCTGTTCAGATTATAAACTTCCTCGACAGCCTCTTTGAAACTCTTCTGAATATCATTCAAGGGAAATTTCATGAATTGCTAGGCATACAGTACATTGTATGTAAATACAAGAAACCACCATTGAATAGTTGCTTAGTTGTGCAGAAAACTGGTGTACAATGTAGAGTACTAACCGTTCCATAAGTGATACGGCGCCAGATCTCAAAATAGAGACCATCTAACTCCTTAAAAAAAGTATAGTCGTAGACCATGCTCTCTTTACACTCCTGAATCGAAAGAATGCAACTGTCAGATACAACATAGTAGTCACTGTAAGCTACATCAAATTAACATGGGTGAGGGATCCTACAAAGAATGCATTGTAAGCTAAAGCCGGAGTGATCTTGTGAAAGCTAGTAGCAGCAATCTTAACTGCTTGATAAACTCCTCGGGAAGATATTACATTCCACTGAACAACAACAAAGTTATGAGAGTGCGACAAGATACATAGATAACAGTGTCATTCCAAGAAATTTGTGTGGCCATACTTACCTTGAAACATGGCCAGTCAGTGTCTACATAATCTTCCATCC
This sequence comes from Poa pratensis, assembly GCA_947311845.1. Lineage (NCBI taxonomy): Eukaryota > Viridiplantae > Streptophyta > Magnoliopsida > Poales > Poaceae > Poa > Poa pratensis. The sequence goes on along the minus strand of CAMZMU010000033.1, from coordinate 86,061,145 downwards.
ACTGTTGCCAGAGCAGAAAAATGTTAGTCCATATAAATTTCAAAGCATAGAACAAATAAATCCTTAACATGATCCCTGATGCATACCTTCAGTTGTTTGGTTAATTCCTCACAGTACTTGACATACTCGAGTTCAGTCTCATAGCTATGAAGGTACTTATGGTACTCACTCCACCTCGTGTACTCGGTACCAGCCTACATTGAAAATTAGAAAATGCTTATTGCTTAGAAATTTATAGAACGGCAAACAATATATAACCTAAGCACCTACTGTTTAAGTAAATATACTTGAAGCTGAAATGAATAAGTCTATATTTAAACCAGGAATGACGAAGAACCAAAGAAGTTAGTGTTTCTCAGAAAAATCAATTCGTTTGCTAACGGAAAAAAATCATTAGTGGCAGTCCAGGAGTCTACCATGAACTGTTTCCAAACGAAGGTGGTGAGCACTAAGCAACAAGGTGAAAGAACATATTGTCGTCTGCGACTATATTTGAGTTACTATTAAGTTACACTTTCCAGTGTATCAAAACATTATGAACGCTCTTTTTAAACAAAGGTTTACTAAAGCTGACTAAACATACCATAAAGTCACATCTCAGTGTATGTGGTCTATAATCTGGTCCTATCACAGTTTCCTACTTCTTTTTCAAAACAAGACGTCAGTAGTTTTGGAGACTGTTTATGTGACTGCTAATACAATTGACTACAATTATAAATTGAAAGGACTAGTCATCCATCAGCAAATAACTCACATAATTGTTTAAAACTAGGCATTGGTAGTCATTCAGGGAAGAACAGCCTGAGTAATCAGGGTGGAAAAACCAATCAAATGTCTTGTCTTCCTCAAAGCGCCTAAAAAATCCCTCCTCCTCAAGAAAAGCATCATCACAATCCTTTTCAGATATATGAAGAAGGCTTAGATGGTGATCCTCCATCAATTTATCATAATTCAGATCGTCCTCAAGGAACTGCTCAGAAAATTCGTGCTCAGATTTATGAGGAAGGCTTAGATGGTCATCCTCTTTCAATTTATCACCATGCAGCTCTTCCTTGGACGCTTGTTGTTCAAACTGTAGACAATGAGATGATGACCCATGAGATCAAATTACATGAGACCAGGAGGTTAAATAATCAAGCACATGTAGCATAGAACAAGTAAATGCTAGGAAAATAATGCATGGCATGTGGAGAGACCAATACTTCTATAGATAGAATTGTGGAGTGAACCTTGTATTTATAATATCTAAGGCGATACAGTGCATGGCGATTTTCTTGCTTATCGAGCTCCTCATCTTCCAGTCTGACCTCAAGATCAATCAAGCCAGGACCTGAAGACAGCCGATCAAGGTAATCACTGAACTCCTCGTTGCTGATATCCTCTCCCTTGCCCAGATCGTTCAGGGTTTGTATCAAAAGCTCCAATTCTTGTGTGGTTTCATCCTTGATACGTACAATCTCGTTCGAATCAGATCCTTGTATGTCCTTGGCAGTATCGGCCTCCTCTACAGGGTACTCGTGCAGCATCTCTCCACTCAAACCGGTACCACGATCCACCTCTAAACTCTGCTTCTGCATAGCCGCAGCCGCCTCCTCCGCAGGGTGCTCGTGCGGCATCCCTCCAGTCGAGCCCGCTTTCGGGGATGCGGCCCTCGAAACCCTAGCCTAGTTCTGATCCCCGGGTATGTTCCTTTTTGTAAAAAAAAAACGAAAGAACTTATGGCCCACGCGGCCACGCCGATGACGGAATTCGAGTCTGTTTAGGACGCTCTCTTTCCTTCATCCGCCACTCGTTCTTCCGATCAGATGGACCGACCGATTTGTTGTCAAACTTGCAGAGCTACACAAGTTCCGGATAGAAAGAAAAGGGGAAAGAACCCTGTAGAACTAATGCACTCTCCCGTCCATTCCATAAAAATACCTGCGGCAATGGCACTACAAACAGAAAATTCCAAAAAACCCACTACAATTGCGCGCAAAGTTCGCTAATCCACCGGTATTAAGTAATTTCTCAAAAATCTAACATAATTGTGCTGGTTGTGTTCAAAATAGCACTGATGCTTGATTTTGGCCGTGTTAAGCCGATTTCTCATAGACATATCTAACTTACTGGGTTTTTCGTAAGTTTCTTTTTTTTTTTTTTTTTTTTTTTTTTTTTTTTGAATCTGAACAGCAGGCGTTCTGCTTTTGCATTATTAGAGAGAAAAGAGACAGTACATCAAGATTACACAACTTACTCCACACCTCTAGAGCTCTAGAAAAATCTAAACCTTTGAGCTCACTCTACATGCTGCAGTTCAGCATGCAACTCCTACTGATTGTTACCACACTTTGCCAAAAACAACAGCTCTACATCTCCCCTAATAAGACTGGCCACCGAGGCAGCAGAAAGGGTTTCGTTTTGAAAAATCCTTTTGCCCCTCTCCTTCCACACATGCCAGAAAATATAAACCGCAACGGAGATGTCCTCCCTTCGCTGAGGCGAATTGCTCCCTTGCCTCGCTGCATTCCACCATTCCTCAATGGAGTTGGCATTGTGAAGCAGATGCACCATTCTAGGCCTTTGTCCATAGAACATGGAGCTGACCTCTTTAGCAAAAGGACAGTGCAGCGCCAGATGCTCAGCCGTTTCCAGTTGTAAGTTGCAAAGGCAGCAAACGTCATCATGAGGCCACCCTCGCGCCCGCAACCTATCTGCAGTCCAATTGCGATTTTGCAATAGAAGCCAGAAGTAAAACTTCACCTTGCCCTCAGCCTGAATTCCCCAAGCAAACTGAAGATGTGGCTGCATGATCCGACCAGCGAACTGAACCATGTAAGCTGATCTAGCAGAGTAGCAACCATCAGCAGTGAACTTCCATCTGATTTTATCCCTCTCAGTAGTGAGTTGTACCTCCTGCAACCGACTCCAAAGCACCAAGAATTGGTCTAACTGGTCTTCATTTGTCATACGATTCAAACCCCGCGTCCATTTTCCATCAGCAAGAGCATCTTTGACTGACAGCTTTTTTCGGGTGGCTAGAGGGAACAGCAGCGGCGCAAACGAAACCGGAGCCTCCCCTTGCAGCCACCCATCAGTCCAGAACTTAGCCGTTTCGCCATTGCCAACCGAAATTTCAGTGCATGCTTGAAACAAAGCCTTGTCGGTATTGTCACAAGGAGTAGATGTACCCTTCCATGGCCTTTCTTGCTCATCCCATTGAAACCATTCCCACCGGAGCCGAAGAGATCGACTGAAACTCACTAGGTCTTTTATACCTAACCCCCCATACTCAACCGGCGCACATATTTTTTTCCAGCTCACTAGGCATTTGCTTCCATGTGCTTCCTCCTCCGGTGCCCAAAGAAAGCTTCTTCTTAGCTTATCAAACTTTTTAACCATCCATTTCTCCGCCGGGAACACAGTCAGAAAGTAAGTTGCTGTGGCAGTAGCTACACTATTGATAATGATCAATCTGCCCTTCCGCGTCATGAGCTTGCCACGCCCACCTTTGAGTCTCCCTACTACCTTGTCAAATAATGGTTGCACATCAACCTTTCTTGGCTTTTTGAAACCTAAAGGCAAGCCAAGATAGCTGCAAGGAAGGGCACCCAAACCCCCTCCAAAATCTTGTAACACTTCATCAAGTACCATCCCTCCACAGGCTATGGGGAAAGCTAAGCACTTGTCGAAACTGATCCGTAAACCTGAGGCATCACCAAACAAGGATAGAATCTGATGTACAGCGGTTACATCACTCTTGATTGGGTTCACAAACAGTGCAGCGTCGTCCGCATAGAAGCTGGTCCGCAGCCTTGCAGCCCTGAGCTTGAGAGGCGTGATCACTTCCTGAATTGTCGCCTTGACAAGAAGGCGCTGCAAAGGCTCCATCGCCAAAATGAACAGCAATGGAGACAGGGGGTCTCCCTGCCGGAGCCCACGCCTATGCAACATAGGTGCTCCTGCCCTTCCATTCAAAAGGATCCGAGAAGAAGCAGAAGACAGCAACAACGAAATCAGATTTCTCCATCTTTGCCCAAAACCCATAGAGGCCATCACCTTCAGGAGGAAACCCCAGTCTAGCGAATCGAAAGCTTTCGCTATATCCAACTTCAAGAAGAGCAGAGGAGATTTCTTGACATGAGCCTCCTTGATGACATTCTTGACATAAAGGAAATTATCTTGAATCGAACGGCCTCTGATAAAAGCACTTTGGCCACTAGACACTAGCTTCTTCATCTCTGGTGCCAACCGCCTTGCCAACATTTTACACAGAATTTTTGCAGCGCTGTGCATAAGACTCACGGGTCGGTAGTCCTTTGCCTCATTCCCATCAAGCTTTTTAGGCAACAGAACAATACATGCTGTGTTTAGCAGCCTCCATTGGTCACCCTGAAGAGCATGCATCTGATTCATAGCTGCTAGTAGGTCCCCTGAGATAACACTCCAACATCTTTTGTAAAAATCTCCAATAAAACCATCTGGCCCGGGTGCTTTCTCCCCATGCATGTCATTAACAGCTTCATTCAATTCTTGCATAGAGAAATTGCTCTCCAAATGATTCAACTCCGCAACTGGAAGCCCAAGAACATCCCAATTTAGGTCCACTTCCGTAGGCACACTTTTACCCATTAAACCCTTGAAATGGTTCAGTAGGATATCAGCCTTGCCTTCCTGATCAAAAACAGGACACGCCTCCCTGAGCAGCGAGGGAATGTGATTCTTTCGTCGGCGCCCATTTGCTCTCAGATGGAAAAGGCGCGTGTTGGCGTCTCCTTCTCGCAACCAAGTCAGTCTTGAACGTTGGCGCCATCTAATTCTATCCACAGCTGCAACGCCCAATAGCTTTTTCTTCAGATTTGCACGTAGAGCTCTTTCTTCATCTGTAAGGCTTCTCATTTCCTGAGCAAGATCAAGGTTGAAAATGACATCATTGGCCACTGCTGTCACAACACGAGCCCAACTTGCTTGCTGTTTTCCCCACTTCTTCAGTGCCTTGGAGGTGCGGGAGAGTTTAATGTGCAGCACCCTTATTGCGTCTCTAGAGACAACAGGTTTTTCCCAAGCCTTCTTCACCTCATCCAAGAAATCAGCGCACTTTAGCCAGTGCTTTTCAAACCTGAACCCCGAATAGTGATGCCGCTGCATTTTACTCAGAAGTAGGGGGCAGTGATCAGACACACTGGATGAAGCCGGTGTCAGTTGGAACTGAGGGAAAGCCAGATCCCAATCCTTCGACACGAACACTCTGTCAATCCTGGTAAGAGTTGCTTGCTGCCTTTCATTAGACCATGTAAACTTCCTCCCAATCAGTGGGTAGTCAATCAGTTCCAGATCATTAATCAACGATCTAAACTGTCCCATTAGCCGCAAGTTGACATTGCGGTTACTCTTATCCTCAATTTCTAAGGGATCTATTTATTTCTATTTTCTATTTTTTATGTTTCTCTCATGTTTTCAATCTGGCACCCACCGTCATGTAGCCCACCACCGCCTCCCTACTCGGCATCCCCACCTCCATCACCGGACCAGCCTCCCATCCCTTTTGTCCCCGGCAGTCGGTGCCTACCTAAGCTCTGCGTGCGGCCCCTTCTCTCAGGTTATTTTTTTTTTTTTGCGGGGAACTTCAGAACCTTTTATTCATGAACTTCAGATACAACGTAATCAGCGAGGACGCTGGTTACCAGAAAGCTAGGCGGAGAGTCCATCCAACAGTCCGACACCTCCAAAGTGCAAGCGAGCTTAGCACAAAGGTGGGCGGCGCTGTTAGCATGTCTCTTTACATGATGAATATCGAACTTATTGAAACTTTTAGCTAGCTCTGCTACTTCTAATAAAATCGGCGCTACCACGGAGCGTGATACCTGGAGCGTCTTCCACATGTTGACAACATCCAGGCAATCAACCTCCACAATCACTTGCGCAAACCCTCTGAGTTTCGCAAAAATAACACCATCGCGCAACGCAAGCGCTTCAGCCACGAGCGGATCGGATACTCCTGGGTGTGGTTTACTCCATGCCGCAAGAAAGCTTGAAGAAGTTCTTGCTATCCCGCCAGCCCCACTCTTACCCAGCAGTTGATCAACTCCAGCATCTGTGTTTATTTTGATCCAACCCTCCTCGGGTGGACGCCATCCATACCCGGGCAACACCCTTGCACTTTCTCTCGGAAGATCAAGCACAGATAAGGCCTCCCGTATTCGCTTCATAGCCTGCACTGGGTCAGTACTTACTCTGTCGTGAGTGATGTTGTTTCTTGAAGTCCAAATCGCCCACATGACAGTTACAATTTTTGCTCGATCCTCACCAGTGAAACGAGAGTCACAGAGAATGTCTCTGGACCATGTATCTGGATGGAGCGCTGGCAATTTCACATATAGCCAGTCCACTGCTTCCCTCCAAAAATTCTGAGCATGAGAGCATTTGATAAGTGCATGCATCATGTCCTCATCCGCTGCCATGCAAACCTTGCACCTAGCTATGGTAGCTATGTGTCTATGCTGTAGAGTAGTCTCAACTGGCAGAATTCCACGAAGGACTCGCCACCAGAACACTCTAACCTTTGGCACGACCTTGAGTTTCCAAAGTCGATCCCATGTCTCTCTGTTGTTATCTGAAGTTTCCGTACACGTCCCTTCCTCTAGAGTCAACTGCTCTTTCCGAGTCATTAGAGTACGATACGCTGATTTTACAGAGTAGACGCCTGATTTTTCCGGGGCCCAAGCCCAGAAATCCTCGCCACCATTATGCCGAAGGGGAATGTTTAAAATAGCATCAGCATCGGGTGCGATAAAGTTTCTTCTAACCAGATCAATCTTCCATGTTCCATTGTCTGCATTTATAAGGTCCGAGACCTTGTTCAACACATCCCTGCCAATATGCACCGATGGCAGCATGGAAACTTTCCCGGGGATCCATCTATCTTCCCAGACTGATATAGATGATCCATCTCCCACTCTCCGAATTAGACCACTTTGCAGCGCCTCACGGCCTGCAATGATAGCTCTCCATGTCGCCGATGATCCCCTCGGGGTTCCAGCTTGCATGAAATCAGTTGTGGGGAAATACTTGCCTTTTAGGACACGACCACATAGAGAGCTAGGATCTGTCATTAACCTCCAACCGTGTTTGCCAAGGAGTGCAAGATTAAAAGATTCTGGGTCCCGGAAGCCCATTCCTCCTTTGCATTTTGGAGATACTAACTTTTCCCAACTCAACCAGTGCATGGAGCGTCGGTCAAGCGAGCTACTCCACCAGTATCTAGCAACATTGGACGTGAACTGAGAATAAACCTTCTTTGTCATCTTAAAACAGCTCATGGTGTAAGTCAATATAGCCTGTATAACTGACTTAATATAAGTTTCTTTCCCAGCACATGAAACCATTCGTTCAGGTCCAGCTTGCATTTTACTCCGGACTCTCTCACCAATATGATCAAAAGTCCCGCTCGTGATGCGGCCAATGGCAGTAGGGAGCCCCAGGTACCTTTCACTGAATGCTTCCACTTCAATGCCCATCAAAAATTTGAGATTAGCTCGCACAGAATCATGTGTATTCGGACTGAAGAAAATGGAGCTCTTTTCTCGATTCACACACTGTCCAGAGCATTCCCCATAGATTCTCAAAATATCATTTAGTCTATGGGCACTCTGAGTATTTGCACTCATAAAAATCAGACTGTCATCTGCAAACAACAGATGATTTATCCAGGGTGACTGCGTGCTTACTCTTATACCTCTATCCACAAAAGCTCCACCATACAAGTTAAGGAGAGTTGTAAAACCTTCTCCACACAACAAGAAAAGGTATGGCGAGATAGGATCCCCTTGCCGTAAACCACGAGATGGTGTGAAGTATGGCAAGAGCTCTCCGTTCATCCGGACAGTGAAACGCACTGTCGTGACACACTTCATGATCAATCTTACAAAACCAGCGCTGAAACCCAACTTCAACATGATAGATTGCAAATAGTGCCATTCAACACGGTCATAGGCCTTCATCATGTCTAATTTGACAGCACAAACGGAATTTTTACCTTTCTTCCTTTTCTTCATAGCATGGACACTCTCATATGCTATAAGAACATTATCAGTGATGAGTCTACCCGGGACAAAGGCACTTTGCTCTTCACTTACAATATCACCCAGCCATAACCTTGTTCTGTTAGCAATACATTTAGCTGCAATTTTGTACAGAACAGAACACAGGGATATAGGCCTGTACTGAGAGATCCGTTGAGGGTGTCTTACCTTTGGAATTAAGGTAATAGATGTATCATTCAGACCCTCAGGTAGCTCGCCCCCATTTAGGAAATCTAATATTGCCGGCACAATATCTCCTTGAAGTAAATTCCAGTGCCGCTGAAAAAAACCCGCCGTAAAGCCATCAACACCAGGAGCTTTAGATGGCGCCATTTGAAATAGGGCTACCCTAACCTCATCTGGCGTAAACAGTTTATCAAAATCCTCATTCATGTCCGGTGTGACTCTGGTGGGTACAAGGTCCAAAAGCTCCTCCATTGGCCTAAAACCCTGCGACATGTACAGAGCTTGATAGAAATCCTGAACTTCAGTTTGGTTATCCTCCCAACTCTGACATATTGTTCCATCTTCTCGCACAAGTTTCTCAATTTTATTCATTCGTTTTCTTTGAGCTGCTTGAGCGTGAAAAAACTTGGTGTTCCGGTCACCCTCACGTAACCATTGCACCCTGGATCGCTGTCGCATCCACACCTCCTCCTGGCGAAGAGCTTCTCGAAGTTTCTTAACTGTAGCTTTCTCTTCATCAGATGGACCACGCCCAACTGATTGGTGTCTCAGATGATTCAGCCTCTCGCGAAGCTTGCGCACCTTGCGTGCCAAGCATCCGAATTCTTTGGCTCCCCATGTACTTAAATTTTGCTGTACAATATTTAGGGCAGCCACTACACCAGCTAGACCATTGCGGCCAGCTCCTTGCTGCCACTTGTCCATCACAAGTTTATCATAATCCGCATGCGTCTGCCACACATCTTCATATCGGAATTGCCGCCCGCTTCTCCGATGCCCATCGGTTGATCTATCGCGTAAATCCACCATAACGAAACAGTGGTCCGACTCAGGCGTATATATGTGCCGAACCCTTGAATTATCAAACATGTTTATAAGCTCCTCATTGCCAAAGGCACGATCCAGCCTTGCCTTCACATTTAGATGCCCCGCCTGTCCATTATCCCATGTGTATTCTGCCCCCGACCACCCAAGATCTTGAAGCAAACAATCTTCCGTTGCCTCTCGGAAAGCTCTCATCTGCCATTCTGGCCTAGTCGATCGAGAGAAATGTTCCGACGCAAAAAGGGTTTCATTAAAATCCCCCATACAAAGCCAGGCGGAGTGCTCAATAGTAAAAAGAGTACGAAGAAATCTCCAGCTTTGATGCCTATCTTCAGCCCGTGGAGCACCGTAGAAACCAGTGAACCTCCAAGTCTGCCCCTTCCTCTTCACCACACAATCAATGTGGCAAGAACTGTAGTTTTTTATTTCTACCTCGGCCTCAGCCGACCAGAATAGACCAATGCCGCCACTAAGACCAACACTGTCCACAGCAAAACAGCCCGCAAAGCCCAATTGTACATACAAATCCTCAACTCGCTGAGCAGGAATTTTTGTCTCCATGACAAAGAGGAGACAGGGACCTTCTTGCTTCGCAATGCTGCGAAGCTCTCGAACAGCCGCTTGGTTCCCAAGCCCACGGCTGTTCCAACTGGAGCAACTCATTGCGACCGGCAGGGCTGCAGAGCAGCCGCTGCCAAATCCGCTGAATTCTCAGGCGTTGGTTTCTTCTTCTTTGAGTCCCTTTCTCCCTCCAAACCCCCATCGGAACACCCAGTGTTTTCAGCCACTAGACCATCAGATTCTTGGTGTGGGGTATTCGTGAGAAGCGGGATCACCTTCCTGTACACTTGAACTGTTTTCTGTCCCACCTTCCTCTTGTTCATATTGGAATTATTGACCGGCGAGGTTACTTCAACTCCAGGTTCAGCATCCGAGTTCGACTGACGAGTTTTCATCTTGCTTTGGCTTGCAGACTGGTCCTTCGTCGAGCTCTCACCAGAAAAACCTTTCCTCCTATCATCCGGCGCACGCATGCTCTTCCCAAAAGGTAGAGCACCATCTGCATCCCTAGTCCCCGGGTTCGGGCACAACATATCTGCATGGCCAATCCTGCCACACGAGAAGCAAAAGTGTGGTATATGTTCATATTGCACATCATACAGATCTGTTCTCTGTCTTTTCGCTGAATCAATCAGAATCCAGCGCCTCAGAGGTTTAGTAACATCTAGGGTTACTCTCATCCTCAAGAAACCACCAGCGTGATCAAAATATACACCTGTTGCTCCTTTATCCACTTGCTGGGCAATCGACTTCCAGAACTTCTCCTCTCGCAGATTGAAGGGGAGGTTTAACACCCTCGCCCACAACTGAATCTTATCAAACTTCAACTCAGAAGGTCGCATGCAATCATCAAAATCAGAAAGAATAACAGCGTTCCTGCTCACATGCCATGGCGATCCCTCCCAGACCCAGTCACGATCCCTCTTGGATCCGAACTCCACAACAAAAGTATTATCTCCCATGGGTTCGAAGAACAATCCCTTGGGATTACCCCAGGCAGGACGGAGTGCGCTGGCTATGGTTTGGATATGGAAAACAGTGCGATGCAACACCTTACCAGCCAGCAACCATCTCTCCTGCACCTCCACCTCACGATCATCAATCACAAGCGGCGTAGCCTCTTCCTCGGTGATGTCCAGTTTACCCAGGTCTTCCGCCAGCTTTGCCCTTGCCGCACGTGGCGACAGGGCATCCTTCGCCTTTCCCTTGCTCGCTGACGACGCCATCCGTCCGGCAGAGAGCACCGATGCGCCGCGCCGATCAAGATCTGCGCGCGCCGCCAAAGTCCACCCGCAAAAACCTAATCGCCTCGGAGAGACGATCCGTTATTTCCGGAGGAAAAACTTTCTCAATCTTGTCGATCTATCCCCTTCTCTCAGGTTAGATCCTAGCGCGGAGGTGGGTTCATCGCCTGACGCCTGTCGTAGAACTTGTCGTATAGTAGCTTCGCCTGTCCCTGTGATCCTTCACGCAAAAGAAATCGACGCAAGAGGCCCTCCGGAGGTTGACCTCGTCTTCATCTTCCCCGCATTCGTCGCTCGTCGCCTTGCCGTCGATCTCGTCTTGGCGAGCCCCATAATTCTGTGTGACAAGGCGGGGTAAGCCAGTAGGGGCGCAGCCAATGGCACGGAGCGGGGCAAAGCCATTACGGGCGCGGCCAATCGCGCAAGGTCGAGGGAAGTCGTGAATCGAGGGGATGCTGGTCGTACTCCAGCGCTAGAGCGCGACCGCTGCTCCTTCTCGATGAGGTGAGCGTTCCAGGATGATGTCCTCCATATCCAGGAGCTCCACGACGCGCCTCAAAGGCGACAACACCGCAAGGCTGGCCGGCCATGAGGGCAGCTGGGAGCTGCGAGAGACGCATACATGATTTGGGTAGGCGCGCGGAGGGGTTCCCGGCCGTCGGTGGGGTGGTGCGAGCGCCATGGCCAGCAGCGGTGAATTCAGAGATGAATATTTTCAAAAAAATAATATTCCAGGGGAAGTTTACAACAACAAAAAAAACTACAAGTAATATTGTCTCCTTGCCACGCCTATCTAACAGTGGGCCCGTTGTCACAGTTTACGCGGTTAAACAAAATCATCAGTGGTATTTGAATGCAACCAACGCAATTGTGATGGATTTTTGAGAAATTACCGAATACCGGTAGATTTGCAAACTTCGCGTGCAATTGTGGTGGTTTTTTTTTTTGCTTTCTCCGCCACGAATGCCTACCATGGCGGAGGGTCGCCGCTGTCCCGGACGTGCCCGTCCATCCTCAGGTGCTTAGCACAAGATCCGTGGGGGTTGCAGATACAGGGTAAGAAGGAGCAATTTCATCACGACAATCCGACAACCCGAAGAGCTGGAAGATTTGCCAGCTTCTTCTGCTCATCCAACGAACTGCTACTCACCCAGGGGAATCACGCGTCACATTGGCCAGCTTCTTCTGCTCGTCCAACGAGCTGCAACAGGTACAAGTAGCAGGCTAGCAACATCAGTCAGCTGCCAGTCCAGAGCATCCTGCTCTGCTTCCCGATGCCGTCCTCGACTCCTCGTCATCCGCCGCCCTGTCGTCGCTCTCATCGAACTCCAGCTCTGGCTTGCTCAGCATAATGTCTTCCATGACTGAGTAAAGAAATATTAGCGAGTGCCTCAATTATTCATGTGTCCGCGTGGAGGCTTCGTTTTGAATAGTTACTCTATTCAACCGCGTACGTGCATCAAAAGCTTAGCTCTCTTTCTCCCCAGGGAACACAAATCATAAATTTACTAACTGAGAAGACTATAGAATACCAAGAAATTCTCTGCACATAAGAACAATATGTTCCTAGTACCATATTTGCTCCCAAACTGCATAAATTATCTAGAACTGCATATATTATAGATCACTAACATTTCTGGATATACCATCTCACGCCGGCAGCGCAGTAGCAAAGGTTGAGGGATTGTCCAATTTCATAATCTGATAAACACTTGTTTGACGATCATCTCATTCTTCAGACTCGCTGCCTCAATCCTCTCGAGGAAGGATTCCATAATGCGGGCAATGTCTATCTTCTTTCTGATATACTGCTCATAGGACTTTGGCTTATTGACCTAAAAAATAATATGGGTTTAACTAGGCAGACCGTCTTTCAAAAGCACGCATCCAGACATGATCCCATATATATATCATAAATTACGTACCCGCGTTTGAACTGCCTCTGCAATCAACATCCGAGCTTTATCCTCTATATCCTGAAACCAAGCAGACCAGATATCACATAAATAACTTATTCCAATGGATTACACTTGCATCTCAGGTACAAAAAACAGTACTTACTTTCTTGGTAATGGCTTCCGTGCAGGTCTTGTACTGAAGGAAGGAAGATTAGGAAAGATAAGCACATATGCAAGGAACATCAATTTACAACTACAAATTATCTATTAAACCAAAACAGCCCACCTCCGTTTTCATCAGCATCATGTTGTAGTCACACTCCAGTGCACCTTCCATTCTAACTTGGCGTAACGGAAACATGTTCAGCTTACAAACCTCGCCCAGAGCATCTTCGAAACTAAGCTGAACATTATTCAAGGCAAAAGTCATGCACTGCTAAGCATACAGAGTGCTAAAACAAGGAACGACCAAAGAATAATCGCTTAGTTGCGCAGAAGACTGGTGTACAGTGCACAGTACTAACCGAATTTTGTGTTTTCCGTCGCCAAATCTCAAAATAGAGACCATCGTACTCCTTAAACCAAACAAAGTCATAGGACATGCTGTCTAGAAACTCCTGATCAAATGATTACAACTGTTAGATACTGTACTGCATCTTAGCCTTTGTAAGCCACATTATATTAATGTATGTAAGGGAACCTACATTGTAGCCATTATAAGCCAAAACTGGAGTGATATCTTGATAATCAGTAGCAGCGATCTTGATTGCTTGATATGCTCCACGATCAGTTATGTAATTCCACTGAGCAACAATGAAGTTTGTTATGAGGCGCTACAAGATATACAGATAACAGTGTCATTGCAAGATTTTCGCATTGCCATACTTACCTTCAAAGACGGACAGTAACCTACATAATCTTCCATCCACTGTTGCCAGAGCAAAAAGGTTTGTTAGTCCAAAGAAATGCAAAACACTGAACACATAAAATAAGATTTGTGACCTTTAGTTTCACGGATAATTCCTCACAGTACTTGACATACTCTTTCTCAGTCTTATAGCTATGAAGGTACTCGTGGTACTCACTCCACCTGTTGTACTCAGTTCCACCCTACATAAAAAAGGATAGAGAGAGAACCCATTGCTTAGAAAATTTTACAAATGACTGGGAGTACACAGCGTAAACAGCTATATTCTTATTGAAGATTTTAAGCTGTAAATATATTTTAATTTTGAAGCATATGATAAAGAACTGAACAACAATGTGAAAGAAATTTCGTTGGGTTGCACTGCATAGTTTCTAAATTGATAGACAATTAAGTTACACATTCCATTATATAGTTTATAGCAAATATTACTAAAAACACTAAATTTAGCATGAACAAGCATCTCCGTGTATTAATTTATTTATAATCTGTAACCTGATATACTTTTCTAAGTCATATAGCTATGGGGGTACTTAAGGTATTCATTCCACCTGCAGTTACCCTACATAGAAAAAGATATATATAGAGAGAGAACCAATTGCTTAGAATATTTAGAACGACAGAAAGTGCATAACGTATACAACTAATTACAGACCTCGAGCTATAAAAATAAACTTATTTTAAAGCAGATATGATAAAGAACTGAACAATAAGGGTGAAAGAAAATTTCGTCGGATGGCACTATACTTGAATTAGTTGACCTGGCCAGTTTCTATGTTGATAGAATAATGAGTTCCACACTGACTCCAGTACATAACAGTGTAAAAATGCTTCTTTTAAGGCAAATATTACAAAAGGTTAGTACATGTAGCATGAACTCACATCTCGTGTGTAATTGGTCTATAATCTGGAACCCGATACATTTTCAAAGTTTCTCAAAGCAAGACATCCTAGAGATTATTTAGCACACACCATGATTCTACATTGATCAACACTCACCAAATCATGGACACTCTATTGTGATTGCAACAGCCAGACAGTTGTGCAAAATTTACCACAATTATAGATTGAAATACTGACGCCAGAACATAACTCACGTAGTTTCGAAGGACAAAGCTGTTGCCCGTGAGATAGAGAGAGAGAGTGAGAGAGGGGAGTGTGTTCCAAAGAAATGGTTTGCCTCCATTTTCTACTTAGTATTCCTCCCTTTAAATAGGGGCTATGCAGCCGGGTTGCCTAATCAACTATCCTGTCACATCACAGTGATGTGACCGGTCATACCCATACCATGTCTACCATGACGCGCTACTGCATCACTGACACTGGCAATACTGTAGGTGACGTCTAGCACGTCCTACCTACCTACTATGTACTTGATGCTGACGCATCACTTCAGGACACTGGCTACAGGACAAAAGCCCTCGCACCAGAGGAACCTGGCAACTACTTCGACTCGGGACAGGTCCCGGAGTCGAACACTTCCTCGACTTGGGACAGACCCCGAAGTCGGCACTCTCTAACTTATCGACTCCTCCTCCACACTCGAAGGGATCGTCGACTGGACACACAAGCCTATTTCCAACAATCACTCCCTAGGCTTGAGTTCCGGAGACACCTCCACCATGCCGATCCTTGTGCGCAGCTCCGCCAGGCGGACTCGTCCAAGTGGCTTGGTCAGCATGTCTGCGAGTTGGTGTTCGGTGGGCACGAACTCCAGCTCAACCTTCTTCGCATCCACGCAGTCTCGAATGAAGTGGTACTTCAGGTCGATGTGCTTTGATCGCTCGTGGAAGACGGGATTCTTGGCGAGCGCGATAGCCGATTTGTTGTCGACCTTGAGCACCACGTGCTCTGCTTCGCCGTTGCTGAACTCGGACAGCAACCGAGCCAGCCAGATCCCCTGGCAAGCAGCTGTGGCAGCGGCCATATACTCCGACTCGCAGCTCGACAGAGCCACGATCTTCTGCTTGAGTGACTACCAGGTCACTGGGCTGCTCCGAGGAAATACAGGGTGCCCGACGTCGCCCGCCAGGTCGATGTCGCTGTAGCCGACCAGGCGCGGTGTACCTGCATTCCTCCCATACCTACATCCGAGACGCGGAGTCCCGGCGATGTAGCGTAGGATGTGCTTCACGGCCGCGAGGTGCTCCAGAGTTGGAGCCTCCATGAACCGCAATACGAATCCGATGCGAAGGTCAGGTCCGGCCTCGTGTGCACCAAGTACCGGAGGCTCCCGACTATGCTCCGGTACTCGGTAGCATCTGTCGCGGGTGCCGTGCTGCACTTGGACAGCTTGAAGCGCGGCTCCATGGGTGCGTGGACGGGGTTGCACCCGCCCATCCTCGCCTTCTCCAGCAGCTTCAGGGCATAGGCACCCTGCGAGATATCGATCCCGCTGGGTCCTTGTCGAACCTCAATGCCGAGGTAGTAGCTCAGCAACCCGAGGTCGGACATCTGGAATAGGCTCCGCATCTCCAGCTTGAATCTGTCGATGTCGCTGGAATCCGAGCCCGTGATCACCAAGTCGTCGACGTAGACACCGACTAAGAGCCGGCTCGGAGTCGCTCCTCGCGCGTACATGCCATGCTCTGACTCGCACCTTGCGAACCCGAGCTTGACGAGGCATGCATCGAGCTTGGTGTTCCATGCCCTTGGCGCCTGCTTGAGGTCGTAGAGCGCCTTGTCGAGTCGAAGCACCAGGTGCTCCTTCCCCTTTACAGCGAAGCCAGTTGGCTGCTGCACATACACCTCTTCCTCCAACTCGCCGTTGAGGAAGGCTGACTTGACGTCCATGTGGTGGACGTCCCACGCCGCACTCGCCGCCACGGCTAGAAGTAGCCTAACGGACTCGAGTCGAGCCACGGGTGCGAAGACCTCGTCGTAGTCGACCCCGTGCCGCTGCACATAGCCCTTCACCACCAGGCGAGCCTTATGCTTAAGGACTGCGCCGTGCGCATCCTTCTTCACCTTGTACGGCCACTTCAGGCCGATCGCGCGGTGACCTGGTGGTAAGGTGGCTAGTCGCCAAGTCGAGTTCGACTCGATGGCCTCCAGCTCCTCCTGCATCGCCTGCCTCCAGCTGGTATGCACCTTTGCCTCATCGAACGAGCCTGGCTCTTCGGAGGCGAGATAGTGGAGCTCCTCGTCAGGCTCAAGGGCCGAACCTGCCTCGAACACGTTCTGCAGCGTGTGGAACCGGTGATCGAAGCTCATGTCGTCTTCTGCATCGAGCATACCTGAGTACCTCGAGGGCGGCGTGACGAACTCGACGCCAGAGACAGCCTGAGTCGAAGACTCGGCTGTCGGGTGCTCCGGTGTTGTTGGAGAACCAGCTGGGGATCCACTCCCGTCTCCTGGAGTCGGCGAGTCTGGAGTCGGCGAGTCGGGTGCAGGACCCGCACTCCCATCTCCCGGAGTTGGCAGCGGCTTGAACACCATGTGCTCGACCGCGAAGGTGTCGACTCCGAAGGTGTTCACCGGAGTGTCCGGCGAACTCCAGTCCCAGCGCGCGTTCTCGTTGAACACGGCATCTCGTGTGATGGTCACGCGGTTAGTCACCGGGTCATAGGTCCGATAACCCTTCGTCCCAGGTTGGTACCCGACGAAGATCATCGGCCTACTCCGGTCGTCGAGCTTCTTCAGCCCGGGGCGCGTCTCTCTGACATGCACCACACACGAACGTGGGCAGGAAGCTCACATTCGGCTTGCGGCCATGCCAGGACTCGAACGGCGTCTTGCCGTCCACGCTCTTGGTTGGCGACCTGTTCAAGATAAACACGGCCGTCGTCACCGCCTCACCCCAGAATTCTCCGAGTACCTTCTTGGCCTTCAGCAGACTGCGGGCCATGCCCACAATCGTCTAGTTGCGTCGCTCCACGACGCCGTTCTGTTGCGGGGAGTACGGAGCCGTCAGGTGACGCTCCACTCCGAGCTCAGCGCAGTATGCTGTGAAGGATCCGGAGGTGAATTCGTCTCCGCGATCCGTGCGCAGCGTGTGCAGCTTGCAGCCAGATTCTGACTCGACTCCTGCCTGGAGTCGAATGATGGCGGCTGCGGCCTCGTCCTTCGTCGAGAGAAGGGCGAGCCACATGTACCGCGACAAGTCGTCCACCAGCAGGAGGAAGTACCTCTTCCCGCTCGGTGTGGCCGGGGTGATCGGCCCGCAGAGGTCGCCGTGGACCAACTCGAGTCGCTCCTTCGCCCGGAACTTCGCTTGCTTTGCGAATGGGGCTCGCCTCTGCTTCCCTGCTAGGCAGGCGTCGCAGAGCTAGTTCACGTGCTCCACCAGAGGGAGGCCACGCACCATCTCGCCCTTCGCCAGTCGGTGCAAGCTGTCGAAGTTGAGGTGCCCGAACCGCGCATGCCAAGTCCACGCCGGGTCGTCGCCAGTGCCCACGACTAGGCACACTGGCTGCGCGACTCGCGCGTGCAGCATGTACATCCGGTTCGGCTCTCGCCTGACCTTGATCAGGAGCTGCCGCTCCCTATCACGCACTCGAAGGATCCCATCCTCGATCAGGACCTGGCAGCCGTTCTCGTCGAACTGGCCCAGGCTGATGATCTGCGTGTTCAGCCGGGGTATGTAGTACACCCCTGTGACGGCCCGATGCTCGCCTGACTTGCAGACGAAGAGCACGTCCCCTGCCCGCAGATATCGACTCGCGAGCCGTCACCGAACTTGACAGTCCCGGTGACGCTTGTGTCGAGTTCCGCGAACGCGGCGCGGTCACCAGTCATGTGATTGGTGGCTCCCGAGTCAAGGTACCAGACGCCCTTCTTGGCGTCCCCCTCTTGCGCCAGGTTGACCTGCGCCTTCTCCTCTAGCATGAGGAGGACCGGCTCCTTGCGAGTCGGGTCGGCCAGCTCCTTCCGAGCTATCACGGTTGACTCCTCTCGAGTCACCGCAGTCGAGTGCTCTCCGCTCGACGAGGCTATCGGGTCCTTGCGACCCGAAACTCCCGGCTGCTGGAGCCGGGTGGCCAACTCCTCCGATTCGCCATGGTTAGCTCTTTCTGAGCCAACGCTGTTGAGTCCTCCTGACTCGATGATTCTGTCGGGTCCTTGCGACCCAACACGGCCGACTCCTCTCGAGTCGCCGAGCCCAGCTCCTCCCGAGCTGAGGCAGCCGAGTCCTCGCGACCCGACGATGTTGTTGACTCCTCTCGAGTCGACGAGCCCAGCTCCTCCCGAACTGGGGCAGTCGAGTCCTTGCGACCCGACGATTCTGTCGACTCCTCTCGAGTCAACGTGTCCCACTCCGTGACCCACTAGATCGACGCGAGTTCCTTCGGAGGAGTCGATGATCCCCCCAACTGTGCCACCGGTCGAGTCACTGACTCTGCCACCGGTCGGGACAAGGGTGCCGCCTCCGAGGTGCTCGACTCCGCCTGGCGAGTCGAAGCAGGGAGCTGTGGGGCAGACGCGATGGTGCAGGTCTCCATCATGAGGAGTGCGTTATTGTCTTCTTCGTCTCCGCCACGGACGAGGTGTGCTTCCGCACCCTCTGCGCGCACGAGGTGTGCTTCCTCGCGCTTCTTCTTGCGGCAGTCTGATACGTCTCAAACGTATCTATAATTTTTGATGTTCCATGTTGATATTATATCAATTGTTACATGTTTTATATACACTTCATAGCATTTTTATGCATTTTATGGGACTAACCTATTAACAAGATGCCACAGTGCCAGTTCCTGTTTTCTGCTGTTTTTGTATTCCAGAAAAGCTAGTCTGGAAATATTCTCGGAATTGGACGAAACTTGGACAGAACCTCCTATTTTTCCAACACGAAGACGGAGTCCAGAGGAGAGACGGAGGAGGGCCACGTGGCACCACACCATGGGGCCGCGGGCCCCCCTGCCGCGCCGTGGGGTGGTGTGGGGCCCTCGTGGCTCCGCAGCCGCCGCCCTTTCGCCTATTTATTCTTCCCGACGCGAAAACCCTAAAACCCGAGCCATTATCCACGAAAAGTTCCAGAGACGCCGCCGCCGTCAACCCTAGCTCGGGAGGGTTCAGAAGCTCTTCCCGGCACCCTGCCGGAGAGGGGAATCATCACCGGAGGGCTCTACATCACCATGCCTGCCTCCGGAGTGATGCGTGAGTAGTTCATCCTTGGACTACGGGTCCATGGCAGTAGCTAGATGGTTGTCTCTCCACTTTATGCTATCATGTTTAGATCTTGTGAGCTGCCTATCATGATCAAGATCATCTTATTGTAATGCTACATGTTGTGTTTGCTGGGATCCGATGAATATTGAATACTATGTCAAGTTGATTATCAATCTATCTTATATGTTATTTATGATCTTGCATGCTTTCCGTTACTAGTAGATGCTTTGGCCAAGTAGATGCTTGTAACTCCAAGAGTGAGTATTTATGCTAGATAGTGGGTTCATGCCTCCGGTAATCTGGGAGAGTGACAATAACTTCTAAGATTGTGGATGTGCTGTTGCCACTAGGGATAAAATAACCGATGCTTAGCTTAAGGGTACGCCGTTAGGTCTAATGCATTTGTTTACTTTACGCACATTACTTAATGCAATTATCCGTTGCTTGCAACTTAATACCAACGGGGAACTCGGTATGACAACCTGGCGGTGGATTATTAGTCATAGACGCTGTTGGATAACGGTCTATGTATTTTGTCGTAATGCCCACATGAATATCATAGTAATCATCATGTCATATATATGCATTGTCATGCGCTCAATATTTTGTCAATTGCCCAGCTGTAATTTGTTCACCCAGCATGTTAGTTATCTTTTATGGAGAGACACCACTAGTGAACTGTGGACCCCGGTCCATTCTTTTACACTGATAATACAACCAACTGCAAACACTGTTCCTTTTCATTCTCTGCAATTTACTACTGTTTTCCACACCATACGTTTAATCCTTTGTTTTCAGCAAGCCGGTGAGATTGACAACCTCACTGTTTCGTTGGGGCAAAGTAGTTTGATTGTGTTGTGTGCAGATTCCACGTCAGCGCGCCACTGACAACCTTCCGAAGTGATTTCTTGCTCCTACTGGTTCGATTAAACCTTGGTTTCATACTGAGGGAAAACTGCTGCTATACTGCATCATACCTTCCTCTTGGGGTCTCCCAACGAACGTGTGATCCACGCAATCAAGCATATTTTCTGGCGCCGTTGCCGGGGAGCAGAAGCACTTCGGTTCAGAATCTCCTTGCTTCCTTCCACACGCCATATTGGGAGCAAGAGGATTTCTGCAAGGGGAGTTTCACGCTTCCAATCTCTTTACTTTGTTATTGTCTTGCTTAGTTTATTTTTATTTAGTCTTGTTTGCTTTATTTATCAAAAACACAAAAAAATTAGTTACTTTTATTTTCAAGTTGTTATCTTTCTGTTTTGTTTTAATTTTGCTAAAATGAGTACCCCTGAGAACACTAAGTTGTGTGATTTCACTAGCACGAACAACAATGATTTCATTAGTACACCTATTGCTCCACCTGCTTCTAACGCAGAATTCTATGAAATTAAACCTGCACTTTTAAATCTTGTTATGAAAGAGCAATTCTCTGGTGTTAGTACTGATGATGCTGCTGCTCACCTTAATAATTTTGTTGAACTTTGTGAGATGCAAAAGTATAAGGATGTAGATGGTGATATTATTAAACTGAAACTTTTTCCTTTCTCTTTGAGAGGACGTGCTAAAGAATGGTTGCTATCTTTGACTAGAAATAGTATTGATTCATGGACTAAATGCAAAAATGCTTTCATAGGAAAATATTATCCTCCTGCTAAGATTATATCTTTGAGAAGTAGCATTATGAATTTCAAACAATTTGATAATGAGCATGTTGCTCAAGCTTGGGAGAGAATGAAATCATTGGTAAAGAATTGTCCCACCCATGGACTGACTGCTTGGATGATCATCCAAACCTTTTATGCAGGACTAAATTTTTCTTCAAGAAACCTATTGGATTCGGCCTCTGGAGGTACCTTTATGTCCATCACTTTGGGTGCTGCAACAAAGCTTCTTGATGATATGATGATAAATTATTCTGAATGGCACACCGAAAGAGCTCCACAAGGTAAGAAGGTAAATTCTGTTGAAGAAACCCTTCCTTGAGTGATAAGATTGATACTATTATGTCTATGCTTACAAATGGAAAATGCATGTTGATCCAAATAATGTTCCTTTAGCTTCTTTGGTTGCTCAAGAAGAGCATGTTGATGTGAACTTCATTAAAAATAATAACTTCAACAACAATGCTTATAGGAATAATTTTGGTAATAACAATTATAAGCCCTATCCTTTTAATAGTGGCAATGGTTATGTTAATTCTTATGGTAATTCCTACAACAATAATAAGAGTGTACCCTCTGATCTTGAAGTCATGCTTAAGGATTTTATTAGTACACAAACTGCTTTCAATAAATCTGTTGAGGAAAAGTTTGGGAAAATTGATGTTCTTGCCTCTAAAGTTGATAGTCTTGCTCTTGATGTTGATTTGTTAAAAATTAAAACTATGCCTCATGATGTTAAAGAGAGCAAAACTCTCAATGCTATACAAGTTAAAATTGATAATAATGTGAGGATGTTAGCTGATTTACATGCTAGGTGGGCAAGAGAGGATGAAATTGCTAAAAAGAATAGTATTGCTAGAGTTTATACTATTACTACTACTGAAAATGCTATAAACTCAAGTGTTAACAAACCTCCTACTATCAATGGTAAAGTAATTGGTGTTGGCAATGTCTCTACTTCTGTTGCAAAACGTTTAAAATTGCCTGAAAACACTGAAACTGTTCCTGATAAAAGTGCTGAAATTTTTCGAGATGTGGGAGACAATGGTCCTATTACTTTTGATAATAATGATTTTGATTTTGATGGTTGCAATATTTCTGAAGTAATTAAGTTCTTGCAAAAGCTAGCTAGAAGTCCTAATGCTAGTGCTATAAACATGGCTTTTACTAAACATATTACTAATGCTCTCATGCAAGTTAGGGAAGAGAAATTAAAACATGAAGCTTCTATCCCTAGGAAGTTAGAAGATGGTTGGGAGCCCATCATTAAAATGAAGTGAATGATTTTGATTGCAATGCTTTATGTGATCTTGGTGCTAGTATTTCTGTTATGCCTAAGAAACTCTATGATATGCTTGATTTAGCACCTTTGGAACACTGTTATTTGGATGTTCACCTTGCTGATAATACTATAAAGAAACCTTTGGGGAGAGTTGATGATGTTTTTATAATGGTTAACAATAACCTTGTCCCCGTTGATTTTGTTGTTTTGGATATTGAATGCAATGCTTCTTGTCCTATTGTTTTGGGAAGACCTTTTCTTAGAACTGTTGGTGCTATTATTGATATGAGAGAGGGGAATATTAAATATCAATTCCCACTCAAGAAAGGTATGGAACACTTCCCTAGAAAGAAGATGAAGTTACCTTTTGATTCTATTGTTAGAGCAAATTATTCTGTTGATGCTTCATCACTTGGAAACACTTGATTCTTACTTTCTGCGCCTAGCTGAAAGGCGTTAAAGAAAAGCGCTTATGGGAGACAACCCATTATTTTATTTCTGCAATTTTTTTTTTTTGAGTCAAGGAGTTGTTTACTTCTGTAACAATTCCTTTGTATCTTTATTTTATCGCATTGTTGTGCCAAGTATTGCCTCTAATAGGAAGATGATGCTAGATTTGGATTTCTGCGCAGGAACAGATTTCTGCTGTTCACCGTTTTAATTCTGTAAAATCACAGAAAAATTATTTAAATCTGCAAATTTTTTGTGCGTGATCCTCAGATATGTACGCATCTTTCGTTAGTTTAAAGTTTTTCGATCTGAGCAACGTAAGTGCCTCGAAAAAATTCGTCTTTGCGGACTGTTCTGTTTAGACAGATTCTGTCTTTTATTTTTCGCATTCTCTCTTTTACTAGTGTTGAGTGGAATTCTTTTTTAGGGTGAAGAGCTTCACATAACATCAGTGGCAGTAGCTAATGTTAAAAGTAACGGTCATGTTTGTGTCCTTATAGAACATGTGAGTTTTTGATTGTGCACTAACCCTCTAATGAGAATTACTTTGAGTTTGGTGTGGCGGAAGTTTTCAAGGGTCAAGAGAGAAGGATGATATAATGTGATCAAGAAGAGTGAAGAGCTTAAGCTTGGGGATGCTCCCATGGATCACCCCAGCATATTTCAAGAAGACTCAAGCGTCTAAGCTTGGGGATGCCCAAGGCATCCCCTTCTTCATCAGCAACTTATCAGGTCATCTCTAGTGAAACTATATTTTAATTCTTTCACATCATATGTGCTTTACTTGGAGCGTCTGTGTGCTTTTATTTTCAGTATTTTATTTTTCTTATGGTCAACTTGATTGGACCCCAGCATTCTTGATTGGGAGAGAGACACGCTCCGCTTTTTCATATGAATACTCCTATTCTTCACTTATACTTGTTGAGTATTCTTATCTAGCTATTGCTATGCTTTTAGCTCCTGTTTTGCATGCATCTCTTATTCAGAGCTGTTAGTTCTTTTAAAGAAAGTACTCTCTTGCTTCACTTATAATTGTTTGGAGAGTTTATGTTGAAATAAATTGATTGGTGTTTGGTTGGAACAGAAAATGTTGCATGTGGTAGATGGTATAATGGAAAAAGCTTACATATTCTTGTAGATCATTGTATTGGATAATTTGATACTTGTCAATTGTTTTGAGTTATCAAGTAGTTCATGTTTAAGCTTTTGTATCATGTAGTTAAAACCTATTAATGAAGAACTACCGTAAAGCTCGTTGAAATTTGGTTTGCATGATTGGTATCTCTAAGGTCTAGATATTTTCTAGTAAAAGGGTTTGGTTAACAAGGAAGACAGTGTAGAGTCTTATAATGCTTGCAATATGTTTTCATATAAGCCTTGCTGTGTCGGTTGATATCCTGTGTTTGCTTCAAATAACCTTGCTAGCCTAAACTCTGTACTGAGAGGGAATGCTTCTCGTGCATCCAAAACCTTGAGCCAAAATCCATGCCATCTGTGTCCACCATAACTACCTATATGTGGTATTTCTTGCCATTCCAAGTAAATTTTTCATGTGCTACCTTTAAACTATTCAAACTTTATTACTCCTATTTTGTGTCAATGTTTACCAAGCTCATGAGGACGGGGTGGATGTCTTTATGTCAACTGTCAAACAGACTTTACCACCGGACTAGCGGCATATACATCCGCTTATCCATTAATTTTGCAAAAAGAGCTGGCAAATGGGGTGCCCAGTCCCAATTAATTACAACTTTAACCGCTTAATTCTCTTCACATTTTTGCCCTGATTTATCAGTCAAGCAATGACAAACAGTGAAATATCTGCATGTGTAAACAAAAGAGAAAGAGGGATGATCTGCCTTGCTGGTAGAAATAACGTCCTTCATGGGAGCCGCTCTTAAAAGTCTGGTTGGCAGGGGTCATATTGTACTTTCCATTTTCTGATTCGTTGACAATTAACAAACACCTCTCAAAACTTATTTTTACTCTCTATATGATTTCAAAAACTTAAAAAGCTCTAGCACATGATTTAATCCCTGCTTCCCTCTGCGAAGGGCCTTTCTTTTACTTTTATGTTGAGTCAGTTTACCTACTTCTTTCTATCTTAGAAGCAAACACTAGTGTCAACTTTGGTGCAACAATTTTTATATGCTCGTATATTGCACTTATTATATGCTTTGTGTTGACAAATATCCATGAGATATATATGTTGAAAGTTGAAAGCAATTGCTGAAACTTAAATCTTCCTTTGTGTTGGTTAAATACCTTTTACTTAGAATCTATTGCTTTATGAGTTAACTCTTATGCAAAACTCTTGATGCTTGTCTCGAAAGTACTATTCATGAAAAGTTTTTGCTTATATGATTCAGTTGTTTGCTCATTATCTACTTGCTAGCAAACTATAGACCATTGACCTGGATCACTTCATTCATAACATGTGCTTTACATATTATTTGATCAAGATTATGATTGTAGCATGTCACCTCAGAAATTATTTTGTTTTTATCGTTTTACCTACTCGAGGACGAGTAGAACTAAGCTTGGGGATGCTTGATACGTCTCAAACGTATCTATAATTTCTGATGTTCCATGTTGATATTATACCAATTGTTACATGTTTTATATACACTTCATAGCATTTTTATGCATTTTCTGGGACTAACCTATTAACAAGATGCCACAGTGCCAGTTCCTGTTTTCTGCTGTTTTTGTATTCCAGAAAAGCTAGTCTGGAAATATTCTCGGAATTGGACGAAACTTGGACAGAACCTCCTATTTTTCCAACACGAAGACGGAGTCCAGAGGAGAGACGGAGGGGGCCACGTGGCACCCACACCATGGGGCCGCGCGGCCCCCCTGCCGCGCCGTGGGGTGGTGTGGGGCCCTCGTGGCTCCGCAGCCGCCGCCCTTTCGCCTATTTATTCTTCCCGACGCGAAAACCCTAAATACCCGAGCCATTATCCACGAAAAGTTCCAGAGACGCCGCCGCCGTCAACCCTAGCTCGGGAGGGTTCAGAAGCTCTTCCCGGCACCCTGCCGGAGAGGGGAATCATCACCGGAGGGCTCTACATCACCATGCCTGCCTCCGGAGTGATGCGTGAGTAGTTCATCCTTGGACTACGGGTCCATGGCAGTAGCTAGATGGTTGTCTCTCCACTTTATGCTATCATGTTTAGATCTTGTGAGCTGCCTATCATGATCAAGATCATCTTATTGTAATGCTACATGTTGTGTTTGCTGGGATCCGATGAATATTGAATACTATGTCAAGTTGATTATCAATCTATCTTATATGTTATTTATGATCTTGCATGCTTTCCGTTACTAGTAGATGCTTTGGCCAAGTAGATGCTTGTAACTCCAAGAGTGAGTATTTATGCTAGATAGTGGGTTCATGCCTCCGGTAATCTGGGAGAGTGACAATAACTTCTAAGATTGTGGATGTGCTGTTGCCACTAGGGATAAAATAACCGATGCTTAGCTTAAGGGTGCCGTTAGGTCTAATGCATTTGTTTACATTACGCACATTACTTAATGCAATTATCCGTTGCTTGCAACTTAATACCAACGGGGAACTCGGTATGACAACCTGGCGGTGGATTATTAGTCATAGACGCTGTTGGATAACGGTCTATGTATTTTGTCGTAATGCCCACATGAATATCATAGTAATCATCATGTCATATATATGCATTGTCATGCGCTCAATATTTTGTCAATTGCCCAGCTGTAATTTGTTCACCCAGCATGTTAGTTATCTTTTATGGAGAGACACCACTAGTGAACTGTGGACCCCGGTCCATTCTTTTACACTGATAATACAACCAACTGCAAACACTGTTCCTTTTCATTCTCTGCAATTTACTACTGTTTTCCACACCATACGTTTAATCCTTTGTTTTCAGCAAGCCGGTGAGATTGACAACCTCACTGTTTCGTTGGGGCAAAGTAGTTTGATTGTGTTGTGTGCAGGTTCCACGTCAGCGCGCCACTGACAACCTTCGAAGTGATTTCTTGCTCCTACTGGTTCGATTAAACCTTGGTTTCATACTGAGGAAAACTGCTGCTATACTGCATCATACCTTCCTCTTGGGGTCTCCCAACGAACGTGTGATCCACACAATCACAGTCCCGCGCCCAATGGCCGGCGACTCCGCAGTAGCGGCACGTGTCTTTCGACGCGCCGCGGTTCCCGGCTCCGCGAGCCGAGCTGCCCCTGTCGTGACTGCGCGGCTTGCCGCCGCCGCGTCCGGCCTGGCTGGAGGATCCACCTCCGTCCTGCAGGCGCATCCAAGAGAACCACTCCTCCTCCGTGAGGAGTAGTTTCCCGGCCTGCTTGGCCTCCGGCTTCTCCGCCTCATGCCACTCCTCGGACGTTTTGAGGCGGCCGATGAGCTCCTCCATGGGGAGCTTGTCGAGGTCGAGTAGAGTCTCGATAGAGCATGCCATCTGTGAGAATCTCATGGGAACGACCGAGAGAAACTTACGGATAGTGTCCGGCTCGGTGATGGTGACGCCGAGCACCCCAAGCTGCGACACGAGCGACGACAGCCGCATGGCGAAGTCGTCGATGTTCTCGTCGTCGCCGAACTTGATGGCCTCGTACTGCTTCTTGAGCGCCGTCGCCTTCGCCTCCCGGACACGGGTGTCTTCGACCCGCATCGTCTTGATCGCCTCCCACGCCTCCTTGGCCGTCTTCTTCGACGCCAGTGTGGAGATCATCTCCGGCGGGACGGCGAGCAGCACATACTCTAGCGCTGCCCGATCCGTCTCGCGCTCCTCCGTGCCATCGTGCACGGCGGCCCAAACACGGCGTGCCTCAAGCTTCACCTGCATGAGCAACGCACAGTCCGCGTAGTTTGACCGTGTGAGCAGCGGCCACGAACTACCGGCCTCCCGCACAACCCGCTGGACTGCCAGCGTGCTAGCGGCCTCCTTCACCTCCGCCGGCATGAGCGCCTTTCCCTCGCCCATCTCCGGTGAGATCTCTCAAGAATTCAAGCTCTGATACCAATTGTTGCCCGTGAGATAGAGAGAGAGAGTGAGAGAGGGGAGTGTGTTCCAAAGAAATGGTTTGCCTCCATTTTCTACTTAGTATTCCTTCCTTTAAATAGGGGCTATGCAGCCGGGCTGCCTAAGTCAACTATCCTGTCACATCACAGTGATGTGACCAGTCATACCCATACCCAGTCTACCATGACGCGCTACTGCATCACTGACACTGGCAACACTGTAGGTGACGTCTAGCACGTCCTAGCTACCTACTCTGTACTTGATGCTGACGCATCACTTGAGGACACTGGCTACAGGATAAAAGCCCTCGCACCAGAGGAACCTGGCAACTACTTCGACTCGGGACAGGCCCCGGAGTCGAACACTTCCTCGACTTGGGACAGACCCCGAAGTCGGCACTCTCTAACTTATCGACTCCTCCTCCACACTCGAAGGGATCGTCGACTAGACACACAAGCCTATTTCCAACAAAGGCGTTGGTAGTCAGTCAAGGAAGAACAGTACTCGTAATCAGGGTGGAAAAACCAATCAAGTACTGTCCAATCTTCCTCGAAGCGCCTGAAGAATTCCTCCTCCTCAAGGAACTTCGGAGTACAATCATCCACATATATATCAAGAAGGCTTTTCAATCTATCATCAAGCAGCTCTCCTTGGACGTATGAAGATTAAGCTGTAGACAATGATATGACCCATAAGATCAAACTAAACGCGCATCGGCGCATCCACATGAGGTTAATTAAACAATGCAGCACATCATGTAGCATAGAAGAACATGTAGTAAATGCTGGAAATAGAAGGCAATGTCATGTGAAGATCGACAGATAGTTACATATAGATAAGAGTTGTGGACTGAACCTGCTGGTATTGTAAATATTTCAGGCGATACACAGCATGGAGATCCTCTTTCCACACATGTCCTTGTCTTCCAGCTTGTCATCAAGATCAGTCCAAGGAGGATCGCAAGCAGGCCCTTCGAAGTAACCAAGGAACTCATCACTGCTGATCTGCTCTCCAATGCCGCAAGCATCCATCTCTTTGACCAAATCCTCCGCTTCTTGTAGGCGTGTATCTTCTTCCTTGACATGTACAATCTCGTCTGAATCAGATTCTTGGATGTCCTTGGCTGTATCAGCCTGCTCGCGCAGCATATCTACAGTTGAGCCTGAATCAGCCTCTACCTTTGGGCTCTGCTTCTGCAGCACCCCTCCACTCGAGCCCATATCAGCCTCGTCTCCGGTGCATGCCTTCCTATCCGTGGCCTCAGGCTTAGATTCTTCACAATCCTGGGCAGCAGTGTTCCCGTGAAGAGCACCCAAGGCGGCGGCAGACACTCCGCTCGAGGGCGCGCCATCCTCCTTGTGCAGCATATCCCTCGAAGAAAGACCTGGGCATGGTCCAAAGTTAATGCCGGCCCAAAAGCCCAAGTAGGTCCAAAGTTAATTAATTTTTTTATAGAAAATAGGTGTATTTTTATCATCATTTTCTAAAATGATTTTGTAATGCAAAAGGGAAAAAATAGATGTGGGTCGTCCGGGCTAGGCTTGGGCCTACCCTTTTCACGCTTGGGCTTTGCTAAGCCTGGCCTGGCTCGAGGTTTGCCCAAGTCTACCTTGAAGCCCTTAACTGATCAATTCATGGGAGAGTCTTGAGTCTGCGGCTTGGCGTCGAGTTAGAATTTCACGCCCAAGTAGGCCGAGGCATGATCACGCATGTATGCAACTCATACCATCGTCCGTGGTGACTCACATCTCGCCTATATTCGGCATCGCCGACCACAAATACGGCCCATCGTCTCACCGATGCCTCATAGGCGCTAGGTTCGGTTACCCCATACGGTCTCTCGTCTTTCCTAGGCTCGCCATGGCTGGAGACATTTGATTTGAAACGACTATGGCCATGGACATTGTTGTGCTTCAGCTGTAGGCCTTCCATGGAGAAGGGGAGGGAAGTATAGGGTCGGAGAGGCAACAAGTTGTGGGCAGCGCGGAGGGACGATCACAACGCTGGGAGGGAGTGAAAGGACAATGATGTCGCCCAGAGGGGGGTGAATAGGTGATAACCCCCAAGAGCAAGGGATCACTGTAGCACCTCTCAATGTGGAAGTAAGGTATCGATCCGCAGGAGCAAGAAGGAAAAGTTATCTATTCCCTACAACTAAAGTGTCACAAGTTTTAGTTGATTATGCACTAAACAAGTTTAAGGAACAAGGTGGTTGATTTAATGGATGGAAGTTTGATGTAACAAGGCAAGAATGCGGAAGTGTCCCAATCCTCTTCAATGCAAGAGGACAAGACAAAGGTTTTCTAGGATGCTTGGAAATAAGGCCTAGGGATCATACTTTCACTAGTGGACACTCCCAACAATTGAATACATAGATATTTCCTCTTCACTTTGCTACTCTGAACTATTCTCCCGTTGGATAGAAATACCAATCTACTGCGTAGGGCTACAAGAGCACACCTTAAAGTCTGAGTGAACAAACACCACAATATCATAGAACACCAAGACCATCGTGTAGGGCTACAAAAGCACACCTTAAAGTCCGTCTTCCACATCTAGGGAACCCCAAGGTCACTATGAGTGCCCCAAAATAGTACTAAACAAACACCACAATTTTATAGTGACATCCAACACAAAGAATAACTCATGATAAGTATTTCTGTAACCTTTAGCCTAAGAGTCACACACGGTGCGCACACTGTCAACTTCACACCATGGGACAAAGGTGACTCCGGAAATTACATTAATAAAACCACTTGAGTAGCACAAACAATGAAGGAGAAACATCCATGAATTCAATTAGATTACAAAGCTCATGATCACATAAAGATCACATCATGGGAGAGAGAGATGAACCACATAGCTACCGGTAGAGCCCTCAGCCCCGATGAAGAACTACTCCCTCCTCATCATGGGAGGCAGCAACGGCGATGAAGATGTTGATGATGAACACGCCGGAGGGGGGTGGAGCCCTCCGGAGGTGATTCCGGCGGCGTTTCCCCCCTCCGATCTTCTCCGGCAGCAGCCTTCTGACTCTCTGTTTCGTGGTTTTGTGTTTCTCCGCCTCCTTTCGCGAAACGCTAGGGGACCTTTTTTATAGACGTTTTTAGGTCAAGACGGAGTCGGTGGACGAAAAATCGACGGCAACGGAGCTCCGAGGTGGAAACGAGCTGTCCCACGCGGCCTGGCCACGTGGGACCGTCCCATTTGCAGCCTGTTGGGCTTCTGGTCTTCAATTTAAGCCCATTGCGTTCGTCTCGAAAATTCTGAACCGTGCTCTTTGACCTTGCCCTTTTTGGAGTCCCGAAGCTCCCGGAAAGTCTGAAACACTAAAAAAGACGTTTTCTGGAAAAACAGGGTTAATTCCAAATAAATGGGAAAACTATGAAGTATTCCCAAAATCATTATAAAACATTGATATAACCCTTATATGATGCAAATATGATTGGAATATAAGCAATTAAAGTGCAAAGTTCATGTATGCATTTTACATGCATCAACATCCCCAAGCTTAATCCATGCTCGTCCTCGAGTATGAAGATGATAAAACTAACATGGACTTTGCAATTTAATACTTAACAATGAATATCAAAGATGATTACTATTGCTACATATAGTCAAATGATTCATTCTTCAAAGGAGTAGCAATATGCAAATAGTTTATGAAGTGATATCAAGTATTCAATGTAAGGATGTTCATGATAGTTCACAAAGTGTAACATAACAGATAGTAGTATGGACCACATGTATGCATAATGATAAGTATGGACATCCTACATTGGTCATAGAGTGATGATGAAAATCTGAATATGATAGGTGGACACTTTGGAAAGATGAATAAGTGAGTAGAGGTAAAGCATGCATAAGTTTCATCTAACCTCCAAACTCTCTACTTAAGTTAATGATTGCAATGTGGTAATACTTGGTGTCAAGCTCTCATTCCCCTATCATAGCATCTTGAATGATTATAGTTTAATGTGAGAGCAAATATGAGTAGTGTGCTTGACAAAGTAAAGGTTGGATGTCTCATGCCCCTTGAATACAAGTACCTACACCATGATTACTCAACTTAGGAAACAAAGCAAGTTCAAGTTATATATCATTGTAAGTAATAATAGTATCATCAAGAGCGTCAACTGGGGTACCTCTTGTCCCAGGATATGGAACAAGCCCATATCAAAATGACAAGACAAACAAACAAGATGAAAAACCTCAACACCCTTTTTATTTACCATTGGAATAGCTTTTTATTGTAAGGTGTGTCATAGATAATTCACCATAGCATGTAAGTAAATTTCCACCATGAATAATGCATGGCTTAGATTAGCGGCCCAGGCGTCTCTCTAACCATTTATACAAACTCATTTGAACTTCTTCATTTCCACCTCATTTCACCATGATAGGCATCCATAAACAAAAGCACATGATATCAACTAAATGGAGCATGTTGAAAGCTTTGCATGTGACAGCACATATGGGCTAACTCCCAACCTCGAACATTTATCAAGCCACTAGCATCATAATCTTAATCACAATGGGTCATATTAATGATAGTAAAAATGTGCATCAAGTTCGTGAGAGCTATATAACCAACTTTTCCCATGGCAATCAATAACATAATCATTTTCATTCAGAGGTATAGATAACACAAATATCATGATGAACATACTCGGAATAGCATATAGCTAGTAGGTAGATATGGTGGACTCACTGGAATAACTTTGGTTGAAGGTGTTGGAAACAAGTTTTGACTTGTTGGAATGTTTGGGCTAGCAAAAGGGAGAAAGTTGACCATCTAGATGCATGCATGAGTGTCCATAGAACTAACTAATCCATGTTAAACCAAGTAAAATAACAATCAGCACCAAAACATGAATAAGTGATAGCTCTACAAAAAGAATTTGCAAACTATTACTCATAAACAAGCTCATGAATCATGCAACTATATGTATCATTAAAAATCAAGTCAAACATCCCTTTTCCCAATCTTATAAAAGCATCCAACATATTTCAACCCATATTTCCAGTAGCTCTCTCATATATAATTGATAGTGTGGTGGTCTCTCAAGACTCAAACAAAAACAAAAAACGACGCTCCAAGTTTATGCGATAAAGTGTTTCGATCGAAAAACAGAAGTTGGACGTGTGCAAACCGAGAGTGTGTAGGTCCAGTGGGGTTGTCTTCACATCCCCAAGCTTATGGTCTTCACCATCCTTGGATAGCTCTTGGTGCATCTCCTCCAATCCCTGTGAAAAAACTTCAAAACACCGTTTCTCCCATCTCTTTTCTGTGGGGTGCATTAATAGTGATAAACAAATAGGTTCCTTGCTGCATATAATCCTTGAACAAAAATTCATATGAATGTCCAGAAAGTGTATAATGTTGTATGCCTACTCATAAACTCAATTGGATCAAAAAGATTCAACTTAAAAGCTCAAAGCATGCATCAAACAAAATGGGACAGAATCTGTCCAGAAACAGCAGCAAAACGTATTTTTCTACCCTACCAAACTTTCTCGAAAAATTCCGAAAAAATTCATGCATACAGAGGATGAAAAGTTGCAACTACAGTTCAAATATGAGCTCATTCGGAGTTACAGAATAAGAATTAAAAATCATACCGTGCACTGATTCGTGCAGGAATAAAATCTCCGAACGCTATAAGCAACTTTTCAAGACCAAAATGGGTAAAACTTGGCACTTTATTAAAAACTCCAGAAACTAACTAGACACAAATCTCTTGTTACAGCAAGAGGACACAAAGAAAAATCACACACAAAAATAACCGGGTTGCCTCCCGCAAAGCGCTTTCTTTATAGCCATATAGCTAGGCTTGATAGTTTTAATGATGCTCCCATAGGAATAAGAGTTGAATATAAAAGAGCATCAAGAAGCAAATATCAAACACATTTAAGTCTAACCCACTTCCTATGCATTGGGATCTTGTAAGAAAATAAATCAATAAAGCACAAAGTGACTAGCATAGGAAGGCAAAGCAAGTGCAACTTCAAAATTTTCAACAAAAAGAGAGAGACTTAATATTTTGAGATATATGAAACCGTGTCTCCCTCTCTCATAAGGACCAGTAGGTTTTAAAGTACCCAACAAATAAAAGCAAATCAAGAGAAAGGCCAAAACCTTCATCATAAAGAGGATAAATTTAGTAACGTGAAGATTTCTATAACCATACTTTCCTCTCTCAAAATAATTTTCAGCGGCATCATGAATAAAATCAACAATATAGCTATCACATAAAGCATTATTATCATGATCCATAAGCATAACAGTACTATTACTCTCCACAAAGCATAATCAATTTCATTAGTAATAGTGGGAGTAAAACTAGCACATCCATCATTGTAATCATCATAAATTGGAGGCATAGAATAATCATAGTGAATTTTATCCTCAATAGTAGATGGACTGAAAACATCATAATCATCATTGTAAACATCATATATAGGAGGCATATTATAATCAACATAAATTTTATCCTCAATAGTAGGTGGACTGAAAATATCACAATGATTATAATCATCATATATTGGAGGCATAGTATCATCAAAGAAAATTTTCT
Source organism: Poa pratensis (assembly GCA_947311845.1). Taxonomy (NCBI): domain Eukaryota; kingdom Viridiplantae; phylum Streptophyta; class Magnoliopsida; order Poales; family Poaceae; genus Poa; species Poa pratensis. The sequence goes on along the minus strand of CAMZMU010000033.1, from coordinate 86,026,357 downwards.
CCTCAAAACTTGGGGGACTAAAAATATCACATTCATCAACAGCCACTTCCCCAAGCTTAAACTTTTCCAGAGCAATAGCAATAATGGTGTTCAAAGAATTTATAGTGATAACATTGCTACCATCATGCAAATAATTTTCCATATGTTTTTTATTTTCTCTTCAAACACATCATGTCCTAACTCAAGATAAATTTCATAAAGCTCTCTAATTTTTTTGTTGTTTTCCATTTTCTAATTTTTATGGGTTTTTGATATATATAAAACTAATGAGAAACTCACAACCAAACAAGTTTAAAGGAACCTCCCCAAGCTTAGATGATTGCAAGATATAAAAGGAACCTCCCCAAGCTTAGTCTAGTGCACACAAGAATAGAAACTTAAGCGCTACGCTCCCCGGCAACGGCGCCAGAAAAGTACTTGATAACCCCCAAGAGCAAGGGATCACTGTAGCACCTCTCAATGTGGAAGTAAGGTATCGATCCGCAGGAGCAAGAAGGAAAAGTTATCTATTCCCTACAACTAAAGTGTCACAAGTTTTAGTTGATTATGCACTAAACAAGTTTAAGGAACAAGGTGGTTGATTTAATGGATGGAAGTTTGATGTAACAAGGCAAGAATGTGGAAGTGTCCCAATCCTCTTCAATGCAAGAGGACAAGACAAAGGTTTTCTAGGATGCTTGGAAATAAGGCCTAGGGATCATACTTTCACTAGTGGACACTCCCAACAATTGAATACATAGATATTTCCTCTTCACTTTGCTACTCTGAACTATTCTCCCGTTGGATAGAAATACCAATCTACTGCGTAGGGCTACAAGAGCACACCTTAAAGTCTGAGTGAACAAACACCACAATATCATAGAACACCAAGACCATCGTGTAGGGCTACAAAAGCACACCTTAAAGTCTGTCTTCCACATCTAGGGAACCCCAAGGTCACTATGAGTGCCCCAAAATAGTACTAAACAAACACCACAATTTTATAGTGACATCCAACACAAAGAATAACTCATGGTAAGTATTTCTGTAACCTTTAGCCTAAGAGTCACACACGGTGCACACTGTCAACTTCACACCATGGGACAAAGGTGACTCCGGAAATTACATTAATAAAACCACTTGAGTAGCACAAACAATGAAGGAGAAACATCCATGAATTCAATTAGATTACAAAGCTCATGATCACATAAAGATCACATCATGGGAGAGAGAGATGAACCACATAGCTACCGGTAGAGCCCTCAGCCCCGATGAAGAACTACTCCCTCCTCATCATGGGAGGCAGCAACGGGATGAAGATGTTGATGATGAACACGCCGGAGGGGGGTGGAGCCCTGGAGGTGCTTCCGGCGGCGTTTCCCCCCTCCGATCTTCTCCGGCGGCAGCCTTCTGACTCTCTGTTTCGTGGTTTTGTGTTTCTCCGCCGCCTCCTTTCGCGAAACGCCAGGGAACCTTTTTTATAGACGTTTTTAGGTCAAGACGGAGTCGGTGGACGAAAAATCGACGGCAACGGAGCTCCGAGGTGGAAACGAGCCTGTCCCACGCGGCCATGTACTTTTGGCCGCGTGGGACCGTCCCATTTGCAGCCTGTTGGGCTTCTGGTCTTCAATTTAAGCCCATTGCGTTCGTCTCGAAAATTCTGAACCGTGCTCTTTGACCTTGCCCTTTTTGGAGTCCCGAAGCTCCCGGAAAGTCTGAAACACTAAAAAAGACGTTTTCTGGAAAAACAGGGTTAATTCCAAATAAATGGGAAAACTATGAAGTATTCCCAAAATCATTATAAAACATTGATATAACCCTTATATGATGCAAATATGATTGGAATATAAGCAATTAAAGTGCAAAGTTCATGTATGCATTTTACATGCATCAATAGGCGATTAAAACTTTTCCGGTTTAGGCTTGATAATTGCGGAATAAAACTATGTGTTTAAACTAACAAGCCAACAAACTAAATAAACTAGGCTCACCTATGTGCACCAACAACTTATGCTAAGCAAGACAAGCAACAAGGTGATAGCAATATAGAATACTTCAAGCACGAAGGCTATCACAATGTAAATTGCATAAGTAAAGAGCTCGGGTATAGAAATAACCGAGGCACGCGGAGACGAGAATGTATTCCCGAGTTTCTCCTTTTTAGGGGAGTACGTCTCGTTGGAGAGGTGTGAGTCAACACAATGACTCAACAGCCACAAAGGCTTCACCTTCTTCTCCGATGAACCGCACCACAAAAGGTTTGGTTCACCTTCCACTATCGGAATCCTTCGAGACGGAATCCAGAGCCTTTACAATAACAACCCGGGGCTCAACCCACAAAAGGATTGGGGCTCCCGAATGGCTACAAGTGACCACAAAAGGTCTCAACCACCACAAAGGCGTCTAGGGTCCAAAGACCCAAGAGTAACAAGCTCACAAACTTTCAACTTCCATGAATCCACGTGGAGAGCACAAATCGATGCACAAAGGAATGGCAAGAGCACAAGTGCTCAAATCCTTCACTGTCAAATCCCACAAAAAACAACTAATGCTTATGGGGGGAGAAGAGAGGAAGAACAAAGAAAAACTCAACAAATGGAACTCCAAGATCTACATCCAAAGGGTTCCCCTCACTTAGAGGAGAGATGGATTGGTGAAAATGTAGATCTAGATCTCCTCTCTCAAAACTCTCAAAGATAAGCAAGAATCATGGGAGGAAATGGGAGAGGGGCAAATTTTCAAGGTCAACAATGGAGGTGAGAGAGGGGAAAAAATCGTGCTTGGAAGAGCTGACCCCAGAAAAAGAGCCGTTGCAAGAAAACTTACACCAGAGACTCCGGCCCGTGAGGGGCGGAGACTCCGGCCAGTCTAGAGACTCCGGGGTCACTCCGGACCAACTCCGGACCGAAGGCAGAGAGTGTCGTCCATGGAGGCACGAGTGCCAAACTCCGGTGTGAACACACCGGAGACTCCGGCCTGGATTTCCTGCAGCCACTCAGAACACCTGAAATGCAATAACTTTCTCGTTTGAACTCCAAATCAGGTGAAACCAATTTTGCTGGAAAGGTAACGACAAAAACCATAAATAGAGTTAAGTTGACACACATGGGAAGGTGTGGAACTTTCCTCACGGATAAACCGATAATATTTCCAACACGAAAACGCAACGAGTTTTCCCAACAAAAACCGTTTTCGAAGAACTTGGACTTGTCATGAAGATCACGACAAGCACCAAAACCCAACTAGGAGAAAACCAAATAAGAACTAAGAAAGATGATATTCCAAATATGCAAAGGTTTGAGCTCTCCACAAAGATGTGATCAAGTTACTCACTTGAGAGCCCCTCTTGATAGTACGTCGTCTATCCTATAACCCGGTCTCCCACTAACACCACGAGACCGGTAAAATAGAAACCCTATCAAGATCATACCTTTGCCTTGAGCATTCCACTTGAGCTAGATGATGACGGTCTTGACTCCCTCAAGTTGGAACACCTTTCCTGATTGTGCTTGCTAGTACATGTTTGATGAAGACTTCTCCAAATACTCCCCCATACACCATGATGGGAGAACCTTGCTAATCTCCGTCTTCATGAATCCACTTGCGCTTCATCTTCTTATCTTGATATATATGATGGCTTGGAGATAACATGCAGTTCACTCAATCTTCTTTTCCAAGCCATGCTTGCAATAAGCTAAACTTTTCACATGACCATTCTTCATATAAACCCTTGGAGGGAACCTTGGTCATCATGTAATCTTCTAGAGTCCAACACATGAACTCCAATCTTTTCCTATGGACAAGATCTATAAGTATATCTTAATGCAAACATTAGTCCATAGGGATTGTCATTAATTACCAAAACCACGCATGGGGCAACACATGCACTTTCAGGGAGGAGCTGTGCAAGAGCGCGGGACGTTGGGGAGTAGCGCGAAGCGTCTAGGGATGAGTAGTGTGCACGCGAGATGGACTAAAACTTAGGCTGAAAATAAAAATGTACAAAACCAATTTAAAGTTAGCTACTATTCATATTTCCTAAGAGCGAGCAACAAATCAAGATTTGGTTTAATGTTTTGTGAGATAGCAGAAACATATTGTGTAAATTGATTAAATTGGTTTAATATTTTCAACTTCTACACATGAGGAATGATAGAGTCCACAAGGAGGGTAGCTTTATGCAGTTAATAAGGCAATATTTGGGGGAGAGAGATCGCATTTTTCTAACGTCGATGTGAGGCTTTGTACTCGAACCTAAGCACACACCTTCTATTCCCATGAGCAACACGTTATAGGACTTGTTTGTGTTATAAACGATAGCAAAGAAACGACAAAGAGCGGAAAGATCAAACCAACGGGGACACGAGATTTAACGTGGAAAACCCCTCCAACAATGGAGGAGAAAAAACCACGGGCGCCAGCCAGCAATACTCACTATATCGAGTGAGGTTATAAACGTCGGGGATTTACAATGTGTGGCTTATCCCAACCGGCGGCTTACAATATGTATTTATAGGGAGTCAAAACCCTAAGTCAGCTGCAGTCTGACTCGGAAATGATCCGCTTCGCTCCGAAGTTAGCCTTTATCTTTATATGAATTTGGATCACCATAAAACAAAACTCCACCTTGAGACAAATTCTATCTTGTAGCATAAACGAGAACCTTCACCCTGAAACAACAAAAAAAACACTTTTGGCGCCAACTAACCTCTTGGGCTAGACAGTGATACCAACTAAGTCTGAACATAGCTCAAACTTAGCAACGGGAACTGGCTTTGTCATCATATCAGCAGGATTATCATGAGTACTAATCTTGCATACCTTCAACTTACCTTGTGCAACAACATCACGCACATAATGGTGCTTGACATCAATGTGCTTTGTTCTCTCATGGAACATCTGATCCTTAGTAAGGTAAATGGCACTTTGATTGTTACAAAACAGGTTAATGCAAACATCATCTCCACAAAGCTCAGCAAACAAGCCTTTCAACCAAACAGTTTCTTTAACTACTTCTGCAATAGCCATGTATTCAGCCTCCGTGGTGGATTGGGCAACAACTGGCTGAAGTGTTGCCTTCCAACTAACAGCACAACCACCAATGGTGAATACATAACCTGTGAGGGATCTCCTCTTATCCAAATCGGCAACAAAATCTGAATCCACATAGCCTACGAGTCCCTCACCAGCCTTGCCAAACTTCAAGCAAGCATCAGACGTGCCACGGAGGTACATGAAAATCCACTTAACAGCTTTCCAATGTTCTTTACCAGGATTAGCCATGTATCTACTCACCAAGCTCATAGCATATGATAAATCAGGACGTGAACAGACCATAGCATATATCGAGGAACCAACAACACTAGAATATGGAACTCAAGACATGTACTCCAAATCATCATCAGTAGTAGGACATTGTGTAGATGACAACTTAAAATGAGGAGCAATAGGAGTACTAACAGACTTTGCATCATGCATGTTAAAACGATGAAGAACTTTCTTAATGTAACTTTGCTGACTAAGAAATAAGAATCTAGACTTTCTGTCACGTGTAATTTCCATACCTAGGATTTTCTTAGCAGCACCAAGATCCTTCATCTCAAACTCGTTACTCAACTGTGACTTGAGAGCAGCGATTTCTTTCATGCTCTTGGCAGCAATCAACATATCATCAACATATAACAGCAAGTATATAGGCGACCCATTAACAAACTTAATGCACACATAGCTATCAAATTCAGACCTCTTAAAGTCATGTGACAACATAAATGAATGAAACCTTTTATACCATTGACGAGGAGACTGTTTCAAACCGTATAAGGACTTTTCAACTTACAAACAAGATCCTCCTTACCCGGCACAATGAACCCTTCTAGCTGGTCCATGTATATCTCCTCCTCCAACTCTCCATGCAGAAACGCAGTTTTAACATCTAACTGCTCAAGTTCAAGATCACGCATAGCAACAATGGAGAAAAATGTCCGAATAGAACTATGCTTGACAACCGGAGAGAAAACATCATTATAATCAATACCTCGGATTTGACTGAAGCCTTTTGCAACTAACCTTGCCTTAAACCTTGGAGGCTCACTTGGAAATAAACCCTCCTTTCTTTTGAAGATCCACTTACAGCGGACAATCTTCTTTTGCTTTGGCAAGCGCACAACATCCCATGTGCCATTTTTCTCAAGTGACTGCATCGCTTCTTGCATAGCGGAAATCCACTTCTCACGGTCACTTGAACCAATAGCTTCAGTATACGTGGACGGCTCATGTCCATGCTCCACCTGTTCTGCACAACTCACAGCATGTTACACTCCTCAATTAAACGTGGTCGAGGACCACAATTTCTCTTTTTTCTACTAGCAACGATAGACTGATTTTGTTGCTGGCAAACAGGGGGTGAATTAGGCATGGTATCATTATCAGAGTCAGAGTCATCTGACGTAGAACCATCATTGTCTACAGTCACATTTTCCTTTTCAACAGAGTGCTCCACCTCGACACGAACCTGTTCCTCATCAGAACTATCTGAGGACAACTTATCAAAGTACATAATAGATTCATTGAAAACAACACTCCTGCTCATGAATGCCTTGTTAGTTTCAGAATTCCCCAACTTATATCCTTTTACACCCGAACCATAACCAACGAAAACAGACTTAATAGCTCTCGGCTCTAACTTTCCATTATCAACATTAGCATAAGCAGTGCAACCAAAAACTTTAAGCTGTGAATAATCTGCAGGAGTGCCTGACCATACCTCAATGGGAGTTTTCTTGTCGAGGGGAATAGATGGTGACCTGTTTATCAAGTAACAAGCGGTGACAGCCGCCTCAGCCCAAAAACGCTTACTCATGCGAGCGTTCGATATCATGCAGCGAGTCTTGGAGATGATGGTCCTATTCATCCGCTCCGCTACACCATTCTGCTGGGGCGTGTACGGAATGGTGAGGTGCCTGACAATTCCTTCTGTTCTGTAAAAATCATTAAAAGCATTCGAACAAAATTCGCCACCATTGTCAGTACGAAGTAATTTCACTTTCCTTTCTGTTTGCCTTTCTATCATAGCTTTCCACTCTTTAAAAGCAGCAAACGTATCATCCTTATTTTTCATGAAATAAGGCCAAACTCTTCTAGAGTAATCATCAATAATAGTAAGTATATAACGAGCACCACCATAAGACGGCTTACATGACGGCTCCCAAACATCAGCATGTACATAATCAAGTGTACCTTTGGTGGTATGAACGGAAGCATTAAACTTTACTCTCGTGTGCTTACAGAATATGCAATGTTCACATAATTGCATCTTTCCCAAACTGCAGTCTCGCAGTAGATCTCTCTTAATCAATTCTGTCATACCAAGTTCACTCATATGTCCAAGACGCTTATGCCAAAGGTTAGGTTTACTTGTATCATCATGAGAAACAACAGCAACAGTATCAGATAAAGTGCTACCTCTAAGAACATATAGTTTAGCAGAATTCATATCACCAATCATAACAATGAGAGAACCTTTTGATACCTTCAGGAGTCTGTTCCCGCCGGCATACTTGTACCCGTCACAATCAAGGGTACTGAGCGAGATCAAATTTCTCGCCATGGTTGGTATGTGTTTTACACCCGTCAACGTGCGCGTCATTCCATCATGTGTCTTGATCTGAACAGAACCGACACCAGCAATGTGACATTGTTGGTCGTTCCCCACACGCATGAAATCTCCAGTCTGCACTAACTCATAAAACTGAACCAATCTTTGTTACAGCAAATATGAAACGAACATGCAGTATCTAGAATCCATTCATCCTGACGAGAAACACATGCAGCTAAAACAGCTAGGCATTTGCCATCAGAACTACCATCAACAACAGAAGCCTCACCGGTATCATTACGTTCCTCTTTATTTTTTGGTTGGTAAGTACCTTTTCTTTTCTCCTTGTTCTGCAGCTTCCAGCAATCATCAATGGTGTGATTACTCTTCTTACAGTACCTGCAGAACTTGTCACGTCCTTTAGACTTTGAGTGACCTCTGTCGCCCTTGCTCTTGTCTCTGTTGTTGTGGTTGTAGTTGTTGTCTTGTTGCTCAGGCCTACCTCGGACCTGCAAAGCGTCACCCTTGGAGGAGGACGGCTCCTCCTTCTGTACCATACCTTTCATCTTTTCCCTCGTCATGAGGGTCTCATAAACTTCAGCAGTGGTTAGTTCATCACGGCTCAGAAGTATGGTAACGGAAATTTGCAAAGGAATTTGGCAGCGAAACAAGAAGTAAAAGAGCTAGATCTTCATCATCATATTTTACCTCCATCGACACTAGGTCGGCAACGATCTCCTTGAAGATCGATATGTGATTCATTACCGAACCACCTTCTTATAGCTTGTAGGTGAACAACTTCATCTTCACATGCATCTTGCTGGTCAGATCCTTGGACATGCAGATCGACTCCAGTTTAGCCCACAGTTTTGATGCGGTTTTCTCCTGCAGTACTTCTTGCAGAATATCATTAGATAGATGAAGTTGAATCAGAGACAAAGCCTTACAGTCTTTCCGTTTCTCATCAGCGGTCCAATCGGCCGCTGCCTTGTCACCGAATTTTTCCAGCGCATCGTCAAGATCGTTGGACTGTGCGAGAATCGCACGCATCTTGACTTGCCACAACGAAAATCTCGTCTTGAAGTCCAGCAACGGTAGATAAAACTTCATCGATGCCATCGTGAAACCCTAATCTGAAAACAGATCTGAAACAGGGCTCTGATACCACTTGTTATAAACGATAGCAAAGAAACGACGAAGAGCGGAAAGATCAAACCAATGGGGACACGAGATTTAACGTGGAAAACCCCTCCAACAAAGGAGGAGAAAAAAACCATGGGCGCCAGCCAGCAATACTTCACCATATCGGGTGAGGTTACAAACGCCGGAAATTTACAATGTGTGGCTTATCCCAACCGACGGCTTACAAGATGTATTTATAGGGAGTCAAAACCCTAAGTCAGCTGCAGTCTAACTCAAAACCCTACGGCCTTGGATCACCATATGTTGGGGATATACCAAGTGGGGGTATCACCAGTATGGATCAATCCGGCTAGTCCAGGGTGGCCCGCAGTGGTGGTGAAGTCTTTGCCTGCCGGGCGGCCCAGATAGCTGACGACCAATGAAGGCGGATGCCGGCAAGGAGGAGGCCCAAGACTGAAGCCATGAAGCCACCAAGACCAAGACGGAAGGCGGCAGACTTGCCGGCTAGGTTTAGGACTCTGTATGCTTGCCGGATACGTAATCTCCTTGTAACCCTAGATCCAGCCGCCTATATAAGCTGGACCTCGTGACGCCTTTAGGGCAACGGACCAATCCAATCAACATACAACCAACTCATTGTAACCTGTATTACGGCTATTGCCTATAGTGATTTATAGCAGCACGTAGGGCTCCGCCACCGCCGTGGAGCCTAAAGCTGGGTAAACTGCCGTGTACAATCCCGACCTCGACGACGTCCACCTTCTTGCCCTACGTTCACCCTCGGCTAGCAGGACCCCGTCTCCTATCCAAGATGCCGATACGACGACAGTTGGCGCCCACCGTGGGACATAAGGTGTCAGGCGTCACGTTCCAGGCGGGAACACTTCTGGCTGTCCGCAGCCGGCGATTCGGATCGTCTTCATCAACGCGACCAGATCGCATCTAACCGGATCATCCGATTCGGCTTAACGACGCGTGTGCGGGAGCTATCTATCAACGCTGTTCCGCCCGTACATCGGATCAGATCAAAGGTTCATCGGCAGTTTCCGTAACTGGCCAAAACCAGCAGATCGCTTCGAGGCGGCCGGCAGTTTCCGTAACTGGCCAAAACCACTTCGAGGCGGCCGGCAGTTTCCGTAACTTGCCGAGCTCAGCAGATCGCTTCGAGGCGGCTGTCAGTTAGCTTCTCCTGATGCAGAGGGAGAGCAAGTTTTCAGATCGACACCTTCACGGATCAAGTCCCGATAGTTTCAGGGTCCGATCGCTTGTGCGACGTGTGGCCTGGTTTCCATCTCGCTTTCGACGAAGATCGCCAGGGCCTGCACGTCTGCCAGCCACGACTTGTTCGATCTGGAACGTCCGCCTCGAGACTCAGACAAATTGATTGGCTATTGTACGTGAGTGCAGTACGTGAAATTAAAGCTAGCTTGTTTGCTAGTTGGACATCAATTCCACACGTATGCTTCTCCATCGAAAACAAGTCATGTACTACTTCACGTACAACACATGTATGGATTTTCCGGCAAGATTACTAATCTACGTGTAGACCGGCAAGCATTGCTCCGCGCGATTCAGCTGCGCCGCGTCACGTACAGTTGACTATTCGAGTCGTCAAATCTCGCCACGTCAACGATGTCAGCGGGACGCCGCCATTGTTGCATCCGGCTTGGACGAATTCATCGTCTACTACACCATGTTTGGCTTCGCGCCGGCAACCAGCTTAGGCGGATTCGCCACAACCGTTACCGTCGCGTTCCGACGCGGTGTGACGTGTTTCCGGCATATTTGTTGGTCGATCGCCCAAACCCGGCCAGTTTGGGAAGACATCGATCGATGCAAAAAACAACCTACGTATGCAAGGAGCAATGCACATGCATGGATTATTCGTCCAGAGCGCTAATCGCATGCATGTTAATTTAAGTGGGAGTCAGTATCCCACCATCATCGTCGCCGCGCCCCGGCTAAATTGCCGTCGCGGCCTAATCGTCATCGTCTATTTCGTCAAGCAGGCGCGACCGACAAGCTGTGGCATACAACATAAGAGGAGAAGAAGGAAGCCGCGCCGCCTTGTTGGAACTAGCCTCGGGATACCGGGGGCTGCCGCCTACATCCTGGGGGCTGCCGACCACATCCTGGGGGCTGCCGACTACATCCTAGAGGCTGTCTTCTTTAGCCTGGGGCTGCCGCCTACATCGTGGGGGCTGGCATCTTCCGCCTCGCCCTCCTCCTCGACATCAACATCAGCAAACATCAAAAGCTAAGTCCTTTATAACATTTATTTAATCATATGGTCATGAAATAAAAGTATATGGTTTGCTCATTTTGCTCTGAGATCATGCCGTCTTTTGTCTTTTCATACGATCATACACTCTTAGTATCAAAGTTACCCAAAATCTGCTCCGTGCTAAGTGGTTCAAACTTTTAGATACTTGCCGCCTCCGGGCCAAATTAAGCAATCATTTTGCACCGCCTAATATCCTTATTCTGATTGTTTATATGTGGGTTGCCTAGTAGTATGTTTTTGGCACCAACATGCCGGCTTCGGTCTCTGATTCTAAACTAATTGGTACTAGCCCTGGTTGTCTCAGCTAAAGTAACTGTGCTGCGGTACCGCCAACATACAAAAAGCTAAGCATATGAGCCAGATAAATATTAAGGCGGGCCACATAAAATTTACAACCCCTAAGTGTTTGTTCAAAAATTACCGGCTCAGGCCTTACATTTGTCTGGCTTACATTAAAAGTTCATCTTAATGCAGCTATGTTTACTATGCAGGATATTTAACACTTGGGGGCTGCGGTCGCAGCACTTTCATAGTCTTGAGCCGCTTTTCCGTCAAGGCGGCGCAAACCTCGACAACTATAGTCATTCGATCTACAACGCCACAAGTTATTCTGAGTATCGAGCCGACTTTCAAGTACGTCGACATCAACGCTCGGGGGCTGCAGATAGGTGGATCAAGAAAACTCCTGGCGAATGAAACTCGGGGGCTCGACATTGACGCTACCCCTCGCCAGATACTCGGGGGCTTGACATCGACAATGCCTCCGCCCGATACTTGGGGCTGCACGACATGCAGCTCCATCATCAGCGACACGGCCACCTTGTTGTCAGCAACGAGGCCGCCTCCGTGGCACGCCGCCATATTATCAGTGGCATGACCGCCTCATCGCCTCCGTGGCATGACTACGTCTACCTAAAAGCACGCATCCGTGCTAACCCGCTGCACCTCAGTTTACTTCCGCGTCTGCGCGAGCTTGCCATGTTCGTGCCCAAAGGATGGCAAAGCCACGTCCAGTGGAGCGTTCCAGCAGTCCAGCTGCTGATCGATCGACATGGAAAAGCAAAACAGGTCTGGAGGAAAGCAAACATCCAAGCTGCCATATTATGGTGCCAAGCTGGTTGCTTTTGGTGCTGCACGTGAAGGCAATCAACGACACAATTAGTAGCGCATGGATTTTCCGGCCAGGCCTTCGCTCGCATGCATGGAATTTCCGGCAGGCACGCCATGTTGGATTGCTTAAATCAAGGCGGCCAGATATCAGTATATCTGCGTTTTCGCTTTCGACAAATTTATCAACGCGCTCTGACTTAATTGTTGACGCGGTAAGGCCGACTATTCAAGTTGCCAAATCTCAAGTTTTGCCGTATCTGCAATGTTAGGCGGGCCGCCGCCATCATCGCATTCGGTTTAAGCGAATTCATCGCCAAATTGCTAGTTGTTGTTTCTGATCGCCCAAACCTGGGTAGTTTGGGAAGACATCGATTGGTACAAAACAACAAAGCTCCACGTTCCGGCTTAATTGCTAACGTGGCACATCCGCCTTGTCGTCAGCGACACGACCGCCATCATCGCCTCCGTGGCACGACAGAAATGCCATCATGACATCGCTCCATCTCTCCTTGAGTTCAAACTGTCGTGGACCAAGGATGATATGGACAGGTCAACTATTGACTTAACCAGTCAACATGACAAGACACTGCGTGAAAGATTCCTGACAGGAGGTCAGGCCGTCTTTCCCATGTTGGCGGCATTGCATCCGACAACTTTAGTCGGACTGCCGCCTGATTCAACGGTGGAATGGTTCAAGCTCTTCAGCCGCCTACTACGTCAAGAACAAGGCAGGACATCGCAGACGAAAGAAGACGGCGCCTGGAGAACTTAAACCCTTCCAGGGGCTAATGTTGGGGATATACCAAGTGGGGGTATCACCAGCATGGATCAATCCGGCTAGTCCAGGGTGGCCCACAGTGGTGGATCAATCCGGCTAGTCCAGGGTGGCTCATAGGTGGCCCTTCCAGGGGCTAATGTTGCGTGAAGGCTTTGCCTGCCGGGCGGCCCAGATAGCTGACGACCAAGGAAGGCGGATGCTGGCAAGGAGGAGACACAAGACTGAAGCCCATGAAGCCACCAAGACCAAGACGGAAGGCGACAGACTTGCCGGCTAGGTTTAGGACTCTGTATGCTTGCCGGATACGTAATCTCCTTGTAACCCTAGGTCCAGCCGCCTATATAAGCTGGACCTCGTGACGCCTTTAGGGCAACAGACCAATTCAATCAACATACAACCAACTCATTGTAACCTGTATTACGGCTATTGCCTATAGTGATTTATAGCAGCACGTAGGGCTCCGCCACCGCCGTGGAGCCTGAAGCTGGGTAAACTGCCGTGTACAATCCCGACCTCGACGACGTCCACCTTCTTGCCCTACGTTCACCCTCGGCTAGCAGGACCACGTCTCCTATCCAAGATGCCGATACGACGACACCATAAAACAACAGTTTGTACAACCGACCGACGGTGGGAGTAATCTAACCTACCAATTAGAAGTAATTTATGTGTATCGAAATTGCTAGAATAAAAAATGCCCTTTATAGCTCATAGGAGGCTCCCAACACCACAAGTGATGAGCGAGAGAGGACACATAGTTCCGGAGGGTGTGTCATGATGTTTTTTCTTTTGACATCTTCTATTCAAAGAGCAATAATGTTTACAGCAAATACATACCGCTTATTATAACATTTGTGTTTCTCGGGCTTTTCAAGACCCGATTCCACATTGATACATATTAATTAACCGATTTTTTCAAGTCATATGTGCTTCCCTAATTGTCGGTGATATCTTATTCCTCATAAATGTGTTTTTTTGTGACCAACTCATAAATGTGTTTGTAAAATCAAAATGGTGTTCTAACTCTTTTTTGGGTGACAACATCGCGTTTTTTTTTTTGAGAATCACATCACAGTTTAATAAAAAAGAATAAGACTGACGAGACCATTATCTGCAGCATCAGCCCAAACTAATCCAATTCCTCAGTAGTGGGCCGATGTGCTCTGGGCCTCTGGCCCTGCACGAGGATTAACCGCCTGTGCTCGCGTACATCATAAGCAGTTCCCCTCCGCTTACATGCTAAGCTAATTTTCTACTCGCGCATCAGCACGATATAAAGCAAATCCCCTCCCAAATCGGAGCATCATCAATCAAACCCAAAAATCTCGAACCGACAACCAGCTCAGCTCTTGTTCTACCGATTTCTTCTCGATCTGCTCCGATGGCCGACGGCGCCGCCAAGCCCGAGCCGGAGAAGAAGTCCTGGGCCGACGTCGAGGAGGAGGAGGAGGCCAAGGCCAAGGCGGAGGCCGACCTCGCCGCCGCCGCCGCCCCCGTCAGCGAGCCGGAGGTGGAAGCGCAGGCCAAGCAGATCGAGGCCCTCTCGCTCACCGTACCGGAGGACGACGGTGCCGGCGGCGGCGCCGAGGGGCCGCCCCTGCTCGATGACTCCGACGACGCCCAAATCCAAGCCGTACGCGCTGCTCTGCTCTTCTCTGCCCCCCCGGCTGGCGCTAGCCGGTCTCGATGACGGTTGACTGATTTCGGTGTTCGGTGCGCTTTGCTCTCCAGGTGACCTCGGGCGACACGGTGTACGAGTCGGCGACGACCTTCGAGGACGTGAACCTCACGCCCGAGCTGCTCAAGGGGCTGCACGAAGAGATGGGCTTCAGCCGCCCCAGCAAGATCCAGGCCATCACGCTCCCCATGATCCTCACGCCGCCCTACAAGGACCTCGTCGCGCAGGCACACAACGGCTCCGGCAAGACCACCTGCTTCGTCCTCGGCATGCTCAGCCGCGTCGACCCCAACCGCAAGGTCCCACAGGCCATCTGCATCTGCCCACCAGGGAGCTCGCCCAGCAGGTCTCTTGACTTGACACTCTATACTACACCTGATATGATATGTGCTCTCGTCTGGTTATCGGAGTTGACCCTGCTGTTACTGTGTTGCTTGGTTCTGCTGTAATGTACTGAATCTGATTGGTTGGCCTGTGCAGAATAAATCTGTGCTCATGAGGATGGGCAAGTTTACCGGCATTACCTGTGCCTGTGCGATCCCGCCGCCCCAGAAAGATTATATGCCCATCTCCAGGATGGCTGCGGTGACCGATCAGATTGTGATTGGCACTTCTGGGACGCTCATGAAGTGGATTAACAATAGGAAGCTTTCCACAAGAGGGGTCAAGATTCTTGTGTTCGATGAGGCAGACCATATGCTTGCCGAGGTACATTTTGGTTCTGCTGTCGTCTATCTATTGAGTTCTTAATATACATAGTGATATTCAGAAGCCTTACTTTTAGTTGCCGGGGTCTTGGGAGGATGGACATTTACAGATAGGTGTTAAATTTATTGTAAGCCGTATGCTAACAAGGAAGCAAGAGTGATGCAGATGGGCCATGTAAAGGGCATTGACTACGTTATTCATTTGAGTCTTGATATCCTTGTACTTAGGAGAACAAATATTTCTTAGCAGCAAATAGTCAGGGTATTTCGAGGATAAGTCCCTTAGACCTTCCCTTCCTTGTACTCCCTCCGTTTTTTAATATAAGATGTTTTAGGTGTTGTACATACTTATCTACATGCATACTAAATGAGTGAACATAACACTACGATGTGTCTACATACATTTGTATACATGTGTATGTGGACAAATGCTAAAACATCTTATATTAAAAAACGGAGGGAGTATATCCCAACAGATGTATGTCAACCTGTCTGATGACCTAGTAACTGTCCTTAGCAAGCAAAGTAGACAGCGTTGGCAGTTATTTGCTATGCTTACTACTAACCTGCTATGATGTTGTTGTCAAGTAGAGTCGAATGGATCAGATTTTGAATGAATGCGAATTGTGAAGCTTGTACTTCACCGTGGGTATTATGGGGTGCCATCATGGTGTTGTTGTTAGGTGGCTGATAGCTTATCCCTATAATGTGAACCATAATTTGGCTCTCTCAAAATTCCATACTTTATCTGCTGATGAACTTCTTTCCACGACTTAGCGGCTTTAGCTGATGTAAACTAGTGCTTTTATGATTTAATGAGCCCAGTTTCTTATGCTGGTGATTGCTTCTTGCAGGAAGGTTTTAAGTCTGATTCTGACAAGATCATGAAGGATCTAAAAAAGAATGAGGCTGGCTGTCAGGTAACTTTTTTTGTCCGTTGACTTTTGACTTTGTGAGGGTAGAATTACAGGCAACAGCTTACCTTGTATACAGTTCAAAATCATATGTGAGTTCTTATGTTCATCATGTGTTCCAGAGAATATGTTTTGAATGAATCCTGTACTTTGTATATGCTCATGTGCTGCTTGTTGAACTTCTATCAATTGCTAATGATAGGTAGATGGTTTATTGTAGAAAGGGATCATTTGGTGATGCAGTGGGTTATTCAATGTTGCCAGTTTTTCTGATTGTCATATTCATTTTCTTTATTTTCAAAACAACGCATATGCATGGGGCATCTTCGAAGTTGCTAGTTTTAGGACTCATGGAAATCATATACTATCTATGTTCGATGTAATTGGCTAATTGTGTAATTCAGAACTCTATCATGATGATCTTATCATGGCCACCGGCGTTACTGCCTTTAGTCTGTCAAATCCATCCACTAATGGTGGGATTTGCTTCAGTCTTCCACTAGCTTTGTTATTCATATGGTGAATAATCGTGTGTGATGCTAACTGTTGATGTAATTCCATGGATGTACCATTACTTGCCTTGGATGTATATATAATTGCTAAATATTGGTTAGTTGTCTTTGTTTCTCTTTCCATATGGTGCCTTTTTTTCTACTTATTTGTATTCTGTTTGTGCCAGGTGCTTCTCTTTTCTGCGACCTTCAACGAGAAAGTGAAGGATTTTGTTACAAGTGTCATTAAGGACGGAAACCAAATATTTGTGAGAAGGGAAGATCTTACTTTGGAAAAAGTAAAACAATATAAAGTCCGAGTCCCTGACGAGGCGGCCAAAATAGAGGTTATAAGGGACAAGATCTTTGAGTTCGGGCAGAAGGTTGGACAGGTTATCATATTTGTGAGAACAAGAGCAAGTACGAAGAATGTACATAATGCTTTGACAAAAGAGGACTATGTGTGCTCCTCAATTCAAGGATCCCTTGACCAATCAGAAAGGGAGAAAATAATCCAAGAATTCAAAGATGGGTACACCAAGGTTCTTATATCAACTGATGTCCTTGCTCGAGGTTTTGACCAAGCGCAGGTACTATTTGTGCCACACTAATTTTACATACGTGCCAATGAAGTTTCTCCTTCTAACATTCTTCCTCTTAAAGGTTAACCTTGTCATCAACTATGACATGCCGATCAAGTTTAACACGAGAGATGAACCTGATTATGAGGTGTACCTGCACAGAATTGGAAGAGCTGGACGCTTTGGCCGAAAAGGTAAATTTATGTCAACCAGTCTATTGTTCGTTCTTTACAAAAGAAATATAGGGATAGATGAATATATTCTTGTTCTGGCATTGCATCAAATTTACAATAGAGGGTATCACGTGCAGCCACTGTAAGCATATTGCTCAACATCGTGACAGGTGTTTATAGGAATCAAATGGCTTGGGGATAATGTCAGACTGAACCTGTTATCAGTGATAAGCAAACATGCTACCTTTAGTTAATCCTAATGCTTCATTGTTCTAGCTTGACATTGAACTTCTCAACAGAATAAGTTTGCTAGGACTATGAGGATAAAATGAACTGATGTGACCATTGTTTGTCAATTATGGATGTCATGTTTGTTTGTTTGTTTGTTCTTTTGTTTGTTCATTTTCATTGTTTCTGGGTATTGTAAACCTGATTTTCTTGGATTGTGTTCATGATTTATCAGCTCGATACATGTAGGGTTTGTAGACTAGAAACTGTAGATCCTGGCTAATCATTGTGAACTGTTATGCAAATTATCAGCGAATCAGATTAATAGAACCCTACTATCCCAGTGCTTATTTTGAGGCCTATATTTCTGACTGAATCGTTGGTGGTGACAGGAGCTGTGTTCAACCTGCTATGTGGTGGAACTGATGACGTTGTGATGACAAAGATTGAGAACTACTTCCAGCACAACGTACCTGAGGTGCCCAACTGGAAAAGCGAGGATAATTTTGAGACTGCACTTAAGGACGCCGGTTTACTTGAGTAAACAGCCTCGAGAAACATTTGGCCGCAGATGCGCGATTGGCTTCAGAGCAATTTGGCACCAGATGTGATTACGTCGTCACCAGCACTTGGTTCTTTTGTACCAGATTCTTGTGTCAGTAGTTCTGTGGATTATGTTGAGGTTTCTCTTGACAGTTCTGAGGCAATGAATCATATCCTTGTGTGCATGTAATCAATTTGTATGCTTGTTATTTTCCAAAGCATATATACTCCCTTCCACGATTTCATCTTGACTCAACACGTGAACACGTAATTTTGTTTGCAATTTCATTTGTATGTTACTTAACTTATGGCAACGAAATGAGGCAGTAATCTACTGTGTGTATAAATTGGTCGCCGCATTGGGCAATTACAAGAGAACATAAACCACATGTGTGAAAATGTACACGATTTCCTATTACTCTGTTTGCACGAGAAGGAGGTTACAAGTTGTCGTGCTCGATGACCTGTGCCCCCTTCCACTCCTCGCCGGGGCCGACGACGACGGGCACCAGCATGGACGCCGGCCCGGTGCAGAGGAAGTAGTCGCTGCCGAACTTATCGTACATTCCTCCCGGGCTGCTCAGGTACATGTCCTCGAACCCCATCTTCACGAGCCTGAACCCGAGACCGCTATACTGCAAAACCAATCACAAATCATCAGTGAGCAAGCAGCAGTTGATTCACGATCCTTCATATCACACGGACGTAGAATGGTGGTTACCTGATCGATGGTGGTGAACTTGGATGGCGCGGTGCTGTAGATGCGCTTCTTCCTCTCCTCCGGCGGCGCCGCGTACACCTGCTCACCTTCTTCTTGAGTATCGTGTACAGGTTCTCCTCCACGGTCCATTCGCCCTGCCGGGGTTCCTCGCCGCCGCCGCCGAACCATCCGGACTCCTCCCGCTTCATGGCCTCCGCGGGGCTGAGCAGAGCGAACCCGGACGCCGGCGGCGGGTGGGAGCAGTAGGGGCACCCGCGGAGCCCCTCCACGGCCGTGCCCCGCCTCTTGTCGAACTTGATGTGGCTCAGCACCGCGCTCGTCAGCTCCACCGGCTTGCTCCCGTTGTTGTTCACGATCACCGCAGTCGCCATGCTATGAGCATACAGCGTCACCACGTACGACACCTCCAGTGTCCCCGCGACGCAGCCCAGCTCCACCTGCACCGCGTCGTACGAGTCGGAGTCCGCGTCCGTGACCGACCACTCGGACCCGGCGAGGAGCGACGTCGAGCTCGACGACGACGACGCGCCGTTGAGCACGAGGCCGACGCCGCCCTTCACGGTGTCGGCGCCGGCGACGGTGTGGAGCACCTCCCTGTAGGAGAACTCGTCCTTCCAGTACACCTTGGGCCGGTACGAGGTGACCAGCCCGTCGTTGAGCCGCAGCTGCAGCGAGCTGCCGTTGCGCACGCTCAGCTCCGCCGTGGGCGCGCCCGTGGAGTCCGTGCCGAACTTGAGGCCCTTCCGGCCGAACGTCTCCTCCAGCTGGGACGTCTGCGCGGTCGTGGTCGACGCAACGCCGGTGGCTGCTCGCGTGATGGTCGGCCTGGGGGAGCCAGGCAGGTGGAGGGGAAGGAAGGAGGCGGCGGCCATTGGAGGAGCTGGAGTGGAGTGATCGAGTGAGTGGCAGAGAAGGGGAAGGCCGGATTCCTTCCCCTGCAGAATGCCGGCTCTCACTGCAGCCTCATATCCGCCGGCTTCAGGATAGGTGGTTTCACCTTGTCGTCTCGTCTCCTTGCTCTGTCGCTCGCTCCCGCTCTTTTTGCGTTGAGATACTACAGTGTTGGCAAGTGGCAACTATACTTGTCCAGTATGAACGATCGGAACAGCGCCACAATACTGAATGGGCAAAGTAGAACGCCAGCTCGTTTTTCAGCAGCTCAGAAACATGTATAGTACGCTTCAATTGCACAGTTTTTATTTACAGCGTAGAAGCTGAAGTTCAGGGCTCAGATTCAGGAATGTTACCATTGGGGAAAAGAAGATTCAGAAGCATTCGCGTGCAATTTACCTATTGGAAGTCTGGAACGGGTAGACGTACTGAAAGATTAGGTGAGTGGGGAACTAGTGTAGGCGTACTAAAACGCAAATAATTGTATCTAAAGAATAGATTATCTCTGAGATATGCAAAATCAACATAAGTCAGGATGGCCGAGTGGTCTAAGGCGCCAGACTCAAGTTCTGGTCCTCTTACGAGGGCGTGGGTTCAAACCCCACTTCAGACAAATTCTTGTTTTATTCTATGTCATATTCCCTTTTTTTTAGATTAAATTGCAAAAAATAACGCAATTTATGTCATATTCCTTTTTAGGTGACCTTTTACAGAATAGAACAATCATGCCTTTATTATTACCGGTTAATTTTTTTCACTAATTTTGTCAGCAATTCTGATTCACACTTAGAGCCGGACGTGCCCTCTTGATGAATTCCAAGTGATGGGATTCCACACGACCGATTCAGCACTGTGAATCACATGATACTCTCGGCACAAAGCAGTCACCGGAACTTGACTATGGCGGTCACCTACAGATACCCATCTTCCGGTGCCAGTGGGTTAAGCCAAAGGCGGTTGTCGTGGATGAGTTTGGGCTAACCACCGTGGAGCTCCAATCTGTTGGCTACAAAGATGATGAGTGGGTTCTCGCAAACCGTGTCGCGCAGGTAGCGTACTATCCGATGCCGAGAAACTCCAAGAAGCACGTGGTTGTGTCAGGAAAGCAGAGGATCGTGGGAGCTGATGGAGTTCAGAGTCCCGAAGAATACAACTACTACTCAGAGTTCTCGCTCTTTACGGATCATCCACGCAAGATCAAGATCGTCGAGACACGCATCAACAAGACCAAGATGAAGCCTTGGTTCCGCCCCGACGGTGAGAAGAAGACCGTGGTAGCGCCGACAACAAAATGATATGTATGCCACACATATATATGTAAAATCTTGAATGTAATGGAACCAAATGTATGATTTTACATTTATGTAATGGAACCTAAATGTTGCATTTATGTAATGGACCTCCATCTGACAGGGATCAAAGAGGCAAGGAAGCAGCAGAAAGAAGTGAAAAAAAAACATGCGCTAACTTTTTCTTTCCTCATAGTAGAAAGTATTATTAACATCGAGCACCCTGAGTTCCCCAAGGCATCCCAGATCCTTCACAAGTCTAATCCTCGTCTTATTAAGCTGCGAAACATTTAGTGACAACTCCTCTAGGGATGCCATCCCCTGCACTGAAAGCACCTTGCCATCAAAGCTATCTCCATCAAGAGAAATACGCAGGCACAATATCCATTTTAGGAAGCTGTAGCTTGATGGCCATTCTGAAATGTAAGATTCGGACAAGTCCAGCGTCTGCAAGAATCTTAGAGCTCCTATTTCTTCCGGGATCTTTTCAATCAATGTTCTACTTAGACTGAGAAACCTCAAGTGAAGTAAATGTCCCAGATCCTCAACTCGGACAAATAGGCTTCCATCCTTTGTCTTACAGTTTTCTATAGCTATGACACGTAAAAGCCTGAAGGCAGAAAATGTTGCCCATGTCTCCATATCACACTGGAGTGCAATAAATGTTCTCAATTTCAGCATTTCAAAATTATTAACCGTGGCGGTAACAGCGCCCGCCACGGTAAATATTAACCGTGGCGGTTACTTAATAGCGCCCGCCACGGTTAATATTTACCGTGGCGGTCACTGTTAAGTAACCGCCACGGTAAATGGGACCCTATATAACCCAGCCATCCCCCAGGAACGGCCAAGTCCTTCGGCGCGTTCATTTTCTCCCCGAAGGGCTGCCGGAAAATCGTCCCGCGGCCGCCGCCGCCACCGCTGTTCCCTCTCCCCCACGCGCTAGCCGCCACCGGTGTGCTCTCCGACCCGCATCCTCTTCAAACCCTAGCGGGGGCCCGGCCGTCCGCCGCCGTCCGCACAGGAGCCCGACCGGGAGACCTTGCGGGAGCCCACTCGAAACCCTAGCCGACTACGCTAGCCCGGGAGACCGCGCCGCCGTCCGCACGGGAGCCCGGGAGACCGCCGCCGCCGTCCGCACGGGAGCCCGAGAGACCGTGCCGCCGCCGTCCGCTCGGATTCGAGTTGAGCCCGGGAGCCATCAACTTGTAATCCAGTCTTCTGTAAGTTAATTTACTTACTTTACTTGGAATCCACAGTATGGCAGTCAGCATTACTACTAATTTTTATCACTGATTCGAGTTGAGGTCTCGGATTGCTACATGCTATACAGTTACTACTTTGTTGTATTATACATGCTAAAAATAGACTTTAGACTATAAATAAAAAGAACTATGTATTATACAGTTACTACTTTGCTATACAGCTACATGCTAAAAATTTACTTATGCTACATGGCAGTCAGCATTACTTTACTCATGTGTAATTTTGTACAGTGAAAAATCATGCACCGTTTTAGTGGTTGATTATATTTACATGTTAGGATAGGAATAAATTCTCAATCCTAGAATAAATGGATTCTTTGTAGCTTGTAATGCCAAAGCCTATTCATTTGTTACCATATATATAATGTCATTTTTTCTCTCATCATGACTCTGTTTCTAATCCATGCGGCACCTGCAGTCAATGTTATGATAATCTGATATTGCAAATTTGCGATTGGCCAATGGAATATCCATCTGGAGACAACCAAACATGGATACATATCTATATGCTGCCTGTGATGCAATTTGACTAAATTTTGTGACTATATGCTGCCTGTGATGCAATTTGACTAAATTTTATGAACTGAGCATTTTTTATGCCACTGCCTGTGATGCAATTTGACTAAATTTTATGAACTGAGCATTTTACTCTACTGGGCCTCTTGCGCTGGAGGTTAAGCGCATCAGATCTGGGCCTCTTGCGCTGGAGGTTAAGCGCAGCATTTTAGTCTACTCTACTGTGCCTCCCAGTCCCATTCCATCACCCATTAGGCCACTGATAAGGGTTGTGGGGTGCAGAGCCGTAGAGGACGAGACCGGCAGTGCTGTCCTGGTGGTTTCCATACCCATGCCAAGGTAGGCTGCAGTTCCGAGGGTGCTGATGAGTCTGTATACTACTTCTACTTCTACTCTGTATACTTCTACTCTTATAGTCTTCTCTACTTTTCTTATACACTTGTGTACTTTTTTTATACACTTGTGTACTTTTCTTATAAATTTGTTGTAGTTTTCATATCCAATTTTGTACCTACTTTCTCGTCGGCGTAGCTTCCAATGGCAGCCGAGCCTACCGAAAAATGGCGTGAGCCGAGTCCGGCTATCAGTGATGGTGAAGACTCCTCCTCAAGCGAGACAACCTCGTACGAGAGCGAGCAGTGGACACCGAGGCCGGAGAAGAAACGTCGTACGGAGGAAGAAAAAGATCCAGACTTTGATCCGACAGGCGAACCACAAGGAGATGATGATGATGGGAACGAAACACAGGGTTCTCGCAAGCATGCACAGCGAGACCATCCAGACGATGACACCGAAACTCCAAGGCTCGAAGTAAGTATATAACAAACTCCAGACGATGACACCGAAACTCCTTGCTTAAGTATAAACCTAATGCGATTTCTTGGCCTCGACAGATACCGATTGTGCCTTTGCGTCTGGAGTTCCCCGAGGAGGGAGAAGAGGGGGGGAATGCAGATGGTCCCACACCGAGCACTTCCACAGGCGGAGAAGGCACTTCCACAGGCAAGAGCAAGAGTGGCAAGAAGTCAGACTTGAAGAGGGGACAACACGGGAGGCACCACAAGAGCAGTAAGGTGCATGCCATTCACAAGATAGGGCCGCATGGAGAGCCCTTGCTGCCAGAAACAGTCATCGGCACCTTCAGCAACCAATGCAGCTGTGTAGCCAGGGAGATCGTGCCGATCACATACTTGAATTGGAGGAAAGTCCAAAAGGCCTGAAGGCATTGGTGTGGGATGGCATTAAACAACGGTTCGAGTATCCAGCGGACCAATATGATGAAGACTTGTGCAGGAGGCATGCGTTGTTTGTTGCAGGCAAAGCGCTTCGCTCCTTGCGGCACACACTCAATAGGGACTACGTGAAGGCAGAGAAGACACCATACGAAGACTATAGCTTCATCAAGCCTCATATGTGGGAAGAGTTTGTCAAGCAGATGAGTAGCGAAGAAGCAAAGGCCAAGGGCAAGAAGTTCTCCGAGCTCGCCAAGAAGAACACGGTCTACCACCACCTGGGCATGACAGGGTACGCTGGTAAGAGGGAGAAGTGGCGGCAGGAAGAAAGGGAGGCAGCTGCGGCAGGCATGGAAAATCTGTTACAAGACATCGACCAGAGGGGCCGTGACTTCTTCTATGCCCGTCGGCCGAAGAAGCTAAAGGAGGGCAGGGTGAAGTACAACCACCCACAAGTTGAGAAGGCGGAGAAGGCAGTGCTCGCGATCAAGGAGGCCAAGGAACGTGGGGTGTTCCAACCATCCAGGGACCACGATTTGCTGACCGAGGCGTTGGGGAACCCCGAGCACCGTGGCCGCGTCCGGGGCAAGTCCTCGAGGCATAGCTGGAAGAACGTGGAGTCCTGGCAATCTGATGGCACAGCGTACCGCACGAGACAGGCATATAAGGAAAGACTAAGACAAGAAGGCCGCGAGGAGGTAGTGAAGGGCATGATTAACGCGTCGATACAACAGGCATTCACGAGCACCGACCCCAAGATGGTGGAGTTGCGGGCGCAGATGTTTCGCCAGGCCGGTGTGTCGCTAGTGCCACATGGTCAACCCGGCGCGGGAGGGTCGTCGGCCAGCGGAGTCTCCAGGTACCCGGTGGACGATATCGTGCAACCAACAAGATGCACGCTCGTGATTCCCATCGGCAGGAAGTCGACCAAGAAGGCTATAGCGGAGGGAATGGCACAACCTCCAGTCATCGGCGCCATGTACAACAACAACCCTATCCCGCCTGACTATGCCTTGGTGGAGGTTGGTTAGACCCACGACGACTATGACGATGAAGAAATCGACTATCCCACTGAAGATGGGTTCCAGACCGTCAAGTCTATGCTGGGCGACAGAGTCATATGGCACAAGGAAGACATCATTCTAGATGAGCTGATGACGCCTCGGTCAAATCCCTCAGAGCCCCCCATGTCTCCCCCAGGCGACGACGATGACGACGGAGACCATGACAACGACAATGGTGGCCCAAGCAACAGTCCTCCACATAGCCCGCATCCCGACACGAACAACCCACAGGGAGGCACCGGTGCATCACTGGGCAACCAAACACCACCGTCTACCACTGGTACAAAAGACGGGAAAGGTGACCGCCATAGTCAGATGGCCGATTAAACGATTCGGTTCCCCGAGGGACTGGCAAGAGATGTGCTTGTCAAAGTTCAGAATGACTACGTCCCCGTCGACTTCATCATCTTGGACATGGGGTCCGACAATGAAGTCCCCGCCATCTTGGGAAGGCCGTTCCTAAACACAACTAATGCCATCATCTACGTGGGGTCCGGCCAGATTCACCTCCAATTCCCAGGGTGGAAGGTAAAGTGTCCATTCAATGGTTACAAGACTAACATGCAGGCGAAGGACAAAGAACCAAAGAACAAACCTCGCTACAACCCGCGCCGAAGGAATAACAAGAAGGATGAATCGGCCAAGAAGGCCGAAGTAAAGAAGGAACAACCCGCTGAACCGCAAGTCAAAATTAAGCAAGTGTGGCGGGAGAAAGAGGTGCAATCACGGTCTCCATCTCCGAGACCAACCGAAGTACCCGAAGAATGAACAAGACGGAGAGGTCCTGCTCTACGGACCTAAAATATGGAGCCCTTGCTGGTATGGTAAATCAGTAGTTATCTCATATTTACTTTCTGCATTTCAATTTTTGCATTGCATCTTTCAATTGCATTCTTAGTTTCAATTCCGCATAATTTCTTTCGACAAAATACTTAGCCATAATGAATAAAATAGTGAGAACAACTTGTAACAAAATTTTGAGCTGTTGGCTCACCCATAGTGGGGTCGCCCGACCCCTTTATTGGGCCCACTCTTATTTCTTTCACTTTGGCTAGATGCTATCGTTCATGATCAGTACTTAGATCCTCTTGGAGCCAAAAAGGGGGGGGGGTCGCCCGACCCCTACCTGGCCCCCTTGGGCAGCCTACTGTCTCCCATTCACTTCACATAAGAATCCTATGCATGCCATACCAGCCAAAGTCTGAAAAGAAATGGTCCCATGGTTTATCACTTTAAGCATTAGATGCTCCTTTTCACCTTGGATGCTCTTGGGACCAAACCACCAGCCCAAAACCTGCAAAGTGGTCACTTAGACATGCTTTTAGTGCTCCCATGGTCTATGGGAATCACTTTAGACATGTCTCCACTTTGGCCATTCATCTTTTCTCTTTCACCAAGCACTAGACAAGGGAATCTCTGAAATTTTCACCACTTTTGGTCCACACTTGGCCTCCACCTTGCTGGACATGTCATGGCACATTAATTAAAGAGGAGGCAGGCCAAAGGAGGGGGTCGCCCGACCCCCCTTTGTCATCAATTTTTCTGAATTCTTGCAAGATTCCCTGTCCAAAGCTCATGCCAATGTTTTAAGTTGCTTGGACCATCATGGGGGGGGGGGTCGGCCGACCCCTATATTGGGGCTCCACCACTTGCCCTTCTTCCCCTATAAATACCCTTGCATTGTGAGCTCAACTCCACACCCAAACCAGCAGAATCATCTCGAGCTCACAATCTCTCTTCTTCTCTCTAGTAGTTGCAAGTTCTTCTCAAGTTTAGTTTAGTAGTAGCCACTTAAACAAAAACCCAAAAATATTTATCACCTTTCTCTTGCATAGTAGTAGTAGTAAAAGCTTGTCTTGCTCAAAGAACAAGTTGTGGTGTGTCACTACCCACAAGCACACTTTGTTGGGGAGGTGACCATATCCCGCAAGGACGACTAACACTTGGGACGACTAACGCTAACGCTAACGCTAATCTTTGTTGTCCTAGTGTGTTCTTGTGTTGTCTCACTTGTGCAGCTAGATGAAGAAATCATTCTCCTCCTTGATCAAGAAGGCCAAGAAGGGTGAGAGCTCATCCAGACGCTCTCACCACTCCGATGAAGGAACCCATGGGAGGAGAGAGGAAGAAGAAAGAAGCCATCATCAAATGGTGCCTCATGCACCTTCGCTAAGAGCAAGAGAGCCCGAGAGCGGTCTCTTGTTGAATCAAGAAGAGCTGCAAAAGTACATCACCATTCGAGCAAGTGTGTTCGCACACACGGGCATCATCGGCCCGGTCCTCTTGGACAACGCAGGTATGGATGTGGAATTTAACACTGTCTTCAATACAATTGGTTGGGGAGGATTTTAGAAAATTCCCGAACTTGGTATAAAAGTGCTTACACAAGAATTTTTGTGCACTTTGCAAATAACTCATGATGGGGTAGCATTTCGCATGTTCGGGGAAGAATATAATTTAACTTGGGGCACTTTGAATACTGCTTTAGGATGTGATCATGATTGTTGCCTTGATCTAGACCATGCCATTGGTAGGTTTAGAAAGGGTGATTTTTGGAAAGCAATATCTGGCTCCGATGATTGCTCTAATCCTGAACCCACTCAAATCCACAATCCTACCATGCGCTTTCTTCATTACTGGATAAACTTTACTCTTTTTCCTGGTATTAAAAGTGACGATGAGCTTAAACTGCTTTATGCCATGACATACAAAATTAAAGTTTCACCTGTAAAACTGCTAGTGAACTTTTGGCTAAGTTCCTTTGATCTTGAAATACCCATATATTCCACTTCTTTCATTACTCGTATAGCCGATACAATGGGTTTGCTAGACTCACATGCCTTTGAGTACATTGCCTCTGCTGGAGATGTTATAAATGAGGATATTTTTATTGGTGCTAATGTGCTCAAAAGAGGTCCAAGGGGTGAACTTAAAATGATTTATCCTGGCCATACAGCCGAAGTCCCTCTCCCTTGTGAGAGACGTCGGTTGTATGCGCTTCGTACACTAACCCTTAAATTGGATCGAGAGGCAAGAAGCCAAGATGTTGCAGGCACAAGAAGAATGACTAGAGGGATGTCACGAGCTGCTCAAATGGAGCAAGGTGGCCCCTCACAACCTGCAGGTGAAGATGTAGAAGAAGGTGATGAGGCAAGCTCTATGGACATTTCAGGGTCCATGGGGAGGTCTCCACGTCCGCAGCACACTCCAAGAGAGAGCACTCCTCGCCCACGGGGTACGGGGAGGCGCCACCAAAGGACGGACATGTGAAACATAGATCGATCGTCATAGGCCTATCTTTGCCACGTGATCGGCCCCCGTTTACTCATAAGTTTGCGGAGTGTCCGGCACTCGGCAAAGGCAGATTTGCCGACAGCAATACGGTTGGGGAAAAAGGGGCTTCCCTGTTAACAGCCAACCCGGAAACGGTTGTGCTACACGGGCATTTCTTTGTCACTCAACCATATGGAGATGGTTCGACTGACAGCCCTGTCCATCGGACCGAACCAACCCATGATCAGGTTGGGGAGAAAGGGGCAGCCCTGCAACAGCTCAACCCGGAAACGGTTGATGCTAAACGGGCGCAATCGCTTACCCCAAGAGCTGGTACGATTGCTTACTTACCCTGCAAACAGCCAACCCGGAAACGGTTGTGCTATACGGGTCCGATCGCTTACCCCAAGAGCTGGTACGATCGTTTACTACGTCCAAAGAGCGACGCTATATACAAAAACAACTCGGTCGCCTACCCCAAGAGCGGTACGATCGACTACTTCGCCCAGAAAGAGGCACAAGAACTCCAACAACTCGGTCGCCTACCCCAAGAGCGGTACGATCGACTACTTCGCCCAGAAAGAGGCACAAGAACTCCAACAACTCGGTCGCCTACCCCAAGAGCGGTACGATCGACTACTTCGCCCAAAAAGGGGCACAAGCACTCCAACAACTCGGTCGCCTACCCCAAGAGCGGTACGATCGACTACTTCGCCCAGAAAGGGGCACAAGCACTCCAACAACTCGGTCGCCTACCCCAAGAGCGGTACGATCGACTACTTCGCCCAGAAAGAGGCACAAGAACTCCAACAACTCGGTCGCCTACCCCAAAGAGCGGTACGATCGACTACTTCGCCCAGAAAGGGGAACAAGCACTCCAACAACTCGGTCGCCTACCCCAAGAGCGGTACGATCGACTACCTCGCCCAGAAAGCGGCACAAGAACTCCAACAACTCGGTCGCCTACCCCAAGAGTGATACGATCGGCTACTCCGCCCAGAAAGCGGCACAAGCACTCCAACAACTCGGTCGCCTACCCCAAGAGTGGTACGATCGGCTACTTCGCCCAGAAAGCGGCACAAGCACTCCAACAACTCGGTCGCCTACCCCAAGAGTGGTACAATCGGCTACTTCGCCCAGAAAGTGGCACAAGCACTCCAACAACTCGGTCGCCTACCCCAAGAGTGGTACGATCAACTACTTCACCCAGAAAGGGGCACAAGCACTACAACAACTCGGTCGCCTACCCCAAAAGTGGTACGATCGACTACTTTGCCCAAGAAAGGGGCACAAGCGCTACAACAACTCGGTCGCCTATCCCAAGAGTAGTACGATCGACTATTTCGCACAAAAAAGGCACAAGCAATCCTA
This sequence comes from Poa pratensis, assembly GCA_947311845.1. Taxonomy (NCBI): domain Eukaryota; kingdom Viridiplantae; phylum Streptophyta; class Magnoliopsida; order Poales; family Poaceae; genus Poa; species Poa pratensis. Next base: position 85,996,532 of record CAMZMU010000033.1, on the reverse strand, counting down.
CAACTCGGATGCATACTCCAAGAGCAGTACCACCGGATTAACAGCCTTGAAAATGGCAATTCAAGACTACAACTCGGACAGATACTATCTCGGCCTAAGAAAAGCCAAAACAGCTCTACGACATAGCAAGTGGCAGAAAAACAACCCTACAAGAGAAGGCTATCTACTCAAAAGAGAAAACACAACTCGGATTCATAAAAGAAGACAGGGCGAAGCCTGCTCACAACATGATTCAGGAATCATAAAAAAGAGCAGAACCATTACAGATCAAAAGCAAAAGACTGGAAGTATTATATCAAATACATCCTACAAAAGATTCACCCTACTACAATCTAGAACAAGCTGTTCACAATTTGGCCTGCAGGGGTGAGGTCTGCAATAGCATCAGCTTCTACATCAAAATCATCATAATTCTGTTCAACGGCTTCAACGATGTTTGGATCATTCACATCAAGGCCTTCAAGGACTTGGCCAGTATGGGCTTCAGCAGCAGCAAAAGCAAAGGCAGCCCCATGACGAACACCATGAAGGGCAACTTCATTCACTTGAGGCAGGATATTCCCTAACCTCTCTTCAACAGAATCACCTTGAGCATTCACAGCAAGTGCAGCTGCATTCCCAGCAGCCTGAATGGTCTCCAGCCGCACAGTCAAATCTGAAAGAAAATGAAGAGCAAAATCCAGAATGCATGGCATATTCAACATTCCAAAAGAAACAACAATACTTACCAGCAACACGAGCATCAGCCACCACACGCTGCTCAATAGCCACCCTGGCTTCTTCCTTCCTTTCATCAGCCAATCGCTCGGCTCGGACAAGGGCCTCTTGAAAATCAGCCAGCACATACTCCATCTGGCTCAACTTCTTGGTCGCCTCAGAATAGCGATCCATACACGCCCTCCACTCCCGTTCATAATAATCCTTCAGATGAAGAATATCAGCATTGTCACGGGAATCTGAAGATGATTCACCTGCAGACTCCTCCTGTGGTGGCAGTCCCACACTAAGAGCGGGGGTCGCCGCAGTAACTGCTTCCGATGCTACCGGAATCACCCCCGGGGCCAATGGGGCAGCCACCGGTACTGGCACCGGCGGCGCCACGGCTGACGATCCCTCTCCATCCCTCCTTGAAAAAAGCAGAAACAACATCAAGGAAAGAGATAAAAGTCAATTGAGAAAGAATAAAGACAAAATTAAGATCAACATACAATGGACGACGGCGAACCAAACGGGGGGACCCCGCCTCCTCCACATCATCCACTGGGCGCTTGCCAAGGTTTCGGCTTTCCATGACTAGCAAACTTCAATGAAGAAATCAGACTTTGCCAAGCACACTGAAGAAGATTCTCTTTAAAACGGAAGAATGACTTACTCGAAAACAATGGATGAGAAGCAGAAGAGGCTAGGGTTTCGGCGGAGATTGGGGAATTTTTACCGCAAAGGCAAGTAAAGCCAACAGTAACAAGGGCAGTTATGTATATACAAGGTAAATACACGGCCCACGCGGCCCAAATGACGCGGTTGCCAAAGAAAGGCCCCTTCGAAATTACCGTTACGATAATTACGGTACGCGCCAGAGAAGAGCAACGGTCCGTTCACACCTCAAACGGCTATGAGTCCGTTCAGAAGGAAGTCACTGATATACTACAAGCCGGGTACATGCACACAGAATCAACAACAACAAGAGAACCCGGACACAACACTAAACAAGTCGGACAACAACGCAGACAGCATATTCTTTTATTTCTTTGATCAAAACAAGTACAGGGATTACAACAAGATACAAGATCCAGCAATTTCGACAAAGAAAGCAAAGGAAATCATTCTTGAGTGGCAGCAAAGAACCCAGTGAAATTCGAGGTTACTACCCTCTGCACCAAGATTCGATATTGCCAAGCAGGTTAAAACAACTCGGATATACATCTCTCCAAAGAAAAGACGCACATCCAAGATCGCTATAGATGGCAGAGGCAGGCATCCAAATATCATCCAAAATCAACAAAAGAGCTCGGCGACTCCTCCCAGCACGTACTGATCTACACCGGACAGAACCACAACAGCTACAGAAGACAGAACAATGGCTGATCTGCACCGAACTGTCGGGGAACAAGCCGGACCACACGCTGATCGTCACTGTAAGGAGAACAAAAAGGAAAAAGGGCAGGCACTGGAAGATTAGGCAGCGCAACATGCACCACTCAAATCACAAGTCCTACACCATTTGCCTCAATGCCCCTTACAGCCAGATGCCACCTCGAGACTAGCCTGCTTCTAGTCTCAATCACAAGACCTACACCATTCACCAACACAAAGGATAGAAGAGCAAAAACAAGCCAGGGGACTCATCAAGCTCGCAAACTACAATACACATGGTTACAAGAAGACAGAGAGAAGATTACAAGCAAGACAAGAACAAGAAGCATCAGACCAGCAGGTATTTATAGAACAACAACAGGTGCACATACACCAGGTCCAGAGAGAAACAAGAATCTAAAAGTACAGTATTCATAAGTCACAAGAACTACAGAAAAAGTCAGACATGACAAGGCTACCACGAGGAAACAGTACATACCCAGAGCAGGCACAGTACAAGACAAAGCATATCCAAGAGAATATGCCACAGCAACAGTACAACCCGTGAGGACTCGCATTGAATTTATCAACAACCAGAGTTACAATAGCAAGCACCAGTTGAAGAAACAACCCGGTCAGCCAGAAAAAGTACCCGGCCACATCAAGACTGGAGAATACATTTATCTTCTCAATTACAAGGACACAAGATGACGCGGTTTACATCAATGAAAGAACCCTGAAGAATACAACTACTACAAAGGACCACAAGTCACAAAATACAAGGATAAAACCAAGGTTAATGTCCAGCAGAATAACCACAACCCGGATACACCTCAACTACAGAGGATGAAGCAAATCCTGGGTTGTAAACAGGGAGACAACCTCGTCCTGGACGAGCACACCGATATGATCACCTCCAACTCAAAGCCAGCTAGCAGGGGTTAAGTGCAAGCATTAACAAACAAGAAAGTGGAGGGCACCACATTTGCCAAACCAGGGCCGACAACAATAGCAGCTCGAGGACCGAAGGACAGATAGAGAAGACATGGAAGCTACTTCGCAAGAACTCTTCTACCTGCTCCCCCAAACTTCTCAGGAAAATATCCCCGAGGGATTAGTCTGCTTCTAATCCCTTTCGCAAGAACTCTTCTAACTGCAAAAGACACCAGATATACAAGAGCCCGGGGGCTGCTCAACCTCACACACCAGCATGTCTATGAAGGAAGAAGGAACAGAAAAAGAATTTTTTCCACTCAAAGCAGAAACGCAAAGAAGGTATTTATAGCAAGACGGAGGCAAGCAAAGCCAAAGGATCACGAGAAAGAAAGAAGAAAAGAACAAAAGAGCAAAGCAACAAAGGCTGAATAGTGCGCAAAAGAAAGATTCCTGACAAAAAGAAAAAGAAGATGCTCAATGACAAGGGACACACCCGTGACCAGCAAACGACGAAAGGCCTAAAGGATACAAATCAAAGAACCTTCTACCGGCTTCTTCTCAACAGAAAAGAACCCGGAGAAGGCTCGGGGGCTGCAGGAGATATAACCTCTCAATTTTTTAGAAAACAAGAGTCTAGACCCTCTAACTTTTGCAAACAAAAGCAAGAGGCTCGGGGGCTACACTCAGTGAGTGCAATTTTTATGAAAAATTGCACCCACCGAAAAAGAACTCGGAGGATATCAAGACCAGAAGACCCTCTAGCTTTTTGTACCAAATAGCAAGAGGCTCGGGGGCTACACTCACTGAGTGCACCTTTTTTCAAAAAGTGCACATCAGTCAGAAGAAGAATTAAAGAAGACCATCTCAAGATTTCACTTCAAGAAGAACCCGGAACAAATCTACAACAGCTCGGCCCTTGAAGCTCAATCATGAAATGCTCGGGGGCTTGTCGATGGGGGACCGTATGGGCCCCTCATAGACCATACTACAGGGAAGTGGGCCTTGGCAACAAAGCCCACAGGCCAATCATCAAGAAGACACGAAGCAAATACAACTCGGACTATACAAGGAAAGACGATCGAAGCATAGCTTAGGACTCTAATCTTGTATCCGAGTAGTATTTGAACAACTCTCTTCGGCACCTGGACTATAAAGGGCCGCTGAGGGTACCACATAAAAGAAAGAGACGCGATACAGAACATACTCAAAGCAATACAACGCAAACAGGCTAACGCCTAAAACTGGACGTAAGGTTATTACTCGACCAAGTCGAGGGCCTGAACCAGTATAAATCGTGAGTCTATTTGCGTAAACCGCCGAGTTCCGCTATTCGCCGAAGCCCGAACAACTGTCCCGGGTACCCCCGTGGCAGGCTATCGGTGGTAAAACATCGACAAAACTCAACAACTTAAAAATTATTGATGATTTATATTTCCAATATTTGACCCAAATCTTGTCTAAAACGACATATTTTACGAGTATGGAGGGAGTAATAAAGAGACAAGGCATAAAATTGGACACAAAATTATTACGTAGAAAACTATCTATTGGGAACCAGTTTCTACATGTAGGAACTACATATTTAAATTAATAATTATAAAAACTAAATGTGGTTTCTAGCATTGAGACTGCCCTAAGGTGTAACCATCTCTGGTTCAAAGACCAAGAAACATATTTAATTATTACCTGTCAACACTAGTATGGAGGGAGTAGTTTATTTTACTAAGCAAAATGTGGTTACGCCTTATATATTAGGATATAGGGAGTAGGTTTTACTACACATTTTGGAGGGTGTTGTTACTAAGGTATTGTAGTGTCGGAATCACTCTGGATTTGACGGATCTGTATGCATGGAGACATTTACCGGGATGTACGGGTCATGAATCGTGATTAGCAAAACTTTACTTTATTACTACTCCTAACTAGAGGAAACGAGGAAAAATACAACCAAGGCCACAAGTTTTGTTTAGAGACACTTATTAACGGGAGTAAGATAATGGCTGTGCCACCACTTACCATTTGTTCAGTCTCGACCGTGTCTTGAAGCAATGGGGGATAGTTTTAGTTTTTAATATGTGTGTAAGCCGAAGGCCACACTGAAGGGGACGCCAAGGGAGAAGAACGACCATTGGCGGAGGCCCGGAGCGAAGGCAAAGCACAAAGTTGCCGATAGGGGCGGCGGAGGCCGCGGCCGTGCGCGAGCAAAGCCTTCACCACGTCACCGAAGGCTCCTGAGTATGGCGCCCCCATGGGTTCACCAGGCCTATGGTAGGCAACGAAGGCAAAGGAAGGGGAGACACCACCAAGCAAAGGCGGAGGCAGCAGCCTAGAGGAGACGCCGTGGGTCTTCCTACAATCCTACGACTCGATAAAGAGCCCATGAAAAGGAGGCGGTTGCCATAAGAGAGGTCCTTATGTCCTAGAAGGAGACCATCTAGAAGAGACTGGGATATTCTGGAATATGCCTTAGCTGGCAAATGGACAAAGATGTATAAGAGAAATGCATTTAACCATATCCTATAAAGGGGACTCAAATCCCAATAAAAAGAGATCACTTTTTGGCTCGAAACCTATAACATCGGCGATCATGTCGGGCTCCAGCTAGGGTCTAAGGTTCTCGCTGAAGGTCCCTTTTTCCGAAGGTTGGGCAGCCCCGCGCCTGGCCTCTGTTACTGCCAGGAACCCTGTCTTCCCAACAATGTTTTGCTAAAGGATTTGCATATGTTGTCGGGTCGGCGGACACCAGTAGACATGCCTAATTAAACCCCTGATCTAGGACAATTACAGTCAAACAAATAAACGTTTTTTTTCAAAACAATTTTTGAGTAACAGATGGTGCTGATGAATATGTTTGACGCTAAATGCTGTCGTATCTCAGCCACAGCCTTTCGAAGGAAATCGTGGTGACGTTACCAGTATCACCGAAAAATGGACAGATTTATTCAGACAAAACTAAATCATACAAGAGGACTGTTGTTTTCTAAGGAAAAATAAAATACATGAGCACCTCAGAGTAAAATGCTGAGGTGAATGGTGATGTGGTGCATTGTATTGACCTGGTGTGGAGGCAACTCGGCGGGTGGTGGCCTCAGCAACAGCCAACAGCGGCTGTCACTGTCCCTGCTTCGATCATGTCCTTTTCTCGTCTGTTTCTTTTTTAATTTCGCGTAAACCCCATGTCCTTTTCAGAGGTTCTCCTCTGAATTGAAGGTTACTTTGTCTACCCGGTCAAGAACTTGAGAGGGTTATTCACACTGTCCCTTCATGGTCCTCCCAAAGCTACTAGTAGACTTCAGTTGTTGAACAAGTCAGATTCTGGAGTGTGCTTTAGTTTAGTCAAGAGCTCAAGTTAACTGCAGCAAGAGATTTTCTGTATACGTATACCATCATCCTGTGAATACAATTCTAGGAACAGCTGGTGCTCATGATATGAGACACAAGATTAAGGAAAATGGATCAAAGTTTGCCGTATATATAAACGGAATAATCAATTTCTTATGCCAAGTGTTACTGACAAAAGCACCAAGCCAGTCATATATCTTTTTTATTTTTATATAAATAAAAAGGTAAACATGTAGGACCTGGCGTTTACATCAATTTAAAAGGGGAGTCTCCGCCCCCCAGGTCAAAGGGATTAGGAGAGACAAGAGAGAATCAAGGAAGAACAGGTATAAGAAAGCATCATCATCTACAGAAAACAAACAGCAAGCAAGAAAAAAAATAGCGCCTCCTTGATCTTGATCTTGACCACCAACATGGTGGCCGCGTACAATTGTGATCTCTTGCTTGGTTTCTTTCTATATTTCCCAAGACACTAGAACCATAGTGGATCTTGTTTCTTTTCTTTTAATTTATGTTGTTCATTTATGGCCTGGGTAAACTTAGGCTTACCACCAAGTCCCCATTTATGTTTGTTAAATTGCTCTTCTCCTTAATGAAAGACGTGCTTTTGCACGATAAAAAAAAAACCATAGTGGATCTGCGAAATAAACCCTTGTGATTCGATTTGTGATGAGTGATTGATCAAGATTAACCCATGACATAGATTGAGGTTGGATTGACTAACCCTAGCATCGGCTAGGAAAACGATGTGTCTCTTGGCTTGTGGTGCGCAGGTGTGGAGCTCGGAAGCGGTGGCCGACGGCGAGGTGAAGGTCAAGTAGGACGGGCCATGCCGACGGACCGGGTGCGGTGAAGGGAGGCTTGGACTGACGGACCTGGCGGCCGGGTGGCTAGCCGCGGTGGCTGACACCTGGGGACATCGACAAGTGCAAGATGACACGGAGTGACTGTGTTGACTAAGTCAAGATGGCGGTCGGGCAAGTCGAGCGGGCTTCTCGAAGACTTGGCGGCCGGGCGATCGAGGACGAGGTGACACGTGGCGAGCGGCGGGGGACGCGTACGGGCTACGCTACTCACGGACGGTTTGGTGGTTTGGGCCTCAAAACCATCGGTGGCGGGTTTCGCGGGTTTGAGCCTCAAAACCCGGGCGGAGGTTCCGATGCGGAACGGACGGCACGTGGCGGCATCTGGGAGTTCGCGTTGAGGCGAAGCTACCGATGAGAAGGCGCGGTGGCCGTCGGATCAAGAAATCTCGGGCTTGACCATAACGTCCTTGGGCTCAGTGGTTTAGCTTAATTGTATCAAGGGCAAAACTGGGATTGTGTAATAGCCCGTTAAATAGGATGAGGGAGCACCCATCTCCCTCACATCCTCCATTTTTATTTTTTCTTTAGGGTTTCTTCCTCTAGTTTGCTTCCATGTGTGAGAAAAGTCCACAACCTTGAATTCGTGAGTTTGATTGCAGGAATCGGTGACCATAACCACCGTATGCTCTCTGGGATTCATGAATTTGTTGTGTTCTTTATGTGTTCTTATGTGTTCTTGGTGTTCTTCGCGAGTTCCTTTTGCCCCCTCTTCCCCCTCTCGATTCTTCGTTTCGAGACCGTTTTGATTCGTTCTTGTTGCCTTGGATCGATCTATGACATGAGTTGAAGCTTTCCACCGAAGGAAATCTACTAATTCCTCATGAGATCGTAGATCCGGACAATTTTAGTTCATGGACGAATTTTTGGGAATTTTTCGGGTTCCTTTGATTTCCCGTTGATTCACCTCAAATTGAGCCATGACCTCTTAGAGGTAGCTCCCCTACTGCCTTGTGATCATCCATACCAAGTTTGGTGGCAGTTGGTATTGATTTGAGGGAGATCGGGTCGATTCGGTGAAGAGAGGCGATTTTGGAGCGATCTGATTTTCACTCTATGCGACCCGTGGACTGACCCGGTACCGTAGTGTATTTTAGCGACTGTCCGGATGACTGTAGCGGGATGTCTGGTACTGTAGCTCACTGCAGCGGACTGTCCGGGGGTACTGTAGCAGATACTGCAGCAGTACTATAGCAAAGCTGATTTGATCCGTGTTTTGCCCGTTCGGTCTCCGATTCGAGTTCTGGTTGTTGCGTTGGTCTCCTATTGTTCTCTAGATCTTTTCTAGGTGCTCTTGCCACTTGTTGGTCTGTGTATCTAAGATTGGGTGTTTGTGTTTGCTTCTTGAGGTTGATTTTGGGACAGTGGTCGAATATTTCGAAAGAAATTTGAGGCTCCCATTCACCCTCTCTGATCGCCGTACCCGGTACTTCAGGATCAGAGTGCTTTGCATGGGCAGCCTGAGCTTTAAAGGTACCGCATTCCATGGCCGACAGTTTGTGAAATCCTCCTAAGAACCGCACGGCCGGGTGGAAAGCAGCTGCCTACATGTCCTTTTTTTTGAAAGATCTAGCAGTATATCCTTTGATAGTGCTGTAGTGACGCTAGCAGAATATATATATTGTGTGTTGTGGAAAAAAAATTACCCACATTCATGATCCTTTGGTTTTGACAGTGCCACAAGTGACCCGTGTTGAAAATGAACCAGGTAACATTTCAGACACGCGCACGCACGCGCGCACACGCGCAAAAGCAAACCATGTATGAATGATCATGGGAGGAGACTTCAAAGTTCAAACATCACTGAATATGCTGCATCCACCAGTTTTCAGAATCCTCCTTTTCATGTCTGAACCTTATAAAGTTGACATGAACTGTACCCACCCAAACCTCTCCCTCCAAAAAAAAAAAAAAAAAAAAATTGCAGGATCTAGCAACCACCACCATTTCATGGCATTACTCACATGCATGCTGCATCTAAAGGACACATGGACAGGTTCAGATGATGAGTATTAAATCTGATCTGATTCAGTGCACTGCATCTGGCCTTAACAGATGATATTTGTTACGCAGAAATAAAGAATGATATTATTATGGTACAATCCGATCCTCAGAGATAAGGAAGCTGGTGCAATGATGTGGTCATCACAATTCACAAGACGCCGGATGGATCAGCTGGCAAGCAACATCTAGAAGCTCACGTGCTGAATTCATCTGGGGAGGTGGGGAAAAAACAACAAGAGGCACCGCGAAAGGTGGCCACTAAAGTCTTCAATAGATTCTTGGCAGCGACATCAACCAACAGTGACTCTTTACTTCCTCTCTTGCCCCTGAAACCCTCTTCTAATTGCTCCAAAGTCAGCACTTGCAAATGGCATCTACCAAAAAATATCCAATGGCAATTGAGAGACGCCACAAGATGACTGTTGTTAGGCGCCACATAATTTAATTTAGCTCGGCATTTTTGGATTAACTGCAACCAGAAAAAAATTAAATAGGTAATTCATTCAGAAAATAGGTTGGTAGCTAACTAGCTATCATCCAAAAAAATCCAGTGGCTGTTTAGAATGCATAAATGAATTTACAGGTGTGCATCCAAACAAGCGTTTCTTCCAAACATACCTTGGAAGATAATCAGATCTGCTGTGCAGCACATGAGACAATTTTCATGGCCAAATTTTTACAGTTCTAGCTGACAAGTGGCGGGCAGTAGACACTAGACAGGCCTGATTGCAACGTATTAACGCAATATTTTCATTGGATCCTCTTGTTAGTGCCTTGTATATATAGCACCATATGTAAGAATAATGACAGTTTGTTTCTTCTCCTTTTAATTTTATTGGCACAAGAAAGAGCTTAGGTCGTGCAATTTTGGAGTCACGTTGCTTTCAACCCTTTTGGGCTTATCAGGAAGACCAGTATATTGTTTGTTGCACCCCTGACGCTGATGTCCATGGCTCCTCCTCTCTAATAGCCCAAGAAGATGGTGATGGTCATTGGCGTGTCTCGATAGGCTTGAGTGGATCCATCGCCATCACCAAGGACCACAATCAGGTAGCAAAATTGTCATCGTCCTTGTGTACAATTGCCACCTTGTCAGGCAGGGACTGGAGGTTCTCAAATCTCAATTCATTTACGTGCACAAAGCTAGCACGACCTTGAATTGAAGTTCTCACTTCTCAATTGCAGAAACCTATGGATCGACCTGACAGAATAGTTGTACTACATGTGTATGGACTATGGAGTGGTTCAAGTGCTTCCTGTGATTACATCAGTACAGTCGTGAGTGCAGCTAGGAATTCATACCATTGAGCTAGCTACTGCAGTTCATCCTGTACACTACTGAGAATTTCATAGCTCATAGTGAACATTCTGTTAAGTTGGTATGGGATTAAACTCTGGTGGTTCAACAGTCTAATGGTGATAAGTGTTGAAACATCGGTTTCTAACAAGAGTGAGAAGTGGGCGGAGGCCTTCGCCTTAGGTCGGGGCCTCCGCCTAAGATGGGCGGAGGCCGGCCTCCGCCTAAGAAGGGCGGAGGTCCCTGAACGCGGCGCACTCCTGTCGGACAAGATCCTCCGTCAGAGGCTCCAGGTAGAAGGTCGCTAAACGAGGGATTCAGTAGGCTTTGGCAAAGTGGGAGTAAGAAAGGGGCGGAGGCCTTCGACTTTGGCCGAGGCTCCGGACTCTAGCTTCGGCATAGGCACTGCCTGAAAGAGAGAGTGAGGATCAAGTACCAACTCACAAGAACTAGGGTTTCATCATCCATTCACCCACCTCCCTGTACAGTTACAAGTGTTCCCTATTTATAGGGCTCAACTACCACTTTACAGAGTTTACAACAGTGCCCGATGTCGCGGCTGGCAGCGCACCGTAACGGCCTGGGTAAGCGACATAGTAGATACTGACGCCATCTAAGTTGTCCACCCTAACTTCCCATATGCCACTCCTATCTTGCCCAGCTCGGGGTGGGCCCAGACATCTTCGATAGAGTTGCAAGATCTTAACGAAACAAAAGCTGCTTTGTGGCCTATGATCGGTGATTTTTAGAAAAATCTTCAGGGGTTCACTTTTGCCAATTCAGGTTGCCTAAGGTGAGGCATGTGACTCTGCAGCCGTGAAAAAAAATCCAGCTCGATTCCATGTCAAGAAGGCAAAGATCTCATGGTTTCCGATTTGCCGTGAAATCCGCATTGGCAGTCCCCGATGTCGCGGCTGGCAGCGCACCGTAACGGCCTGGGGCAGCGACATAGTAGATACTGACGTCATCTAAGTTGTTCACCCTAACTTCCCATATGCCACTCCTATCTTGCCCAGCTCGGGGTGGGCCTAGACATCTTCGATAGAGTTGCAAGATCTTAACGAAACAAACGCTGTTCTCCGACAGGTTGTCCCTGCATGAATCTTGTGCCATCCAACTCTACTTCTGGGATGTGAGAAATCCTGTGGGCATCCTCCCCCTTGCACCTCTCAACCAGTCTTGGACAGTTCCCAATTTCCAGCCTCTTCAAGGCGGTAAGGTTCCGGATGCTTTGAGGCAAAGATGTCAGGTTGGGCGAGGACGAGATGCCTAATTCTTCAAGGGTAATGAGCTGCCCCAGCCATTCTGGCAGTATCTCCAGGCTGACTAACTGCAAATGTAGTCTTCTGAGAGAGGGGAAGCATGGAATGGCCTCTGGGAAGGAGGCTAATGAGCTGCTGCCATACCAGGTAGTGACAGTCAATTCCTCGAGGGTGGCAAGGTGCTGAAGCCGACCCCACTTGTCAGCAGTAAAACTCTTGCTTCTGATTCTGGCTTCAAAAGGAAGAGTGGAAGATGAAAGCCTCCCAAACCCATGTAGTGGTGGTAGCACCTCATCGCTGCGGGTCAAGTCCCAATACATACTTTTGGGGGGATATGGCAGGAACTTCAACTTTGGGCAGTCCCATACATCCAACTTGTGCAAATTAGGGATTAAGAACTCGTCGCCTTCTTCACCTGACCGTGTTGTCCACCATTCCTCCAAGTTCTCCAATCCCCACAATAGCATAACTCTCAACCTTTTGCATGCTCCTTCCTCTCCATAGAATTCCTTTCCGATTCTCGTGATGCTGGGCATCAACATAATAAACAAATACCTGAGATTCGCTAGCATCCCAAGTGGAGGAAGAGAATCACATGCTAAATCTATGAGTTTGATGGTGGTGAGATACGGAAGATATGAGGAGATCTCAAGCATCCATTTAGGGAAGTTTGTGCCCATGTAACCTCTTAGTGCCAATCGTTCCAGAGTCCGAGGGGGAATAAGGTTCTCCAACACCTCTGCATCTCTCTTGTTCTCTGTCATATCTTTGTGGCCCCAGGAAAGGCGTAGCTTTCGGAGGTCTGGATTATCTCTTAGTTTAGCTCTCTCTGCATCTTCCGGATGCTTGACTTTCTCAAGGTGATTAATCTCTAGGTGTTGACAAGCCAATTTCCCAATGCTCACTATACTGCTATGCGGCCCATAACCCACCTCGTGCACATCATGTACACTATGTTCCACTGTCCTGTAATACAACGACAGGCGCCTCAAAGTGGAAGGAGAGACAAAGAAATCTATATCCCACCCGTTTACTGTGTGGACTTCAAACATGGTGAGACTAGTCATGTTACCAATACCCTCTGGCAACTCACAGAGATTCCACAAATACAGTACTTGAAGCTTCAAGCTACAAAATGAGGATGGCAGATTTTCAAGCCTTATACAATATGACAAATCGAGGTGCTTCAACTTTGACAGACCACCAAATGACTCGGGCAATGATTGCAGCTTAGAACAGCTTGTTAGATTCAGAGAATGAAGCTCAGAAAGGTTACCAAAGCATTCAGGGAGCTCTTTTAGATCATGACAGTCCGAAAGATCTAGGTCTTTCAGATGCTTAAGTCGGCAAAAGGACTCCGGTAACATATGTACCTTGTAGCAGTCAGAGAGGTTTAAGAACATGAGATTTTTAAGATTGCCAAAATTGTTTGGTAGGCTTTGTAGTTGGTGGCAACTTGATAGGTTTAGATGCTCCAAAGACTTGATGTTAATACTGTCAGGCAGTTTTACTAGTTTCGAACAGCTGGACAAGTTTAGGAACAAGAGTTTAGGAAGGCTACCGAAGTTATCAGGGAGCTTTTGGAGCGCATTACAGCCTGACATGTCTAGATGACGTAAAGAAATAAGATTGCCAATTGACTCAGGTAACTCATAAAGTTTAGAGCATGCTGATAGGTTGAGGAACCAGAGTGCAGAGAGCTCCCCAAATGACACAGGTAACTTATTGAGGCTGCTATTGCCAGATAGGTCCAAATAACAAAGGTTAAGAAGGCTACCAATATTATCAGGCAAGGTTTCAAGTGCGCAGTTAGACAGAATTAGTGTCTGCATATTCTGAAGTTTATGCAAGGATTTTGGAAGTGATGTAATTGGCAAGCCCGAGGCATCGAGGTACCTTAGCAGCATCAGTTGATGAATGGAAGATGGCAACGATATGTTGCTGGGGACAGATTTCCCTTGGATGGAACATTCACTTATGTCCAAGACACGCAAATACTTGCATTTAGAGAATGACTTATCTTGAAGCTGCAATCTGTCGCACTCTATAAAGTGGAGAGATCTAATTTTACTTGGAATTTTTTTCCGATCGATAGACTGCTTCTGATAATTGATAAACTGCATATGTCGGCAATAATTCTTCTCAAGTCTGCTCCGAGTCAATTCTTTGGGATCATTTAGAGCAATTAACTGTTGGCCAAGTATTATCGTTGCAAGATCATACACCAAATCATGCATCGTCACCTTGATGGGACCTTCAGCATCCTCTGGAGCATTCTGCAGACAAATCAGTTGTTACTACTTTTAGTAGCGGAATTAAATCTATCATTATGAAATGTTATCTTGATGGTAACGAGCGAGGTGATTATTACTTGTAGCTGTTAAACCTTGAGCGAATTTCACAAAATAACAATACTAGCATCGATCTTCTCATATCTTTTTGCTATATATCTAGGTGTGTCCGCATTCTACTTAGGATGGGTGACTCTAGCCTTGAGCTATTTTAGCTTTTTCTTAACTCTCCTGTGTCGTTTAAGAAAAAAAAAACAATTTTGCACTTATCCTGATTGACCCAAGATGCTTAAATCGGATTTCTATTTCCACTTTTTAGAGAATCTGAAGAAAAAACCGGATACCAACGAGTTTCCTCCCAATATTTTCACTCCACCTGTCCCATGCATCCACCACTCCTGCTCTCCAACATGTCAGTGCCATCCCTCTCTTCTCCAGCACTGATTCTCCCAAAATTTTCATCCAGTGTTGCTCTTGTCATCCCGTAAGTCAGCAGCACTGCTGCATTTTTTCTCCGCCCTCCACTCATAGGGCTTATTTGCTTTGCCTTCAGATAAACTTGCATAGACCAATAAGCTCCCCTAGGCGTCCGATTTCGAGCGCTTAGAGCTAGGATGCTTGCCAAGCCAAGGGTGTGCCCGCAGGGCATAAACCAAACAACTCCTATATATATCGCATACCCAATAGACACCCACAATAGCATGTGCGGGCTTTTGTCTATGTGCCGATTTTCTCTCTCTATATGATCCATTCGATTTGGGTATATAAAACATTTTCATGTTTCCTTAATGCTTTGTTTATTATGATTGTTTTATTTTTCTCATTTATATCTTGTAGTATGTTTATATACACCTATACTGTTGATCTACAGTAACAGGTCCAACGCAGACATATGGTAATGCACATCTACGGTACCCCCAGGTATGCTGTTCCTTTGCGGGTTCGTTACTGTTACTCTAGACCCAGCACTGTTTACGGTACCGGGCACACGGTGCCTCAGCGGGTTGGTTACTGTTGATCATGACCACAACACTGTTCACAATACCGTGTCCACTGTTCCTCAGCGGGTTTGTTACTCTTACTCGAGACCCAATACTGTTCATTTCCCTATTTCCTCTTTTTTTCCCCTCCCTTCTCTCCTTCCCACGCAAAGCGTGGGGTCCCACTCTAGTTATGGTATAATTCTTCTAAAGTTCTTAGACACGTCCCAGCTTGTTTGGATCTTTTTGCTACCATCGAATTCTTCTCCAACAAATTTTTGTTGTTTCGATTAGATATTATGTTCTATATTTTAAAGTTAAAAAACATCTTATCTAGACCTTATTCTGTTTGGCTCCTTGAGCCTAGTGCTGGTTTTAGCCAAGTTGCACTAAGAATCATTTAATTCTTTTACTACAAACTTGCACACCCCTCCTACTTATTTGAGAAAAAAGTCATTCCTTTCCATCTTAGATATTGTTCGCTAGCGTCCTCACTGCCGTTGAGGTTCTTGGGTTTTTATGTTTCCAAAACGAGCTTGAGGTTATTATCACTAGAGTATATATTGGTTTTAATTCTTTCATCATGTTATCAATTAAACATTTCAATCAGAATATTAATGTGATTATTTCCTTCTACCTTCTGATAGTGATCTTTCTTTCTAACTAACAAACAATCATCTATTCAATAAATAAAAAAAAGATTCATAGCCTGAATGTTTAGAATTCAGTGATTCATTTGTCACCATTCGATGAAGTAAGCGAAAATTTAGCCATTGCTGGTCAATTTTTAACAATAAAAATCAGTTATTATGACTCTAGTTAGTTATATTAAGTAAATATCCCAACTTAACATTCCCAAAAAAAAATTGGGCAATTGGCACATTAACTGCTTATACAGTTCATGATGCTTTCTTTTCTTTTACTCAAATACTACGGAGAAGTGGCAAAATAGTTCGTGTGTTCGTTGTGTTTCCATGGACGTGGATTCCAGATGATAAGAACTCTAAACAATAAGATCACAAGCAAGAAACAGAAATCCCACAAACAAGAATGACGAGCAAGTACACACCTTAAACTTACCCTTTTTAGAAATGTACCTATAAGACTGGAAACAATTCTATTTTCCAAAAGGAAAAGGTTTTCTTTGAAAAGCAGCTATGATATCTTACTATTATTAGTATTTAGAGATTTTCTTTGGAACCTTCAAGTTTATCCTTACAAGATGTGCTAGAAAAGGGATAAAATCTAGAATCCACAAAAATAGAAACATGTACCTATCAATTTGCTAGACTCTATTGTCTAATCATCATTAATAATATCCATTACATCTATTGTGTTTTCTAAAAGATTAGCCACCTTTGCAATCAAAAAGTAGTCTAAAGTATATCCACCTTTGTCATTATGAAAAATAACTTAAAACAAACCCTAAATCTTCAAATAAATTACATGCCGAAGTCCTTATGAAAAATAATCTTAAGTACCCCTAAATTTGAATCTAAGATATACACCTTTGTCATTATGAAAGTTTAAAAACTAAAGTAAATGCATCTACAATAAAATCCCAAAGTGTGTTTGTGTGTGTGTGTATGTGTGTTTATAAAGCACCCACTTCTGCCATTATTAGCATGAAAAATCTAACTTAAGGCACGCATGCATGATATATGTCACCATCCAAAGGCTATGTGTATATCAATTTCATATAAAACATGTAGCTCAAGCTGAGGTTTTACTTGAACATATGTCAAACACAAATGGATCTACGATGGTGGAAAACTATGAATGTGGATTGAGAAAACTATAGAGATTGGCAACTCTAAAGTATCTATACCAATATCGTTTTAGATTATAAACAAATGATAAACTTTGATTATTTTTAGGTCATAAATTTATCCATGAACTTTTAAATCTCATATCTCAAAGTTACTTACTCGTGTAGGAGCATGGGTTTACAGGCGTATCCCCAATTTTCAAGTACGTGCTAACAAACTTAAATAATATAAAGTGAAAATCTATTCGGAAGAATGAATTGTATCAAGTTATTTGAACAGTGATAACTGTGGGTAAGACCACCATACCACTCAATTCATTGTTAAATAAGTACTAACATAGATCTGTTGACAATCTTGGAGTTTAACATCAGTAGCATTGTATCATGCTGAATGAATCAACGGATGGAAAAGAGATTATTCTACTGACCTGATAAGTCTTGGAAATTTGAAGAAAAGACATCCCCAACAAATAGTTGACACAGTGTTTGCCATCGACGATTGATTGAATATATCCAAGGGCTCTCCATTGCTGGATGAGGCGGTCACTAGCAATAGTAAAGCCCTTGGCGAAAGCTGCACAATATGTGAAGCACAACTTGAACTTTAACGGCATGTAGTAATAGCTCAACATGAGGCGCTCCAAAGGCTCTTGCAACAAAATGTTTTCTTCCATACCCAAAATAATCTTCTTGTCCCTTATATCTTCCCATGCCTCTGTAGACTTATGTTGGGATAACAAAAATCCAAGAGATCGTGCTAGTAATGGTAGACCTGTACACTCCTTGGCGATTTGTCTACCAATTGCTTCTAATCCACATAGATCGTCATCTTGCCTGAATGCTGTTTGCCGCATCACATTCCAACAGTCATCATCTGATAAAATGCTTAAATTGATTTGGTCACTCTTGCACACAGGGCGGATTATTCTTTGACTGGCTAGAGCACCAATATCCAATTTATCCACT
>CAMZMU010000033.1:85795804-85978737 GCA_947311845.1 Poa pratensis | reverse complement strand
TGTGTGTTTATAAAGCACCCACTTCTGCCATTATTAGCATGAAAAATCTAACTTAAGGCACGCATGCATGATATATGTCACCATCCAAAGGCTATGTGTATATCAATTTCATATAAAACATGTAGCTCAAGCTGAGGTTTTACTTGAACATATGTCAAACACAAATGGATCTACGATGGTGGAAAACTATGAATGTGGATTGAGAAAACTATAGAGATTGGCAACTCTAAAGTATCTATACCAATATCGTTTTAGATTATAAACAAATGATAAACTTTGATTATTTTTAGGTCATAAATTTATCCATGAACTTTTAAATCTCATATCTCAAAGTTACTTACTCGTGTAGGAGCATGGGTTTACAGGCGTATCCCCAATTTTCAAGTACGTGCTAACAAACTTAAATAATATAAAGTGAAAATCTATTCGGAAGAATGAATTGTATCAAGTTATTTGAACAGTGATAACTGTGGGTAAGACCACCATACCACTCAATTCATTGTTAAATAAGTACTAACATAGATCTGTTGACAATCTTGGAGTTTAACATCAGTAGCATTGTATCATGCTGAATGAATCAACGGATGGAAAAGAGATTATTCTACTGACCTGATAAGTCTTGGAAATTTGAAGAAAAGACATCCCCAACAAATAGTTGACACAGTGTTTGCCATCGACGATTGATTGAATATATCCAAGGGCTCTCCATTGCTGGATGAGGCGGTCACTAGCAATAGTAAAGCCCTTGGCGAAAGCTGCACAATATGTGAAGCACAACTTGAACTTTAACGGCATGTAGTAATAGCTCAACATGAGGCGCTCCAAAGGCTCTTGCAACAAAATGTTTTCTTCCATACCCAAAATAATCTTCTTGTCCCTTATATCTTCCCATGCCTCTGTAGACTTATGTTGGGATAACAAAAATCCAAGAGATCGTGCTAGTAATGGTAGACCTGTACACTCCTTGGCGATTTGTCTACCAATTGCTTCTAATCCACATAGATCGTCATCTTGCCTGAATGCTGTTTGCCGCATCACATTCCAACAGTCATCATCTGATAAAATGCTTAAATTGATTTGGTCACTCTTGCACACAGGGCGGATTATTCTTTGACTGGCTAGAGCACCAATATCCAATTTATCCACTACATGTTGCATTTGTGTAGTTAATATGATCTTGCTTCCCTTCCTACCATATTGTAGCATATGCTTTAGTTTTTCCAAATTATCCACAGCTTCCTCCCACATATCATCCAGAACAATCAAATACTTTTTGTTAGGGAGCATACTTTTCAATATTTCAGTAATGGACTGCAAATCGCCATCTTTTAGGGTGATGTACCGTTCACTTGGCTCAATACTAGTACTTCTACTCACTGTTGATATGATTATTTCCCCAATTCTTTGTAGATCAAACTTCTTAGACACATAGACCCATACCCGTAGATCAAAGGTTTTGGTTCTATTGTCAAAAAAAATTGATTGGGCAAGTGTTGTCTTCCCCATGCCACCAAGTCCAACAATAGGAATGATTGAGACAACCTCATCAGCTTCACTTTTCAGTAACTTGATTATCTTTTCCTTTTCAGTATCCCTTCCTACCATTCTAATAATGTCGATGCCCCCATTGGTGGGTGCAATGGTAGCTTGATTTCTGGCCACCACATCAGCCCACATTGGTGTATCTTGGGGCACCAGATTAAGGGTCTCACGACCCTCTTTCTCTATGTTGGTTAAAGCTTCCTTTACCTTCTTCATCTTGTGAGCTATTGTAAACCGCAACAGGAATGGATTGTAGGATGAAAAGAATAGCTTAATCTGTAAGAGAAAAAGAAAACAATAAATAAAAAATTTCGCACATGTGTTTTGTTATGTATTGTAGTACTTGAATATATTCCTGTGGTATATTAACGGTTGAACAAAACAAAACAAGTTGTAGAAGCAAACATATTACATGTTTGTTGAGAAATAAATTATAATATATTGGTTGGTCACTATAATGACAAGCACAACAAGTGCAATGGCACCCAACAAACACTCAGCCATTCAATTTCGCACCAAATTAAGAGACATTTTATAAACTCAACTGATGATGGTACCTATGTTGTATAAAATTTAGAAACTCAACTTCGAACTTGAAATAAGTTAGTTGAAACAAAAAAAAATCTAATGTCCAACCAAACAAGAATAAGTTCATGTGAAATTTTTGTGTACCAATAAAGTTAACCTTCTAATCATTTCACTTGCTGCACATTTTGTAATCTCTACTTTATTTCTAAACCGAGGATTCTGCGGTCTGTTTGTGGGTCTAGGACAATTTATGGCCCAAGTTGCCAGGTGAAGCTCACAAACACACCTCATGGATACAGCTTTGTGGGCCAAGTTCGTGGGCAGCCCGAGTCTAGTGAACAAAAATGCATCCTGCAAGTATGCCTGCTCTCCACCTCTTTTTTTTTTACTTATATTGTAATACAAAGCTACTCCACTTCACACTCTGTTCGCTTTCAGAATAAAATACAAGCAAGGAGGAGCCAGGCATATCGTGCTATGCATGGGTTAACACATACTCTTCGAAATTATGTGGCCTCAAATGAGCTGGAGTAAGGAAATGTCACCCACTTTTTTGTTCTCTTCTTTTTTGCCTGAGTTTTTAAAACAAAATTTTCGGTTTTGTAAACTGATAAAGTGTTGTTGGCATTGCAGAGTGTTTCGGCTTATTGATATTCCATATTTCTTACACAGATGACACTAAAGGTGACGTTTATGTTCCTGAACTGAGTAGGTCAGTGCTCAAAGTTGTAGAAGCTGTTTCAAAACAAAGGTTGTAGAACCTGGTATTAAATTTTCATTTAATAGTAGTGCTGGGTTTAGTTTTACTCTGGAAAATTTTGTTCACAAACACCGTTCAATCGTGGAATTGGACGATACACACCGCCGAATCGACAATTTACCCAGTACCATTATAAAACCATGGTTCTTTGCTGTTGGACACCACACACAATAAAATATTCATTTTCATGGTTTGGGAGAGAGAAAAACGTGTGCATAGACCATATTGCCCTTGCAAGTCATCTTCTACCTCTAGACTCCACCCTTCTCTCTTATCTCCATCTTTGTCTCCAATTCTCCATCGATCCATCAAGCAACTAGCAAAGGCCAAGCAGCGTGTACTTACTCGGTACTCATCCATGGCGGAGCCGTGGCCTGCCGCATCACCACCGTCATCTGGTGCGGGGGTGACGGAGCTGGAGCTGCCGGGGTTTCGGTTAAACCCGATGGAGGAGCTGCTTGAGTTCTACCTAAAGCAGGTGGCTCAAGTTCAACATCATCCCCACGGTGCACCTGTACCGCCAGGACCCTTGGGAGCTCCCGGGCCTAGTGCGCATCGATGAGCGGGAGTCATACTTCTTCGTGCCCCCCGATACACCACCGACGGTAGCAGCTGGCACATTTGGAGACGACGCGCCTCCCCACCTCCTACCTATGCAGCGGTGGCCTCGACATCACCAACGGCGGTAGCGATGGCGGCCGCACCATCTGCGACGGTGATGGTCGCCTCTCACCGCGGATCCAACTGGTTGCAACCTCTACGACGCCTCTACCCTCAATGATGGTGGCCTCTACGACGCCTCTACCCTCAATGATGGTGGCGATCCCTGTTCCCTTTCAGATTCGGTCATAGATGCAGCAACCCCGGTGGCAGCGCGTCACACCCACACGGGTGATGCCTGATAGCTATGGCTCATCCCACCCCACACGGACATCGCTCCAGAGACTTCGTGCCCTGGCTTCGTGTCCCGTCTTCATGACATCTTCGACCTGTTCCTGTTGCCATCCGTGGGGGTTGTGTGCTGCCTGCTGGTCTCCTGCTAGCATCCGTGGGGAGTGCGGTGGGGCATGCAAGGCTGGAGAAAGGAGCGGCGACGCATAGTGTAGAGCCGAGGCAATGGAGGAGAGATAAGGGTGGAATCTAGAGGTAGAAGACAACTTGCAGGGGCAATGTGGTCTATTCACGTGTCTTTCTCTCTCCCGAACTATGAAAATGAATATTTTATTGCGTGTGGTGTCCAGTGGCAAAGAACCACGGTTTCATAATGGTACTGGGCAAATTGATGTTTTGGAGGTGTGTATCGGCCAATTCCATAATTGAACTGTGTCCGTGAGCAAAATTTGCCTTTTACTTTTGGGAGACATCATTTCATTGCTGATTTATTCATATGTAAGGTTACTGCACTTGAAGAATGATTACTCACAGCGTGTTTCTGTGATTATATCTCTTATTTTTGAAATAAAGGTTGGAGCTCTGCCGCTTAATTATGATGAAAGAATTGTATGTACAAGAAGGGTAGCCAAACGTGGTACCAACACAGGGCACACAAAGGGCTGACCCAGCCACGCGACGTGGAAGAGCACAAAACTGCCATGAGTCATTGTTGCCGAGCATGCCTGCAGAGCAGCCAGCAGCTCCAACTTCCCATGGCAGACCCTAGACGATCCTAACGAAGATAGGCAGACGGCCCGAAGTGAACGGCCGCAATAGGTCATCGTTGCCGAGCTGAATACGAAGAGCAGCTCCAACTTCCAATCTTGAACCTCCGCCCCGCCCCTTGCTTTTGCTCGACCTCCGAAGAAGTCTAGTCAACGAAGAAGGGGGGTTCG
The DNA here is from genome assembly GCA_947311845.1 of Poa pratensis. Classification (NCBI taxonomy): domain Eukaryota; kingdom Viridiplantae; phylum Streptophyta; class Magnoliopsida; order Poales; family Poaceae; genus Poa; species Poa pratensis. The sequence goes on along the minus strand of CAMZMU010000033.1, from coordinate 85,974,078 downwards.
CCTCATGTCATCGTTGTCGAGCCACATCCCCTGACGTAGCAGCTCTGAATTCACACTGCAAGTCGCCCCTCCACACGCATACCGGGCGCCGAGAAGCGAAGATCTTCAACCAAAGGCGACGTTGTGGCCATGATGAACTTCAAAAGCGACGCCTTCAGGAAGGGAATGATGTCAGGGACGCCACCATCGCTTGTCCGAGATGGACTGGGCTTTCGCCCATGGACGACAGTGCTGGGGAAACACGACGCCCATGGACGACAGTGCTGGGGAAACACGACCGTCGCCGAGGATTTCGCCCAAGATGTCCCCCAGTACAGCATCAGGCCAAGACCCCAGGTCATAGCATGTTGTCTCCGCCGTCGTCGTTCCCTGCCATCCCGCAGGAACCCTTCCAGAGGGGCATTGACACGCAGGCTGCATGCAGCAGCTGCAAAGCTGCGTCAGCCGCCACCCTCTCCGGCCGGGCACACAGAATTGGGCCTTACCTTGCCCCGCACAACACACCGCCGCACACCGAAGCCATTGCCGGCCATCGTTGCTAGCCCTGGCACACGCAGCCAACGATGCCAACCCCCACCAGCCATCGTCCGCCACACGAGCCCCGCCACCATGGGCGCCGCCCCCAGCCCAATGGGCTCTGGATCTGGCCGCGAGGACGGAGAACCCGGCGCCCCGGCATGCGCAGCCGCCTCCACCATGGCTGACACCACCGGCGCCGCCCCCCGACTAGGGGGTGCCGGATCCGGCTGCCCGGGCACCGGATCTGGCCACCCAGGCCCTGGAGCAGCCCAGACCGGCCTCGCTGGTGCCGCCATGCGAAGAGGAGAGGGGACGGCGGAGGGGAAGAAGAGAAGGCCGCCGCCATCACCACCCTGCCCCTTCCCGGGCCTCTGGCTAACACCGACGCAGTCCCGGCTAGGCGGCCTTGCCGATCCCCACGTGGCTTGGACGAGGCGACGCCCCGTCTGCCCGCGACCCCCCACATTGCCACTCCATCAGACGAGAGGAAGGGGCCTCGCCGTCGCCATCACAGCGGGCCGCGCGGCCCTGCTGGTGGCCTGCTCCTGCGGTGGCGCAGCGGGAGAGGGGAGGGGGCGTGGTGGCTTAGAGTTTGGCCGCCCGAGTCACCCGCGTGGAGGGCGACGCGGTGGCGAAAAATACAGTGGCCTACCCTGTGATTGTATCTCTATTACTCTCTCTGCCTATTGCCGTTACCTCTTCTTTCTTTTTGTTCCAGGTTCCAGCTTCGGATGGGTCTATCTACATTTTCTAAAGCAAACAAAATATGCACCCTACGTTATTGTAATGCTATATAGAATAAGTTTTCAATTATACTTGGCGATAAAAATTTGAGTTGTGTCAGACTGCTTGGTAATGACTCCCTTCTAATTTCAGGAATAATTTTCATGCTCAGGGCACTCCTTAGGCTGGATATAACTGCCTGAATATCTTCTTTCCTTCTCCTATTTCTACTAAGGGGGTGTTTGGTTCTCTCTCCTAAACTTTAGTCGCTGTCCCATCGGATGCTTGACACATGCATGGTGTATTAAATATAGATTAGTTTTGAAACTAAATAGACAAATTGAGACTATTTTGCGAGACGAATTTTTAAGCCTAATTAGTCTGTGATTTGACAATATAGTGCTACAGTAAACATGTGCTAATGATAGATTAATTAGTCTTAATAAATTCGTCTCGCAGTTTACTGATGGAATCTGTAATTTATTTTTTTATTGGTAACTGAACAACCCATGCGACATCCCATATGACATCCGACGTGACACCTCCTAAACTTTAGTCCCCCAAACCAAACACCCCCTAAATATAATACGTTGGAAAGGAGTCATTTGCAATTGCAGCTATAGACTCCCACCTCTGCGGCCCTGCCCATAGTACTCCTTTGACTCTGATGACGTTAGTGCAGTTCTAAATAAAAATTGGAGCCGCTATTGAAATGGAGGCAACTATGAACTTAGTACGACTGATTTCCAGAATCAATTGCCTCAACGATTCATGTTTACCAAAATAATATCACAGTCCTGCTTGAGTTGCCTATGCACGGGCATTTTATTTTTGCCAGGTTAAAACAAGGCCTAATTAAAATGTTGTTACGGCTAATTGATACACTCAATTTTTATTCTAACAATGAGACCAGTGGCGGAGCTTGAACTAAAATCGAGAAGGGGCCAATCAAACTTGAAGTGCTAATAGAGCGGGCCAAATTAGCAATTGATCAGCATTTAAGTGGTGAAATTAAGTGCTCTTTTAATATATTTTTTTAGGGGGGGCATGGCCCATCTTGGCCTACACAAAGCTCCACCCATGAATGAGACCACACTATCAATTTTAAATTCACAGATGATGTAACGCGTTCGCAATTTTTATTTTAAAATTAAGGATTAGCAAGGTTCCGCTTCTCTTCCCCAGCAACATTCTAAAGCTTATTAATTTGGGAGTGATCAGATGGGCAAATCTCTAACTATATCAAAGAAGGAACCTTTCGCGAGCTTAGAGCGCTCGACGCACTGTTCCGGCTACAGTAGGTACTGTTCCAGCAACAGTAAAGAACAGTGCTACAATCCACGCCGTTCTCCGCCGATCGGACGGTCCACAGAGCACACCGTGATGTTTTTGCAAAAAAACCCCTATCAAAACCAGATATCAAACCCGCAGTCCACTACCGCAGCCCACATATTTAAGAACAGAATTACTAATCCGTAATTACAAAAATCATGGAGGACTTTTCTGCAAAACGTACGAAGGAACCTTTCGCGAGCTTAGAGCGCTCGACGCACTGTTCCGGCTACAGTAGGTACTGTTCCAGCAACAGTAAAGAACAGTGCTACAATCCACGCCGTTCTCCGCCGATCGGACGGTCCACAGAGCACACCGTGATGTTTTTGCAAAAAAACCCCTATCAAAACCAGATATCAAACCCGCAGTCCACTACCGCAGCCCACATATTTAAGAACAGAATTACTAATCCGTAATTACAAAAATCATGGAGGACTTTTCTGCAAAACGTACACACGTCCTCCTCCCTCTCTCTCTTTCCCCGCGCCTCTGGTCGCCGCCGCCGTCGCCCCTTCAATCCGGCGAGGTCCGGCCACCTCCGCCGCCGTTCTGTGGCGCGAACGACGCGCCTCGCAGTCCTCTCCATTCCCACCCCGGCGATTCATTCTTCCTCGCCTGATGCGTCCGTGCGCAACGCCGCCGTCACGCCGGCATGTCCTCCGGCCCCGGCGAGTATGCCTTCGCGACGAGGTTTCGTCACAAGCTGGTCCTCTCCTACCTCTCCCAGCAGCGCCTCCACCCCGCCTTCCAATCGTAAGCAATTCCGCTAGCTCTCTTCCGATTGCTGCTAATCCCTAGCTCGATGCTAATCCCTCTCTCGATGCTGCACTGCAGGATGGTCCAGCAGACGGACGCCCACATGTGCGGGGATCATCAGCGGCGGCTGGTGGTGCAGGGGCAGTGGGTCGAGGCCCTCGAGTACCTCCACCGCTTCAACTCGCGCAGGACCGTCGCCTCCAACGCCCTCCACTTCTTCCTCCACACGCTCTGGGCCCTCGCCAACTTCTTCGCCGCCGCCAGGAACGGATCCGTCAAATCCGGCGCGCACAGCCACGCCATGGCATTCTCCACCGTCATGTGCCGCGGCGCCAAGCTCCGCTCCGTCGTCAAGGGCATCCTCGCCTCACCGAGACAATGGTACCTACTCAATTCCTCCCATCCACTTCCACTCCTCCTGCATTATCTCTGCATTTTTCTGACGAACCTGAACCTACTTAATCGATCAGTGCCGCCCTGGACTCGCGACCGGCGAGTTAGTATATCAGAGCTAGCAGCTATAAGCAGGGACGACCTCAAGAAGAAAATCGGATCTCCTTTTGTTGAATACAGAGCAAGCTAGAGAACGAACAAAAATACAGAGCGGAGCTTCAGCTAGCGCACAAATTCTTTAATAAGTACGCATTTTGATTCATCAGCACAATGTTGCTGCACTAAATTAACGATCTTGGAGCTGTTTGGTTACATGAGGTAATTCAGTATTCATGTTGTCTTATTTTGATGATTTAAATATCTATACAAAATTAAATACGTGAATGATCAATTAATCTTGAAAAGGTCGACTTCTGAAGGAATGGGCTGGAAGCAAATAAAGAGCAGCATCTGCATTTGCCAATTTACAAGGGCGGGTTACAGTTCAATATATTTATGCATCCTCTTACACTGAATTTGTGTAATGTTGACGACACCAATAAGGTAATTGTATTAGTATGTTCCTTCTACCATGCTTAATATTTAGCACCGAGCAGTTGATTTTTCTTTTGGTAACGGGGCAAGGAGGTTAGACTCATCCTAAGGGCAATAAATGATTATGCTCTTGGATGTTTGAGATTAGGGAACAAACCATCTTCGATGGAATTGACGATGCCGTGAATACTCCTAATAGATCAAAATGACCATTGAGCAAACAACATTGGTAGGCAAAACAAGAGTGGATCTGACTTAGTGTTGCAGTAGGAGAGGCTTGGTACATTGGAGTAGATGTGTATATTAGACATACTTCATTTTTTTCATGAGGAAAAAACTACTTTAATACTCATCTTGCTTATTTTTGATGATACTATTTTGGTTATACTGCCCTGCTAGATAGCACAATAAGTCAAGCGCATGTTGGGTTACTAGATTGATTTTAATTTGCCTGATGTGACATTACCAAATAAATGATTGTGTGCTAGGACTTATACAAAAAGGGTTCAATTGATGTTCTAAACTGAAATGTAGTAATATTTTCTGTGCTCATGAAAGTGTCACATTTACCAATAGCAATGCAAGATTTTGCACTACTTAGTTACTCATGTGATGTCTAACGTGTCTCTCATTTATTCTTTGTTTTCGGAAGGAGGGAGTGAAAGGCTTTGATTTCTACTCTCATTTTGGAAAGAAGGAAGAAGTGAGGGACTGGACAATGGGACTGGGAGAATAAGGTGTGAGGAACCGGACAAGAGAAGCACAAGAGCATATTTTGTCAAGATGTGTACATTGAACACTTGCATTGCAGCTCATTGGTATACCTTCCCTGTAATCCTCAAAGCCTAAATTCTAAACCCTTTTTCATACAAGTTTTTGTGATTTTGTGAACTGTATGGTACAATACTGAGTACCAGCAGCTATTCCAGTTATTCTGTGACTTATTTATTGCTTCAAAACACAAGGAATTCCTGTTTTTATATCTGCACTTTCCTATTAAAACTTGCAATTTCTCTGAATTCCTTTACTAGGAGTAGTGCATTAGTGCACTGCTTGCTTGCAGTTTAAATTAACTGAAATTGCTTACAGTGCTTAAAGAAAGTAACTGAAACCTGTTTGAACAATTAAATTTTTCAGTTACTCCAACTCACTGAATTTAACTTAATTTAAATTGAATTATCTTGAAACTATACTACTTCTTCCAGTAATTTGCTTTTGCTGTGATCATTTTCAGTGTTGCCGTGTAGTAGAGCAGTGCAGTGCCGTTCCATGTTGGAATAGTTGGAAGTGCTTTGGTTGCAAACATATATTGGATTGCTGCAGTACTCCTTGCGTCTGCACTGCTTCCTCTCTCTGTTAGCAAGTGCTAGCAGCAGTAATTAACTTGCTTGCTCCTATTTTTGTGAACACATACACTTACACTGAATCTGAGGCTTCCTATAGTGCTTTAAATGAAAATATAGCATTAAGTTCCTTGTGAAAGCCAATGCGTGTTCATTTTGTTTCTTCCACACGAATTGAGCAGCATCCAATAGTTCTTTTTCTGTAGAGTTGATTATCTGATATACACATGACACTGTTGTAGACGGCAAGATTGTGAACATTACTGGTATCAAGGATATGGGGAGGACTGCAACTGTGCTTATTCAGGGCTCCAACCAGTTGGTTATTGAGGAATTTGGTGCTATACTGTTGCTTCTTCACAATTTTTTTGATCAATGTTTAGTTGCCTATCTCATATGTTCATTGAATCACATCCTTTAAGTGGGCGTACATACTTTGTCGATAACATTGGTTTTATTTGCATAAGCATCAACGTACAGAAATGATGAAGGGTACAGTTATCTTCCTTTGTTGCATCTTATGATATTGCATAGATGACTGGCTAGAATTGCATTAGATATGTTTGTGCCTGATTGCGCCTAGATTGTGGTTTATGCTGGCGGTAGGTCCTTCACCGTGCAAATTATGGCTGATTACTGCCTATATCTGCGTGCTATTGTATTTGCTTATATTATCCAACGAGATTCACATGAGAGGATTAGTCTCTGATATTGAGGTAATTTTCTTTTTCTGAAATTTAGCCAGTCAATCTGAAAAAGGTCAAGTTGTCAGTTTAGCTATTCGCAATTTTCCTATCCATGTATTTAAGAAGATCAAGATGTAGTTCCACTATGGTGCAATTGATCATCACATTGTTTCATGGGTAACTTAGTACAGACTGGATATCTCTGGCTTTCTGCTTGATGCTTAGTTTTCCACAATTGGTCCGTAGCATTCATAAAAACTTATTATTTTGCAGGTTGGGTGCATATGTAATTGATATTGTAGCCGTATAGGGAATGACGGTAATTCGATTTACTACAGGCAAGGCTACTATCGGTTAGATTCTCTTTTTCTTTCTTCTCTATAGAGTGGTCGGGGCATTTACCTATTATTTATTGTGTTGTTGCCGGTGCCAAATTACTATTGTTGCTCTACTTTTGTTTCTTCATCACATGACCTTTGGTTATTTCTTTATCGTTATAATTTTGATATCAAATTGTTGACTCTGATAGCAGAAAACAAAATATTACTTTTAAGTTCTATGCTTCACGATCTCTTTGGAGAATAAAAAGGATGCTCCAGTCAGCAAAGCTTCAAATTAGAGTATATTTCTACAGCTACACTACTAGCTAGATCAGACCTGAACTTGGTAACAAAATTGCATTGTCCAACATCTTGATCTTTGCCAGATATTTTCAACTTCTTATGTGACAAGTTAGGCTTCTGTTTATTCACCATGATTGATTATTTCAAGTTTCAACTTATCATTCACAGTTATCTACTAATTTATTTGCAATTATGGAGTTGAGTGACTATTAAGCATTTGTAATATTATATAGATGGTTGGTTCGCTATCTATATATGATATATGCGCGCTATCGTTTTGGAATTGTAATAATATGTTTAATGAAGCAAATCAACTATTTCTGGCCGCTTGATGTATCTATGATTTCTTATGTGGCCTTATCTGATCATATAGTTTCAATGCATTTCTTATATATTTAATCCCCACTGTGTGGTCCAAATAAGATTCAGATTTATATCCAATTATTACTACTTGAAAGCGTACTTCCACTCATTAGCATTTTGTTTTCTTAGCAGTGTTTATAACCTGAAAATTGCATCGCCACTGTTATGTAGCTTCCAATGATAAGAGCATCAGCCGGAAACTTAGAGCTACTTCTCTTTCATCTATCCATGTAGATGTTGTCCTTCTCCTTTTTATTTCACTCTACCTAAAATTCTCGCAAAGGGCGTGGCGTGCCGACGCGCCGAAATTCCACTAGTATCAGTTAAAAGCATATAAGTGGAACCGAGAGTTTTAAAAATGGGACAACCCTCACTTTGGAAAAAGAAAAAAAAATGAAAATTAACTAAGAATATTGAAGTTTAGCATCTGTACCTTGGGTTGGTCCTGCTTAATGAGTTCAATAGCGTCGAACTCATCCAGCAAGTCCTCAATGTCGTAGGCTGCAGCCTTGAAATCTTTCATCCAAATCTGCTTGATCTCTCGTCTCTCTCCTTCATCCTGGCCCTCCCTCCGGTCAGCATGGCGCATCAAAGCTTGCAGCTTCACCATGGTCCTCTTCAAGCCATCCACGTCGTCCTTGTAGCTCCACAACAGGGTAGCCTCATCCCAGACAAGCTCAGCAAGCTTGCCGGCAATCAGCCCGCCAACAGCGCTTGCCATCTCGTCGCCGGCCCTGACCAGAACAACTCACAAGGGATGCTGGCTGCTGCAGTGTTTGTGGGAGCTTCTTGGGTGGAAGACTGGTGCTCCCGATGTTAATCCAACGCCCTGCATATAAGGTTGTCTTTGGCACCTACTGAGCAACTTTGCATCTATACCTTGAGTGTACTCTGCACACGAATTTATTCTTCAGTACATCGACACCACGCAAAGCTTCATGTATGAATAGTTCCTTGCCTCTTTGTGCAAAGAACAACTTTATATGTTTTGAGGAAAAGAAGGGGATGCGGTTTCCAGATTGCGTGTGCTGCGTCAACTATTGATCTTTATTCCCACATTGCTTGGACGATATCCAAATTGCGAATCACACAAGGTGAAGGTTTTTTGGGAGGGTTAAAGGGAACCCAATCAGACCTTAGCTGAGTCAGTCTCTGTCGGCAACAGAAATCTAAAGCTCCTATTGCTAACAGGCAGCTTCATGTTAGGAAGACCAGGGCCAGGGGTTCCGACGTCTATGCTAAATTTACAATGTTTTTGCCAAGTTTCAAAATTTCGTTGAAAAAGTCACAGTAGCTTAATCCGAAAAAAAGATTCGGTTTCGAATTCATCTCAGGTATAGCAAAGGTTTTGACCTCTAATGCAAGGCTAGGAACATTTTCACCACTGTCCTTGCTACAAGCCAAATAATTGCAACAAAGAACTTCACTATTTTGAGCAGTCTTTGTAACTGGCTCTGTCTACTTTAAGGCTCAAGCCATTCGATCAATCAATATATAAGTGGGCGGGAATCATCTATCTCTCAAACACACCCGCCCCCTGCCCCCAAATTTTTAGGGGGGGGGGGGGGGGGGGGGGGGGATGAAATTGAAGTACGTAATCAGTCAGCCAAGAGTCGCAGAGGCATTTCGTCGAACCGAACAGGAGGACAAGGATGAAGCAACCGAACGCCACTTTGCTAGCTAGGTGATCCAGGAAGATTTTGGGCCAGGGAGACCATGAAGGCAAGAGCGAGACTCACCTTCTTGCCGTTGCTAGCCACCTCCCACTGATTACACAAAGAAAATAACGGTTCGTCTCTTTCTATTTTCTTCATCGCCTGTGTCCCCACCGCGTCGAGCTCGTGGCCGTGCTGCCCCGCTGCGCTTGTGCCTGGCGTGCCCTTCCCCACCTCTGGACTGGCCCCTCCCTGGCGGCCACCCCCACCACCGCCCCCCCATGGCCGCGCGGGGCCTCCGTCTTGCACGGCCGCGTGGGAGCTCGGCCCGGCCCCTCCCAACGTCTCCCGCCACTGCGCCCTGGCTGGGACAGGCCCCAGCGCCACCAACCGCCGTGCCGTGGCTAGGACCGGCCCTAGCGCCGCCAGCCACCGCGCCCTTGCCGGGTCCACGAAAGGAAGGAGATGAGAAGCTTGACACGCGAGGCCAAGGTAGCAGTGAGAAAAAGGGGAAGAAGGAGCTCCCATAATGGGTTGTTGTTGGGCCATGATAGGCTGGTTGTTGGACGTATAGGCCCAGCAGATCAGCTGTGGAGCTGTCCCAAACAGTTTTGTTTGCTATTACGGTGCATCATGTGATGGACGAGAATTGAGGGATCACATACACTCCGCCGGATGTTTCCACCCTGACCTCCAATCGGCTTGAGCGTAAGACGATCCCTCAATCCTCATAGTCATCCCCATCATAGTCATATTCCTCCTCAGAACCTGTGTGCCAAAGTATCAGTATGATATATGAGACGTTCATTTATAAGTAAACGGGGGCTGCTAGCTTGCGCGTTGGAAGAAGCTGGCGGAGGCGGCGGTCGATGGGGCAACGAGCCGCCCCTATTCCCAACAGCAGCCGCCGCCGCCGCCGTTTGAAGCCGCAGTCACGGATTGCTACAGCCGCCGGCGTGCCCAATGAGCGAACACGGAGAGAGCTAATTTTTTGTTTTTGTAGAATCGAACAAAGAGAGAGCCCGGACGCATATACTTGGGCCGCCGGACGTCACCGCCACGCACCAAAATACAAACCTAATCATGGGCCGTTCGTGTTCCAGCCTGCCCGTTGTTTACAGGATTCTAATCGGGTCCGATCGAGTCCGTCTCTGAGTAAAGTACGTAGTGGAAGATGTGTGCCATATAAGGATGCGATGCGACGTGTATACCGCAGCCGAACGAGGGACAACCAGGGCAGATCGGATCGATCATGGAACATACATCGGCAGCGAAGCTGCGGTCGGCGGAGGACATCGTCCTCGAGATTCTCCACCGCGTGTCCACCGACGCCACCGCACTGTTCCGCTGCTCCGTGGCGTGCAAGCGGTGGCGCGCTCTGGTCGCCGACCGTTGCTTCCTCCGCCGCTGTTGGCCGGAGAAGGCTCGTGTTCCATCCACCCTCCTCGGCTTCTTCGATCGGCAACGCGTGGACGTCGACGTGAAAACGTCGTACCGGCTTTTCTTCGTGCCGCCGCCAGAAGGATCGGTGCTCGGCGCTGAGCGCCGCCTTCTTACATCTATCGTCGACGGCTTGCCGGACGACGACTCGCAGTCCGCGGAGCCGCTTGCCGCGCGTCGTGGCCTCCTCCTGCTGCGTCTGGTCTCCGGAATCCGCCACTTCGAATCGGTCAACATGGCGGTGTGCGACCCTGTCGCCCGCACGTGTCATGTGCTCCCTCCGCTCGAGTGCAGGGTCACCTTTGTCAGTTGCACTGTTTTGACCGGCGCCGAGTGTCATCAACGCTCCAAGGACTATTTCAAGGTGCTAGCCATCGTCTTCTTCAGCAACTTCAAGAACAAGGACGATCAGGAGTGCAACCTCTACACCTTCTCGTCCACCGAGTCCCGGTGGAGTGCACCTACAAAGTGTTTCGCTGAAATCGGCCGGATCGGCAAGCGTGGCTTCCAGTTTCCACGAAGCAGCAATGGAAACGTCGTGCATAGCAGCGCGACAACACACTGGCTCGTCACCTACTGTTTCGACCGCGCTGAGGAACCATCGAAATATTACACCTTGGACGTGAGCACCGACACAGGCGCCATTTCCTTGACTGAGATACCGATCCCTGCGAACCAACTAATGAGCAGTCCGAATCTTCGCGTCGCCGCCGACGGCTCGCTCTCGCTGTTTTGCATAGACGACGAATCTCCTATCTGGCGGCTGCACATGTGGAAGCGGGATAGTGAAGCCTGGCTCTACACGAAGGCGATCGAGCTAAACCTATCGAGACGTCCGAATCATCTTTGGGATGTACGCATGTTGCCGGTGGAGAAGAGCGACACGATGTTCTTCATAGACGAATACCAGTGCGTGCACAAGATCGATGTTGAAGCCGAGACGGTGGAGGAGGAGCAATTCGAGAACGCGCTAAGTAGATTGGCCATGCCTATGAACATAGAATGGCCGACCTTGTTTGCGCCACGACTTGGTTAAGTTTTGGAGTCAGAGATTTTGAAAACCATATGTGTTACACCATGTCGTAGGTGTAATAGTCGCTGGAGAAATACTCCCTAATCTCACCTTAGCTCGCATAGTACAGACCCAAATTTCCCATGGGGAAACCTTGCCGATGCATGCATGCACGGATGTGTCTGGTGACCGATTGCCGTATTCACGGGCGGATGCGACGTGCCGACGTGATCCCTCGGAACTCGGAAGGAAGTCGAGAGCACCATCACGCGCGTGCTGTAACCTCGGACAAGCAGGTCCGGCAGATGGTGCTCCTCCTCTGCAGCGTGCCTCGGTACGAGCTGCGGGCGACGCCGCCGTGCTCGCCGATCGACGCCACGGCAACCGTGCGGACGTAACGAACGTGGGCGCGCTGAGGGACATCACCGCGGCACCGCTGCTGTGTGCCCGCCGGCGCTGGCATTGTCGCCGTGCCGCGCCAGGGCCGAGTAATACTTCGTCACCGTCACGCCGGCGAAGCCGTCGCTCGACTTGGGCGAGACCGTCCGCACGCTGCTGGTTATTAGGGTAACCACTGCGCCAGTGATCCGCAGTTGATAGCGCCGCAGGGCCCAGCCAGAGCTATCTGTCTATCAGACACGAATCAGTATGTCATTAGTCAAAGCTCTTTAGAGTACTGATCCTTTCGCCTTAAGCTCTGGAACTAGCACTGATTGGGATGCACTTCTTCCTCGTGGGGACGCGAGCGAGCGAGCAAGGGAATTCGGGCAAGGCACGGCACGGTAAGCGTAGCCGGCTGAAGCAGCCATCAACTTGTTCTTCAGATTTTAGCTACGGAAATTTGGACAGTTCAGACGTGTCTATATGAACACTCCAAATTGGGAGGAGCAGTAAACAAACAGTTGGTGCAATCATGCATCCAGGAGTATATATAACATGAAATCTCGAGCTGTAGCAGCAGTCGTTATCCAGGATGAGCTGTGACGCCGTGAGGTGGCATTTGATCGACAACATCGGTGAGTGATGAACTGATGATGTGCTGTGTATGCGAATCCGGCCATCAGATCAGTCACTCGTTTTGAGGAAAATTCCTTGGTCACTCGGGCAGATATTCGTGCGTCATCAAAAAGATAGGAAAAACAGAGGATACGGCGTTCATCAAAAGTTAGGTATTTTTGGTGACGTCTTCATCACCCAGAATAGAAACCACCACTAGCTAGTAGTAGCTGTGGTGCCCGTGCCCGAGGAAACAGTGAGCATAGGATAGCTCGTCCAAAGTCCAAATTCGCTGCCTAGCCGGGAAATTTTGAAGTACAGCCGAAGGAAACTCAATCCAACAGCCAGAGAAAATTTCGTTGATGAAGATGAAGTATTTGCATCGTCCCAGGAAATTTTATACGACTAGTTATGGCAAGTCGTTGGTAACCTGCGATCTAGCGATCGATGGATTCCCGACGGCGACGTGCAGCCGGGACAAAGAGATCCCCACGGCCACGGGGAACGGCGACACGAGGCCCAGGCGAGACGGTGCGCATCTCGTCCTCTACCGCCGATCACGGAATCTCGAACGAAAGATCTGACGATGATCACGGCAACGATGGGTAGATCGAACAACAGCGGCAGGCGAGATGGTACGCAGAATCTCGCGGCGCGGGCACGGCCGGCCGGCCAGATCCATTCCGGGAACCGGAACATAATTCTTTTCCTTTCATCTCCGTCCATCGTGGGGGCCGCCTCGTGAGATCTCGCCCTCTCGCAAGTTGCGACGGAGGTAGCGGCCACGGCACGTGCCTTCCGCACCTTATCTTCGCCTCCCCTTTGTTTTACTTATTTATTATTTATGCCCGGAAATTCCAAGGGCCGACGAGAGAAAAAGAAAAGCATTCTCCCCTGGCTGGATGCCGCTGTGGCCTGTGGTGGCGTGACTCGTGCGTGGCCGCGTGCGGTGCGCGTCCACTGCTTCTGGAACCCTCTTTCTCTCGAGTGTGATCTCGCCCCTTCTTTTTCTTTCCTTTTTCCCACCTCCACTTGCGTGTATTTCTCGTTTCTTCCCTTTTAGGTGGCTTGCGAACGGATAGAGGAGAAACATCGTTGGGTCTCGGACACACGAGCCGGATGTGCGGGGTCATGTATTTTTGCTAGAAAGGCACCACAAGTACATGCCACTCAACGAATATGAAAAAAAAAATCCGACAAAAAATGAATATAGCCTAAAATATGCAGTCTGAACAATATTTGTTTCCTAAACAGCAACATGAACAACATTTGTATCGTGTCATGTATGCGGGCAGTGTCTTATTAGTTAACATTCTGTGCGATATACTATGTGTTTTCGATTCAAGAAATGGAGTGATGTCGCCGGTTGTTAAAAGTTGTTCCATGAGATGGATCCGTGGAAAAAAAAACATGCTTGTTGAACAACGTATTGTGCATTTATGCGAGCGAATGGCCAAGGATCCCGTTTCTCGCTAGAAGTTTTGGTTTTTTGGGGTCGGGAGAAATCCCTATCGTTTTGGCACCGATGCGGTGACGCTTGAGAGTGTGGCCCTTCCTTCTTGAAGGGCGTCGGGTGTACCTCTTCCCCACTCCTCGGAGCGTACCGGGGGAAACCCTAGGACCAGTCCGGGCAGCAGCGTCGTTGTCGTCGCTTTCCTTCTTGGAGGTGCTGTTTGGTACGCGACGATTCAGAGCGCTAGGATCGTAGTGGGACTACGCTGGAGAAGACGCAACGGTTGCGAGTCATTTTCGTTTTTCGTTGATCCCGATATTGGCGTTGTTTTCTCTTCTTTTTTTCTCTTTCTTTCCTCTTGGGCTTGATTGTGCTGTTTGCCCCAGGAGTGGACTCTTTGTTGTTTTAGGTGGTTGCTATATTAATATAGCGGAGCGAAAACCTATTTCTTCAGTTAGTATTGCCAACTGTCACCGCTCCTATAGCACTCAACTTAACTCGCATTGCACATTGCTATGAGCCGTCGAGCGACGTTGTTGCTCATTAACCGGTTTACCATGAGCTGGCAACACCAGCACCGGTAGTACTCATTTAGCTTACATATTGCTTTATTAGCACCACAAGAGAACACTCATTTACCCTGTATTATGAGTGTTCTTGTCACATTGAGTAGTCGAGCAGTGTCGCTACTCATAAATAGTTGTATAACATGAGCTGGATCCACCGAGAGAACACCTATTTACATCGTATTCTCGTTGAGTGGACGACGGATATTGTTACTCGTTAGCGGCCGCGACATCGCTCATAACACACACATTGACTATGCACTACTCTGTATTGATTTGAGTAACATATTTTGCTCATTGACCGTTGTTCCGTGAGCTGTTAACACCTGGAAACAAAAAACTCCTCCTTTATTTCGTTGATATGGTTTTTGCCTACTGTCTTATTAGCGTATCATACCGTGAGCCGGCAGCGCTCATGGTATGTCGTTCCTCGTGCTTGTTGACAATTGACCGTCAGGTGGCAAGGTCGATATAATATTTCGTAAGCTTGCATAAAAGTCGCTCCTATTATCTCTAAATTACCTATGTCTCTCACATGAACTAAGAATACAAAGACAATGACTAAAACCTACTAAACCCACCAAGCCAAGAAAAGGATCAGCAAGTAATTCTATCAAATCACACCCTAACAAGTCACAACACATAAACCATACAGAAAAGAAGAAGAAAAACAAACACTAACAAAAGGCCACAACCTAGTGACTCACACACAACCCCTAAATAAATAAATAAAAAAAACAAACGAAAAAGGTAGAGGAGAAAACGGGGAATCTGAAGGAGCAGCGAGCCGTGGTCGTCCGCGCTTCCTCCTCCTATATCAGCCGCGGCCCCTAACCCTAAACCCCCCTCTTTTCCCCTCGCAGCACGCCACTGTACCACTACTCTACCGCTACAGCTGCTGCTACTGCTGCTAGTCTCCTCCGGTGGCGGCTCGCCTCCCTCCCCCCACCTCCCTCTACCCCGAGCTCGCCCGTAGCTATCAGCGGTAGCGAGAGAGAGGAGAAGGGCCGAGGGCGCTCCCGTTGGTTCCGTCGGATCTCGCCTACCTCCAGGTTTATCCGTCCCGTTGGGATCTCGCCTCAGCATGGCCGTCGTCGCGCCTGCTCCCGCCCCGGCGCCCGCCGCCGCCGCTGCTGCTCCTGCTGCCCACGCCCCTGCCGCAGATCGTATCCTTTCGGTGCTCGCTTTCGCTTTCCGACAAGGTTTTGTGGTTTTGGGGGGATTTTGTTTGTTGATTGGGTTGGGTACGCTTCGCTGGTACTGTGCTGCGGCGGCGGCCGCCGGCCGACCGGCCCCATATGCCCTGTGCGCCTGTCCGTCCGTCCTCGCGGTCGCGCTTGCTTGCTTGACTTTTCCAGATGCGTTTTTACTGTAGTAAGGCATCGTACGCTGGCTGTGGACTACAGAAGCGCAAAAGAAGTGATTTTTTAAATTAGTAGAGCAGGATTGTTTCTGCTGCTTGGTAGTGAGATTTACTTCACAAGGTTTAGGATCTCAATTCACCGTGTTGACTCCTTAATTCGACGGTTTCGATCTGCAAAGAAGCCACGGATCTGCTGCAGAAGATGTCGCTGGAATCGCAGCCCAAGGCGGCGGATGCGACCGAGCCTGCGGGCGCCATGAAGGTATTGATACAACAGTGAAAGAATCCCCTTTTTCTTAGTCCTGCGCATGTTCCTAGCTTGCTCCACGTTTTATGTGATCCTGATGTGTGTGCTGTTTGTCTGCTAATTCAGCAGGGGCCTGTCGCCAGCCAGCCACTTAGCGTGTCGATCCCGCAGGAGCGGTCCATCACGCCGGCTGTTCAAGATTTTACGGATCCCAACATGTTCTATCTGCCAGCATACTACTATGGAGGTGAGGTGGACCGTCCAGAAATTATTATCGAGATCATGCTATTAAAAGCTCCGTTATTTTATCGTACCTGTTACGGCTTCCTTTCATGTATTTTGTTGTAAGTTAACAGATTTAAGTTGGTGATTGTCTTCCAGGTTACGACGGAACCATGAGTGAGTGGGATGAATATCCTAGATATGTAAATCAAGATGGAGTGGAGGTTGCCCCAGTAAGTTACCCTAGAGGATATTATCTTTTAGCTTTATGTATGTCGCTCATCATTATTTGCACCATACGTCATAGTCCTGGTATGTAATGGTGAAGATTTTTGCTATTATTGTCTGCTGGGTGCTGTCCTGTCAAGTCCATGTAGCATATATGCAATAACTAGAATGGCTATACACCCCCTTTTTAGGTACTTTTTGTATGTGATCTTGTGCTGCTAATGCTCTATGCACAGTTTCTTCTCGAATCTATTGAAAAGTATTTGTGTTTTTTGGTTGTACTAATATCTTTTCATGATAATGTCAACATCTTTTGTTTCATTTTTGTTGTGCTCATATAGGTGTGTTAACTATATTAATTGGTCTTTGGAATTTCACAGGCAGTATATGGAGATATTTATGGATATGGGTATGCTCCTTATGGTGCATACTCTCCGGCTAGTTCCCCAGTACCAACGGGTGATGGTCAGATGTTTGCGGCGCAGCACTACCAGTACCCAACTGCGTATTATCAGCCTGCTACACCGATTCCTTCTTCCACTCAAGGTGACCAGCAGCCTTCTGTCAATGCTGATAAGCCAGCAGCTAAGGCAGATACTGCGAAAACAACGTCAAATGGTGTTACTAATGGTACTGCCCACAGTAACAGCGGAACTGCGCCCCTTGGGTCAAGCTACCAAAATTCATCGCTGACCCCTGATGGAACTTATAGGGCACCCGTGCTAGGTGGTGTTCCCTCTACTGGTTATGTGGACTCAACCTATGGGTATGACACCACAGGAGCACACTATGCATGGTATGATGGTTCTGCTTATACCAATGCACAGCAAAGAACTACAGCTAATCACACGCCGTCTTCAGCGTATAATAACAATGGCTCTTCAGCAAGGTATCAGACCAAGAGCCCCACACCACAGCAGACGGTGAGTTTAGAAATTGTGGATATTTGTATTATTTGTGGATTGGAGGAATTTAGTATTCACTGTTTTTCTGCTCGTACATTTTCCTGACACGCTGTCACTACACTGCTTCATAGTCACAATAGCATGGGATGGATATAGTTTCTCTTTAATCAAGTCAAGATATATGTTAGGGTGCAATCTCTGATCCCGCATCCAACCAACCTTTTTTTACCAGGGAACTTTCATCTTATTTTCTTCTGCTAGAACATACTGAGATTCCATACATAGAAAGCTTGTTTATGTGGTCTTGCCATGATTACGCTGTATATTGTATGTACGCTGAAAGATGTTTTCTCTGTATCTGTCTGTATGCAGGGCGTACATAACCGAAGACCAGCGACTACAACAGGGTCAGCTACTCCTACGTATCAGAATAGGATGTATCCGAGCACCCGGTCTTACAGTCAGTATGGGAATTCGGTCAGAACCGGGTCAGCTACTCCTACATATCTGTATGGAAGCAATGGATATGGAAGCAGTGGCTATGGGAGCAATGGATATGGAAGCAGTGGCTACGGCGTTGGCTACGGGAGCAACGGCTATGATTCCAGGTTATATGGTCGGTGGGGTGTTACTATGGATAACAGATACAACAGGCCCAGAGGCCGTGGTAATGGATATTATGGTTTTGGCAATGAGAGTCAAGATGGAACAATTGAGCTGAACAGAGGTCCTAGGTCAGGTCGTTTCAAGAACCAGAAATCATTTGGCCATACCGTTACAATCGCTGTGAAAGGGCAGACCGTTCCATCAAGTGAAAACAAGAGTGCTGATGATGTACCTGACAGGGCACAGTTCAACCTAGATGATTTCCCTGTCCAATATGATGATGCAAAGTTTTTTGTCATTAAATCATACAGCGAGGATGATATCCACAAGAGTATAAAATACAATGTGTGGGCAAGTACCACCAATGGGAACAAGAAGCTTGATGCTGCTTATCAAGAAGCGCAAGCAAAGAGCTCTAGCTGCCCTATATTCTTGTTTTTCTCGGTAAGTAGGCTATCCACACTTGCTACTGCTTTAGGAATGTTCAGTATATGTTTTCTCTCGGTTGATTGAATCTCCTCCATTACAACGTTTCAGGTGAATACAAGTGGACAGTTTGTTGGTGTTGCTGAAATGACTGGTCCTGTTGATTTTGAGAAGACTCTGGACTACTGGCAACAAGACAAGTGGAATGGTTCATTGTCTGTCAAGTGGCACATCGTTAAAGATGTGCCCAACAATATTCTCAAGCACATCATCCTAGAGAACAACGAGGGCAAGCCAGTCACAAACAGCCGTGACACACAAGATGTAAGTGTTGTGGAATGTTTAATTTGTTTGGTTCACTGTCTTCCAGATTTACTGTATCTTAGTTCTTATTTTATCCTTTTTGTCAACAATTTAGATAAACCTTGAGCAAGGTCTTCAGATGCTGAAGATCTTCAAGGAGCATGTCAGCAAGACCTCTATCCTGGAAGACTTCACCTTCTACGAGAACCGACAGAAGTTGATGCAGGAAAAAAGAGTAAAACAACAGCAGATCCAAAAGCAGGTACATGTGATTCTGTACTAAATTATCAAATTGGCACCACTGCGTCTGCTGTTCTGTCCTTTTTGTAGTAACTCTGGGTTGGTTGTTCAATCATGTAGGTCTGGGACAGTAGGGCTCCGAACCCTGTTTCCGGAGAGAAGCAACAGGACACTGTCAACGGGAAGCCGAATTTAACTTCACCAAACGGTGTCAACGGGGAGAAACAGCCGGATATTGCTAACGGGAAGCCAAAGCAATCTGCACCAAACGGTGTCAATGGGGACCTAAAGGTTCCAGCAGAGAAAGTTGCTGCTGCTGCTGCTCCAGCTGTAACTTACGCGGCGAAGGTGGCCCAAAACCAAAAGGCAGCGCCCGAGAAACCTGTCCTCGCCAATGGTGCCCCCAAAACCGCCGTAGCTTGATCGCATACCCGAAGCTTCCAGCTAGCCATGAAAAACAACTGGATGGTCCCAACAAACCAGGCGGTCCCAAGGATCTTACATCGAAGGCGGCTTGCTGGAGGTCGAGCAGGTGGCTAGTTAGATTTCCCTCTTCTTTTTCCCTGTCGTCGCCATATTCCTGCTTTCAGTTTGCTTTAGCTCCAAAGACTCCTCCTATAGTAGTAGTATCTTGGGAATGCCAGGAAAAGAAAAGAACCTGTGGGTAAGACACAAGTAGTGGGTCGTCCCGTGTGCGTTTGCGTCTCTTTTTGTATTGGGTATCAGTGGCGTCGAGTAAGTACTGTGTGTGTGTGTGTGTGTGTGTGTGTGTGTGTGTTGGGTGAGTGGATCTGAAAGTGGGTTTAGATTTTAGCTGTTTTTCGTCTTATGATTTTCATATTATAATAGAATCTCTTGCTTTCGTTTCTTGTCGTGCTGATTGCTGATGTAGAGGGCTTGTTTTGGGTGCTCCACTAGACGGCATGGCTGGTGCGAAGCTGACCAGGCAAAAGCATGGTGGCGGCTTCTTTTGTGCCGTCACTCCTGTGCTTTGCTTGCGGTTGAGTGCTGTGCTGCCTGACTAGCTGTTTGCTAGTGCAGTGGATTGGTATCGATGCACCGTCTGCTTTGCACCTTGAAATGTTTCAGATCTTCAGGCACTATTCTGTTTGGTTACTACTGTAGTTGTGCGGAAGATATGTCAGTGCCAACAGAGTAGCCGACTGTTGGCTTAAAGAATAAGTGGGGTCGAGAGAAAAATCTGCGGTACCATGTCTTCAGCCGGCCTGAGATCGGAGGAGACGGTAGCCGGACAGACACTGGACGATTGCAATTGTCTGAACTCTGAAGCGAATTGGAGAAATCAGGATTGTCTGAAGCGGTTAAGCCCACGAAGAAGAGCCAGCAGCTGGTGGAGCGCTCTGTTATTTGGAACTGCTTTGGTTATCGTGCGAATAGATGAGTCAAGGAGTAGTCTCACTGTAGGATCAGCTACCAAGAGCTAATGGTGTCCGGCGTTTACAAGTTTGAATTCATGACGAGGCTCCAGAGTGTGAAATCACTCTCAGCACCTGTTGATGTGGGATTTATTATCTTAGCAAAGGGGATTCAGAGGAGCCAACTAGTCCTCTGCAGAGACAGGCGGACCGCGGACAGCCCGGAGCTAACTTGTAGACGAAGCACCAAATTAACATGTCTGAAGCGGTTAAGCAAGCTGCAGTCCATCTGTAGATCGTTGGCTAGTCGATTCTTTGCATGGAAACACCATCTCGATCCATTTATTCGACTGCGCTGTTCCAAACAAAGCAAGGGATCACGGCCGGGAGCAGCAGGATCATCGCGTAGATGGAATCCATGCGTGCACGTCTGATCACATATTTCTGCGCCATTGCCCTGGCAGTGGACACGTACGTCTCCTTCCTCCGCGCCAACGCGGCCAGCAGCGCCGCCCTGTCCGGCATGCACCGTTTCACGGCCTCGTCCGCCTCGTACTCCCTCGCCCACGCGCAGAGCGCCGGGTGCTCCTCGGCGGCCAGCAGGCTCACCCCGGCGATCTCCTCGAACACGCCCAGCCAGCGCGTGAACCCGCTGGCGGCGATGTACAGGAAGCCGACGCGGTCCCCGCCGAAGAACCTCTTCCCCGCGAGCTGCGCCTCCAGGAGCGTCAGGTTCGCCTTCGCTTCCCTCGCCGCCGCCTCCCGCGCCTCGCCGTCCTCCGCCGCCCACAGCGCCACCCACGTACACTCCCCGCACTGCAGATCATCATATAGGTCGATCAAGAGCAATTCATTAGTACAGTTCGACCGATCAGTCCGCGCGCGAATTTATTCACCTTGTCGTCGATGAAGCGGGACCTGAAACGGGCGGTGGCCCAGTCGAGCGGGTCGGCCGGCAGGAGCGCGGGCCCCTGGGGGAACGCCTCGTCGATATACTCGACGATGACGAGCGACTCGCAGAGCGCCGGCCGCCTGTCGCCGTGGAGGAGCACCGGGACCTTGTGGTGGACGGGGTTGTGCTGCAGCAGGAGCTGGCTCTTATTGCCGAGGTCTTCCTGGATGAGCTCGTAGGGGACCCCCTTGAGCCGCAGGGCCACCTCCGCGCGGTGCACCGCCGGGCTGCTGAAAGTGCCGATGAGCTTCACCGTCGCTTCAGACATCCTGGTCAATTTCTCTGGTCCGGCCGGCCTGCACCTCCTTGAGTTGGAGCGATGTAGTGTTAATTTCTGGCGAGAAGCATCATGGTATCTTTGCTCGCATCAAAGTAGTTAATTTAGCTATAGATATATGATTGTGACTTGTGAGCACATCAATGTTTTTCTACTGCTAGCTGAAAGCTACTGGCCGGGAGTCTTTTGGTTGCTCTAAAAAATTGTTGGGTAGCTATTGATAAGTGTTTTTCTTTTCTGCTTGTACTGAGTCGGTACTCAGTAACGAGCGAGAACAGCACAAATGTAAAGGATTGTCTCCCTTTTCTCTTCTCTCTTCGCTTTCGCATAATTTTAAACAACATGGATTGTACGAGTACACTCGTTTCTGAGTTCTGCAATGGCCTGCCTTACATGCCCATGTGATTCTTTCTTGTTCTCTTTTAATTGTGAGCAGAAGACTCATAATTATGAATTTATGACCAACTCATCTATTGTTTTTCTATTAAATTCAATTAACATGGGCTTCAAGAATGTAATATGCTGTATCCTTTATGTCTGATGATTTGTTTGCGCTGTGATTTCTGGTTTGACAATTGGCGGGACCCAATGAAGATAATAACTTCGAATTGCCGGGGGTTTGGGGAATGACCCGGCAACCGTGGGCTTCTAGATCTCAGATGAAACAGGACCCCGATCTCTTGCGATGTTTCGAACCCAACCATCCAAATAAAAAGAACCACCAATTCGTTAGTAGAAGAACAAGTCCCTTAACATAGTACTATGTGTCTGTCGTCCCAAGAGACGAATTCAAAACATTACAGAAATCCACGCTAAGAAAATATCTGAATCAGGCGTGATCTGAAGTCGTGCACCGCCATCGCCAAGAACTACATAACCGGAGCTATGCAGCCTGTGGATGATCAGTAGCACCGTCCCCATCCGTGGACTGAGCGCCGATGCCGGCGTCCGGCAGGTTGGTGACCCTGACGACGAGCGGAGACGATCTCGCCGAAGTCGTACCGGCCGCGCGATTGCTTCGCCGGCGTGACGGTCACGTAGTACTCGGCCCTGGCGCAGCGTGGGGAGAACACCAGCGCCGGCGGCCACACCGCGACGTGCGCGCCCTGCGGGCTGACGACGGTGACATGGTACACGGCGTCCCTACGGAGGCCCACGTTCGTCACCGTCCGCTTCACGGTAGCCGCGGCGCACAGCTCGGCGAGCACGATGGCCGGGTAGTTGAGGTCGGACGCGCCGGCGGCGCCGCCGCAGCTCGTGTCGAGCGCCGGGTTGGGGAGCACCATCTGCCTTACCTGCGCCTCCGTGTAGCCGAGGCCGCAGAGGTACCGAACGTGGTCGCGCGCGTCCGCGTCGTAGACCAGCCCCGGGTCCAGCGCCCGTAGCGGGTCCACGTGCCCCGCGCCAGCGTCGAAGGCGTCCGCCGCCTTCATCGTCCCGCCGGCCAGCATCGAGTCGGAAGTGTCGTCGTGCACGTACGCCGTGGTCATGAGCGCGGACTTGACGGCGGCCGGCGACCAGTTCGGGTGGACGGACCTGAGGATGGCGACGATGCCGGACACGTGGGGGCACGACATGGACGTGCCTGTGTCGAAGTTCCACTCCGTGGAGCGCTTGTCCAGGGGCAGCACCGTCGGCGACGACTTGGGCGGCCACGCCGCAAGGATGTTCACTCCCGGTGCGGTGATGTCAGGCTGCAAATCATGTGGAAGAAATTCGCTTCAGTCACCCAACGTACTCTTCACACCATGCCAGGCGATTTGTAAGTGTTCAGATGACCCGTATTGTCTACCTTGAGAATGTTTGGAGAAATGGAGCTGGGTCCTCTGGAGGAGAAGTAGGCGATGGCCGGTGCCGGCGTCTTGCCGACGACGGTCCTGCTCGGCGAGATGTGCACGGTCGGCCGTTGCCTGCACGTCGCACACGATGGATGCACGGTCAGAGACACCTTCTTTGATCTGACGATGCATAGATAGGTGCATTGGTTTACCCTGAACGGCTCTGGATGTAGTTGAGGATCTTGGTGCCCTGGCGCAGGTTGACGTGGACGGTGGGCAGGAAGTTGTCCTGGTTGGATTTCCGGGAGCTGGTGTCGGCGAAGATCACGCCGGAGCCGCCGCCGGCGTACACCGCGAGCGCCGCGCCCTCGCTGGACACCATCCCCATGGTGGAGAAGCACAAGACGATCTTCCCGGACGCCGCCGTGCGGTTCACCAGCTGGTCGAACGAGCACGTCCTTCGCACACAAATCGATTTGTCAAACAGTCAGGTCACACCGCTCAAGCCAGCGTGTATGTTACAGGGAGAGATCGAGCGAGAGAGATTACCCATCTGCAAAGACGCTAGTGCTCTCTACCAACGGCATGTTCATCTCCTTCACAATGAAGCCCTCTCCCTGTGCAAATGAACACCTCAAATTTCATCCGATATTACACAGAAAAAGTAAACACATTACATATTGGCTTACAGTTCACCAAGATGGAAGTGATGTCAACAATGGTGTGCAGACCTGCGACTGTGTCTGTCATGCATGTACACTAGGTAACTCACCACGACGGAGGCATTGTTGCCGAGCGCGATCACCGTGGGAAACCTCCTGTCGATGGTGCTGGCGGCGACGGTGATGCCCCAGGGCGACACGTTCTGCACCATGGCCGCGTCCGGCCCGTCGTTGCCCGCCGAGAACACCGTCGACACCCCGAGCTGCATCGCGTGGAACGACCCGACCTCGGTGCTCGTCGCGAACAGCGGCGCCAGCGGCGGCGACGACCCCAGGGACGCCGAGATGACGTGCACGCCGTCGCGCAGCGCGTCGTCGAACGCCGCCAGGATGTCGGCGTCGCTGCACCGGCCCGTCAGGTCCTTGAACCAGCACACCTTGTACACCGCAAGACGCGCCCTGGGCGCGCCTCCGCGCGCGACGCCGCGGCCCAGCCCGCCGAAGTAGCTCGCGTTGGGGGACACCGCGCCCACGGCCGTGGACGCCGTGTGCGTGCCGTGGCCGACGCGGTCCCGGGGAGACCGGTACTCCGCGCCGCCGCTGGTGTTGAGACGGCCGAGCTCGCTCTCGATGCCGGCGAGGTAGTAGCGGGCGCCGATGAGCTTGCGGTTGCACGCCGTGGCCGGGTCGAACTGTTGGCCTCCTACGCACGTGCCGCGCCATGACGATGGGACGGGGCCTAGGCCGGGGTTATCTCTGAAGCTTTCGGATTCAGGCCACACACCTGTCACAACGCACACTGCTAAGCCCACTGAACTGTAACAACTGACATGAATGCGTGGGTGCTAATAAAATTGTTAGAATCAGATCTTGGCAACGCATGCTAGCATCCAGGAAATGATTTAACTTTCACTTTCAGGGTTTTTCATTTCATTTCTCTAGCATTGCTGTTGGAAACCACATTTTGATCATATGGTAGCTACAGTATTATTCAGGCTAGAAGAGCCTGCAGGGACTTCGCTGTTCGAGTGTGCGGATGGAGAAGAAGGTACAGTAAGTGCAGCCGGATTTTCAGGGATAGGAAACCGTTGGAGAATAAGTACCCGTATCGAGAATACCGACGATTACGTCGTCTCCGTACTTCAAATGCATTTGGGAAGATGGTTGCTCCATCTGCAAATGCAGGCTGAGGCCCATGAAATCCCAGCTCCTTGTCGTATGGAGCTGCAGCATCCTGCTTCTGAATACTGATATGACCTCCTCTGTTTCTGATTATAATGATCATGGAGTTCCTTGTAAGTTCATGGCAGTATACAAGTGCCCACAACTAGATACAGGTATGTTTTATGACAACAAAGTCCATAGGGTATAGGTAACTGTTACCCGACAAGGTGGTGGCCTGCGTTGAATTGAGCACTGCCGCAAAACCAGAGAATCCATAGCTGTAGCTATACAGAATAGCTTGCCTTGCTTCTTCTGGCCTGCAATGTTGTGTTCCTGTAAGTGTCCTTTGAGCCACATTTTCTTGCCAAAGAAGAACAAGTATGTCCAGATTCTCTGAGAATATAAACGGAAAATCTTTTGCCGCGTTAAAAAAAAAAAAGATTCTCTGAGAATGGGCGTTCTTATTTGTTTTCTAAAATAACTAACTGAACTGATTCAAGCTATTGCGTGCAATACAGATTCGGTAAAAAATGGGAAGCAGCGTAAGTAGTTTCTACCATGGTATAAAGGGTACAGATAAAACAACTACCTAAACTTTAACTTCACTGATTCAACTTTATGGTTATTTACCCGATAGTCGTAGAACTACGCAGCAATAACTCGGATGATTTTCTATTATGAAATGGAGAAGAAAAGATGGTACTTTTGTACTGCATATTATTTTTTCATCAACTTCAAGAAAACTCAATGTTCTTTTTGTTTTGTTCGAAAGGTAAGATAGTACATTACTCTGCAAAGACTCTCGACAGAAGTTGGAGATGAAACCGTGTGGTCAGAGAAGGAGTCAGACCGTTGTTGTGGCCCAAGTACACAATGTGAACCTGCAACACAACAGAAAAGAAGACAGGAACGAGGTGAACAACTGATCTGACAAACAGATAAAAGACGACTGAAAATCTTGCACAAAAAACTACATGTGAATGAGATTCTGCAGTGCATTGAACAGAATCGATGGCAGCAAATGAGAGCGAGGAAACAACGAGCAGAAGCAGAAAAGGAGCCATATTGCCCTTTACACAATGGCTCTGGTTCAGTGGCAGAGAGATATATATAGACAGACAGAAAGACACAACATATGATTCTGTGGGGGAAGTGTTCATGCCATGGCGTAGGGTGCTTGCAAGACAAGCTTGGCCCTGACATCCCTCCATTGCAGCATCATTCCCCTGCCTTGTTCATCTAGTGGTCTAGTCTATAGACGGTTGGCGGCGATGATTAAGCCTATCGGGTTAAGTGCACAGTCCAGCTACTTTAGAGAGCACAAGATAAGAGACCTAAAGTTTTTTAATTTCAACCTAACCCTCTTACCGACTTACTATACCCTCGTGTTTTGATCATTTCATCTAGTGGTCTGTTACTTCCTGGATAGAAGAGGCAAAGATCCAGCTATCAGCTACAGACATATTTTACATGCTATAGCCTTTGGGATTCTCGAAAGGCTAACTTCAAGGCATCAGATTAAAGTAACTACTAAAAGGCTAAGATCTAAGTTCTAAAGTTTTACGGGAAATGGGCAAGTGTCTTGAGTTATGAAGATAACATGCGTGCTCAAATCATTAGACTCTGAAGATCTAGTTTAATGACAAGACAAACTCTTCTGACCAACCATTAGTAGCCAGTTTATAGTGAAGTAAAGTGAGTCTGTGAGAGCTTGTAAAGTACTTGATCTATAATATCTAGCAGCACAAACCTCTGAGCAAAAGCGGAAAAGCTTTTCCGGAAAAATCATTTATAGTAAAATCCAAAATGATAATAAAATCAACACTGTTTAGCTATGTAATGAAGTCTACTGCACATGTTTCTACGCAAGAGACTGTGTGCACGCATAACGTGTTTGCTGAACCGTGATAATGCCGAGCACTCGCGTGCTACAGGAAAATTTAAAATTTTAATCTACATGGACCATACTTAATGAATCTTGTTTCATCTTTAACACCCTACTTTATATGAACTTGCAAATGGTTGCAACTTTTAAAGAGCAGGATATTTTCTATCTAGCATGCAGAGAATGCAATCCAATTATCTGCTGCATACATACTATCAATAAGCATGCTTGTAGAACTTGTTGGAGAAATGAGCAACTAGTATTCTCAGGGGGCTAAAAGCCAATACATGTACAAGTGTAGTAAACTGCAGTAAACCACTTATACAATGGGGATATACAGAAAATGGACTATACACATCTAACACCCCCCACAAACTCATGGTGGGTCAACAACACTGAGTTTGGAGAGAAAAAACCCATGATGCGCTCGAGTTTGTGCCTTCGTGAAGAAATCCGCCAACTGTAACTCAGAGGGCACATAGTGAAGAGCGAGAGTCTGATCCTGCACAGCAGCACGCACAAAGGAGGCATCCACACCCATGTGCTTGGTGAGCTCATGCTTCACCGGGTCACGCGCAATGCTGATAGCACCTGTACTGTCTGACAATAGAGGAGTTGGTGCAGCAGCAGAAACACCAAAGTCCTCTAGTAACCATTGTAACCATGTCACCTCAGCCGTCAACATAGCCATCACTCACAACTCAGCCTCTGCATTCGAGCGGGAAACTGCAGTCTGTTTCTTCGTCTTCCAGGCAATGAGAGAACCTCCAAGAAAGACACATTAAGCAGACAGCGAGCGGCGATCAGAAGGGTCACTAGCCCACGTAGCATCAGAGTAGGCCTGGAGCTGGAGAGAGCTGGAGCGGGAAAGAAAAGATGGTGAGAGATCGTGCCACAAAGATATCATAAAACACAGAGGAGGTGACTATAGTGGACAGAGGTGGGAGTTGAAACGAACTGACTCAGAATGTGGACAGGATATGATATATCTGGACGAGTGACAGCTAGATAGACAAGGCTCCCAACAAGGTGGCGATAGCGTGTGGGATCAGTGAGGGGATCACCATCAGTAGCACGAAGCTGAACGTTGAGCTCCATAGGAGTCACAGTAGTACGTGCGCTCATCACCAAGCGCTGCACGAGCAAGAAGATCATGGATATTTTTTTGGGAGATGAATAAGCCATCAGAGGTCGAAGAAACCTCAATCCCGAGAAAATAGCGAAGTGGGCCAAGATCAGACATCAGGAACTGCTCACGGAGGCGGGCCTTAACAAAGGCAATGTACTCAGAGTCGTCACCAGTGATGATCATGTCATCAACATATAGAAGGAGAAGAGTCCGACCACGAGGAGAGGAGTGGACAAACAATGCCGGGTCATAGTCGCTAGGCGAGAAACCAGCGACAGTCACCACAGAGGCGAAACGCTCAAACCAGGCGCGAGGGGCCTGTTTAAGGCCATAGAGGGAGCACCGAAGGCGGCAAACCATACCATCAGGAACAGAGTACCTCGGTGGTGGCTGCATTTAAACCTCCTCACGCAACTCACCATTGAGAAAGGCGTTCTGAACGTCAAGCTGAGACACAGACCAACGACGAACAGAAGCCACAGCGAGAAGAGTGCGGACAGTGGTCATGTTGGCCACAAGAGCGAATGTCTCATCATAATCGCATCCCTGCTCCTGCTGAAAGCCACGAGCCACAAGACGAGCTTTGTAACGCTCAAGAGAACCATCAGAGCGAGTCTTAATCTTATAGACCCACTTGCACGTGATGGGAAGAACACCAGAAGGAGGGGAAACCAAATCCCATGTGCCAGTGCGCTCAAGTGCAGCAATCTCCTCAACCATCGCAAGCTGCCATTCAAGCTGAGCCATGGCATCTCGATAGGAAGTGGGCTCGGCAATAGCAGAAAGACCGTACTGGGAAGGAGAATAGTGATCAGGAGGCCATAACAAAGGCCGAGTACGGAGGTTATGAACCGGCATAGATGGGGAAGGTGGCGCTCCGGAAGTGGAAGGCACATCAGAAGGATCATCCACGGCACGAGGACGACGAGTGTAGTGCAGAGGAAATGGAGAAAGGGGAGGACGCACCGGAGAGGTAGGTGGAGAGGTAGGTGATGAGGGAGGAGAAGAGGAATGAGGGGAGGGTGGTGTCGGTGGTGTATCAAGAACAATGGGACTCACCGGAGGTGGAGGTGGAGGAACATGAGGCATAGAGAGAGATGTGTTAGGAAGTATAAGAAAGGAGATATCCTCAACTGAAAAGGCCGAGGAAATAGGACGCGGGTAGTATGGACGAGACTCATCAAAAGTCACATCACGTGAAATACGCAGCCGACGACCTACAGGATCCCAACATCGGTAACCCTTGTGCTCATCACTGTATCCAAGGAAGACACACTCAACCGACTGAGCAGTAAGTTTGGTGCGTTCTCGCGGAGCAGGCAGAACATAGCACACACACCCAAACAGACGAAGAGCGGAGTAGCCAGGAGAACAAACGGAGAGACGCTCCATAGGGATACCACCCTGCAAGGCAGCCGAAGGCTGGATGTTGATAAGATAGGTGGATGCGGAAACAGGCTCAGTCCAAAAGTGGGGTGGAAGAGAGGCAGCGATCATCATCGCACGAGCCGTCTTAAGGAGGTGGCGATGCTTGCGCTCAGCAACGCCATTCTGAGCATGGGCACCAGGACAAGAGAACTGGGCAAGAGTACCCTGCTCCGCAAGAAAACCACGCAACATCTGGGAGATATACTCACCCGCCGAGTCAGCCCAAAAAATACGAATGGGCGTGGAAAACTGGGTGTGAACCATGGCAGCAAATCGCTTGTATATAGAGAGAACCTCACTGCGAGATTTCATAAAATAGAGCCAAGTGTAGCGAGAGAAATCATCAATAAATAGAACATAGTAGCGATGAGCCCCTTTCGAATCAAAGGGAGCAGGACCCCATACATCAGAATGAACTAAGTCGAAAGGACGCTGAGATACTGACTCACACGTAGTATAAAGTAATTGAGTCTGTTTGCCAAGTCTAAAACCATCACAATGTAAAGAGACATCTCTAGAGACAGACTCTAAGACACCTTGACGCACTAATGAGACAAGCGAGAGCCACAGATATGACCAAGTCGATGGTGCCACTGCTGGAAGGACGCAGAAGAGGAGGCAACAAGAGCATGTGAATTGGCGGATGTGGTGGCAGCGGAAGGAACACGAAACCAGTCAACCTCCCAAAGGCCCTGAGCCTCACGGCACCGAGGGCCAGCTCCAACCAGTGCCTTGGTGCGACGATCCTGAACAGAGCAAGAATCGGGATCAAGAATGACACTGCAACCAGAATCAGTAAGTTGGGCAGCGGAAAAAAGATTCATGGTAAGACGGGGAACATGGGAAACACTGGGAACAGAGAAAAACGGAGTAGAAAAGTTGCCACGACTAGCAACAGGAAGAGGTGTGCCATCGGCAGTGAGAACATTGACAGGAAACTCAAGAGGTCGAAGAGAAGACAGAGCGGAAGTGTCAGAAGACATATGAAAAGAAGCTCTAGAATCCAGAACCCACGAAGATGTACCTGTCTGTGAAGGCGGCGGTGGCGGCAGAGTAGTGGAGGCAGTCAGCGAGGCAACGGTGCCCGTCGAGGAAGAGCCTGAGGAAGCCAGTATACGCTTGAGCCGCACAATATCCTGGTCAGTGAGCTTCTCTGTCGAGGAAGGCGCACGAGCTGCAGTAGAGGAGCGACTCAGGTCGCGCTGCTTCCTCTAACAGTCGGACTCTGGGTGACCCGTCTTCTTGCAGTAGCCAAAGAAGGTGTGAGAGCGACGGCCCGCTCCTGCAAAAGGAGGGCGCCCGCCCACCCCCTGAAGGAGTGGGTAGCAGCGGTGGAGCAGATGACACATGAGCTCGGGCAGCTAGCACAGTGGGAACCGCAAGCAAACCAGCAGAACGGAGGCGTGTCTCCTCAGCTCGAAGCTAAGCAAGCACCTCTGATATAGGAACACGACCACGGGCAAGCAAGTGGGCACGCCGAGGCTCAAACTCGGCACGAAGGCGACACAAGAACTCATGGACACGCTGAAACTCTAAATCTGACCTCACTGTCTGGCAGCATCGATAAACACCACAAACAACAGTCCTCAGAGAGTCAAGCTGGCGCCAGATGGCAGAGCTCTGTGTGTAGAACTCATCAACAGTAGAGTCTCCCTGCTGAAGATCATGCTCCCGACGAACCACAGATAGGTAGAGAGCATCACCAGAGGGCTGGTAGCGCTGACAAAAATAAGTCCACATCGCACCAGCGGTGCCTAATCCCATAAACTCAGAAGCAAACTGAGGCAGAACACTGGCAGTGAGGAAAGCAACATCACGAGCATCATCATTGCACCACTGAGTGTAAACAGACAACTCATCCTGATAGATAGAAAGAGCATCCGAGTAAACTGATACCTGCTGATCATAGGCTTCAACTGCAACATCATCAGCATCCTTGGTTGCATCCTTATCAGCCTGAGAGGCATCCGCTGGAAGAACAGGTGGTGCCGGCGGGGTAGGAGCCACAGGAGCAACGGGGCACGGCGGACAGGAGACCTCGCCAAAGAGAACGCCCCAAACCAGAAGGCCACGCATATGAATGCTCATAAAGCCGGCAAACTCAGCATAGTTGGTGCCATCAAAGGTCACCGAGCAGCGGGGAGCAGCAACATAGCCCGAAGAAGACATGACGGGCTCTCTGTTTTTTTGTTTTTTTGAAATGAGGTCAACGCTCGGACTCTTGATCTGGATCAAGATCAAGCGAACAAGCCCAACCCGCACGCACGGAAGCGGCGACGGGGGTACGCAGGAGCGGCGAGAGGTCGAGCAGCAGTGGGCCGGCTAGGCGGCGGAGGTCCGGGCGGCCGGCGTCGGGCGCCGGCAAGGCAGAGCCGAGGGTGGCGGCGGCGGCAGGCCAACAGGAGGCAGCAATGCTGCAGCACGGGCGACATCCGGAGAGAGCAGCACAGCCAGGGGAACGACAAGCTCGATTCGAGCAGAGCAGAGAGGTGCAGCCGGCCGGAGCTAGCGACGACAACGGCGGCGGTGGAGCACGGAGTTGCTACGTGCGGGGAGGAGGAGAGCCTAACCCTAACCTGGGCTTTAATACCATGTTGGAGAAATGAGCAACTAGTATTCTCAGAGGGCCAAAGGCCAATACATGTACAAGTGTGGTAAAGTGCAGTAAACCCCTTATACAATGGGATATACAGAAGAGGGACTATACACATCTAACAGAACCAACCTTCTAATTTTCCGAGTGCCACCTCTTTGTCGAGTGCGTTGTACCTTGTTTGCCGAATGCCGCCACATTCCTTGTTTGTTGATTGCCGCTCGGCAATCTGGACACTCAATAAATTGCTAGATCCCGGTAGTGTATTTGGCATTCAACCATGATCCTTGAAAATGTAACATAACCAAATTTTGTCCAAATTCAGAGAGTAGTTGAGTATATGGGTGCTTCTTAACAATCCATTCACTCAAAGAAACATGGTCACTATGGTTAGCTTTAAAATATAATAAATGAAGCACAAAAAGGAAGAAACAGTTACCAAAGCTTGCATCATACTACTTTGGCCACAGAAAAGCAAAGTACTCCCTCCGGTTTGGTTTAAAATCCCACATCCAAAAACATGCAATTTCAAAAGCCCCGATTAAGCCTTGATTGAATTAACAAGGCTAGTGCATGTGTAGAACAAACAGATTTGGTCGGTGCAGGCGCGTCTTACCATTATTGTCCCTCAATAGCTATAACCTATATCCCTCTACTCCTCCTAATGAGCCTTTTAGACCGAACCGAAAGGAGTACAGTACCCTCAAAACTAATTAGAAAGCTAGAAAATTGAATAGGTACTTGAGTTCGGGAAATCCACTTCGGCTCATAGGTGTATCTACACCCACTACAAAAAAAAAACAAATTTTAAAATGTCAAAAAAATGCAAACAAAAAATTCAGATGTACATATGAACATTCTATGTTCGTACAAAAAAAATCAGGATGAAAACACATTTTGTGCGGCCGGTGTAAAAAGACAAATCCCCGGTGTTCAAAAATGCCTCTGCACGTAATATTTTTTTCTGTTTTTTATACCGGTCACACAAAATGTCATTTCAATGCGAAACTTTTTTGTACGGATAGACATTTTTCATATGAACACCCGATTTTTTTTTGAAAATTTTAACATTTTAAAATGCGTTAAAAATGCATTTTGCACAACGGGTTCATCTGCACCCGTGAGCCAAAACATCATGTTCCTTGAGTTCCCCAAAAACAAGTTTAACGAATACTAGTTTGGAAGCTGCATTGTGGGGAGAATCTAGACGATTATCTTTTCAAGTGTCACCAACAAAAGATTAGGTTACCTTAAGGGATTTCTAGGATCAGTTAATTAAGGAAGACCAAGTGGGACCTGTTTCCTTTACGTGTTACTATGAAAATGTCAGTGTAAAGAGAATGCAACTTATAAAATTTTAAAACCTTTAGCTTAGGTAAATAATTTCCTTGGTGAAGGGATAAATGCTATCCCCCACTCAGGACATGACTATAAGCTATTCTCAAAAGTATTTAGACTTGGGAGTATATATCATGTTATGTCCCCTAGATGCCACACCAGATTTCACATCAGCCAGGGACAAATGCGCCGTCACCGGTGCAAGTCGTGGTGCAAAATCCAAAGACAAGCATCATCCATACATCACCTCAGCTGACTTGGATATAGTTAGGACAAACAGAAGGAAATAGCCAGTGCAAGTGTGAAACCAGCTGGAGCTCAAACGGTCTAATCAGTTAGAAATTTGATATTTTCCCTAATCCCTAGAGAAATCGAAATCGAGCACCTAACCACTACGGCACTACCCACAGTGTGCGCCACAATCTCACAGGCATTCGATCGAACACTTGGTGGGCGCATGAAGGTTCTTCTCAAACAGAGAATCTAACCAGAGGAGATTACCCGTGAAAATAATTATTGAAAAACTGTTTTTATCCATGGAAACAACAAACGCACAATGTGACGTAAAGCTAGCCACCTTTCGTGATCTCAAGTCAAGGGATAGCTAGGGAGAAGATTAAACTGACCTGAGCATGTCAATTGACAATATGACAAATGGGAATTTTCTTTTGTTTGACCTAATACGGTGATGAGGATCGAGGAGGAACAAAGTTTAGTTGGGTGTTGGACATGGAAGCCTGCCACTGGTCCAGGTATCTCCCTCTCTACCACCCACCAAAAAGGCGGGCGATGAAGCTTTCGATCGAGTCCACGCAAATTCCCCACCGCAAGACGACTCCGCAAACGATCGATCGAGACTTCAACTTGCCCTGGATCGGACGCAAATCATCACATCACGAGGGAACAAAGCAAATGCACACCACTAGCAGCAGTCCACCAAGAAACCCCATCATTCCGCCTCCCTCCGTCGTTGAGGAGTGAGGGCAACGCTATCAGGTCAAACACGACGATGGAATCCAATCTAGCCACCACTACACTCCGCGATCACCATTGTCTCACTCGAACTCGAGTGGCTCTCCCTGCCCTCTCCAGCTCTCATGGTCAGGCCATGCCTTTACTCCTGACCGACTGCTGCATTTCCCACCACACTTTTCTTCTCTTCCACACACAAGAAAATTCCCAGGAAAAGGAGATAAATGCAGCTGCGGCAGAGAAATCTTACATGCCCTTCTTAAATGCGCCGTTGGTGTAAAGGGATGCATGAAAGGACAACTGCCTGCCATAATTGAATCTGTTCCTCCTTCTAACGCATGATACATAGAGAAAGGGATGTTCCACTTGAGGCCTTCCTCCGCGTTTCTTCATCCTCTGTAGCTTTCAGCAGATAGAAGGGATCTGTGCCTTCTCCCATAGTTCAGAATTTGTTTTTATAGCTTTCTTCCTCTTCTTGGTGTTCTTGGTGAGACAGATAGGTTCATTAGGAGTTGTGTATTATGGGTAACTGCTGGTTTAAAGGGAATCCGTATTTTAACAGGGTTTCTTCTAATGCAACGAAGTCAGGTACTGCTCTCCTGTCTTGGTATGCATGGTTTATGTGGCTTTCTATTATTCCTTTGATCCCCCAATTTAGAAATATATATACATGCATGCATGTTGATATGCAGTATTTGTTCATGAGTAGAAAATACTGTTAGCTTTTTACCAATTCGATGGTAACGCCAGGCAATTAATCCATTCATGATGCATGTTTTCAATTTGTTTCTGTTTTGTCATCCAAATCAATGATAAAAAAAGTTTACTGATCGGTGCAGAGTATTCTGAACTATTTGCAAGTTAATTTTGGAACTTCAGAACCATTTGTAACATGTAGGTTCTATCAAGCTTGTGACATGCATGACTTGCCCTTTTATCTGTTGCAGAATCTCCAAAATTGCAGAGCCCGTCGGAGAGGAATGAGAAGGATGATAGCCTGCTGCCATCCAACCCAAAAGAGGTGGAGGAGATGCGCAATGACTCGGCTCAGAAGAACCCTCTGATAGTATTCACATTCGAGGAGCTCAAGAGGATCACAAAGAACTTCAGGCAGGACTCATTGCTAGGAGGAGGTGGGTTTGGAAGGGTCTACAAGGGGTACATCACCAATGATCTTCGCGAAGGGTTAGCGATCGAGGACCCGCTGCGAGTTGCGGTCAAGGTCCATGACGGAGACAACAGCTACCAAGGCCACAGGGAGTGGCTGGTGATTAGCATTTCTCAATAATATTTGTTATGTGGTATGCATTGATATACTGTTTGTTACACATAAGAAGTTGATCTTTTTTTTGTATCATATCTGCAGGCTGAGGTCATATTTCTTGGGCAGCTCTCTCACCCGAATCTAGTGAAGTTGGTCGGGTATTGCTGCGAAGATGATCACCGGGTTCTCGTTTACGAGTTCATGCCCCTGGGATGTGTAGAATCACATCTGTTCTCAAGTAAGGCACCTAAAGCCTGTTCTTGGTATTGTTGCTTGTATTGCTGAAGATTATGTTCGCTTGGAGATGCTCTTGATTATGATGCCAGCCGGTTTCATTCACATAGACTATTTTACCATTCAATTATACGAGTTTTTCAGCTGGTGTGAATCTGGAACCGAATTTGTTACGTAACTAAATTGTGTAACAAACTGTCGCAGTTATGCTGTATTTCTTCAGTAAAAAAAAGAGAAGTTCAGTCAATATGTTTGCCGTATTTCTTCGTAATCGCATGACCAGTGATCTAGTATGCATAGTTATCTCTTCACATGTTATCATACACTACGTTGTCTAGTTTTCTTCAAGTACTGGAACTTGTAATGCAGGGGTGATGTTGCCACTGCCATGGTCCACTAGAATGAAAATTGCACTAGGTGCTGCAAGGGGGCTTGCCTTCCTGCATGAAGCTGAGAGGCCAGTCATTTACAGGGATTTCAAGACATCAAACATATTGCTAGACGAGGTATGTAAACCTTGTTCGACTGCTCCGATGATTGCTATAACTTAGAGTTCCTTGCAAGGAAACAATGATGCAAGCATATCATTCATTGTGCCGTTTGGATCTTTTTTATGCACTCAAGTCCATGTCAATAGTTCAGAAACCAGAATGAGCACTAGTTATAAACAACACTTTGGGCTCTCTGCCTTTTCCTTCTCTGAATATTTGGCAATGTTCATCATCATCAGGAGTACAATGCGAAGCTCTCTGACTTTGGGCTCGCGAAAGACGGACCGGTGGGCGACAAGTCGCACGTTTCGACTCGCATCATGGGCACCTACGGTTACGCTGCCCCGGAGTATATCATGACAGGTAACGAACGTGCTCCAAAACATGGTTTTAAAATTCAGTGAGATTTCATCGAAATTCATTGAATTTCAGTGATTTCGGTAGATACTGAAATAATTACCTTTCGGCCAAAATATTTCAGTACTACACATGAATTCAAAAAATATTTAAATATTTTTTGAATATTTAAATGAATTGTAAGAGAAAATTTCGGTCATTTGGCCGAAACGAAAACCGAAACTACTGAAATTCACTGAATTTCAGTAGTTTCAATACTGGCCGAAATTTTTGAGTTATTTGCACTGGTGGTCACACAACTCGACAGCTATGTGCACTTAAGTCACACAACTGGATAACTGAATTTTTTGCTCACACAACTCGTCATCTGGTGCACTTAAGTCACTGACCCACCTGTCAGGCCGTTTTCCGTTGAAGTTGATGCTGACTGGACACGTAATCTTGCAAAAACCCCCCTGTATTTTTGGACATTTGCAAAAAAGCCCCTGTATTTTTGGACATTTACAAAAAAGCCCCTGTATTTTTGGACATTTGCAAAAAAACTGAAATTTGAAACCATGCTCCAAAACCCTTGAGAGCAAAGCAATGACACCTGTCTGTTCCCTGAAGAAGATCACCATAGATCTCTGTACTATTCAGCAGCAGACCGACATAATGACGCGACGATGTCTTTGCAATTGCAGGGCACCTGACGGCGATGAGCGACGTGTACAGCTACGGGGTGGTGCTGCTGGAGCTGCTGACGGGGCGCAAGTCGCTGGACAGGTCGAGGCCGGTGAGGGAGCAGACGCTGGCGGACTGGGCGTTCCCGCTGCTGGCACACAGGAAGAAGGTGCTGGGCATCGTCGACCCGAGGCTCGCCGCCGACGACTACCCGGTCAAGGCCGTGCACAAGACGGCCATGCTCGCCTACCACTGCCTAAGCAAGAACCCCAAGGCCAGGCCGCTCATGCGCGACATCGTCGCCACCCTTGAGCCCCTGCAGCAGCAGCAGCAGCAGCCCGTGGAGCTTGTGGAGGAGAACACGGCGAACACCGGCCTGGGTGGTGGTGGCGGCGGAAGATGAATGTTCGGTGTTCCCTCCAGGATGCTCGGTGAAACATACATTACCATGTATCGCCTGCATATATATCCGTGTCAGACTGTCAGTAGTACGTAGCAGCTAGACAGATCGACAACTAGTGCCAGTGTGTTTCTTTGCCTACGCATGACATGAATTCTGAAAGGCCTTTCGCTCCTCTCCCCGGCCGTTTTGCATGTTTTTCTTAGAGAATTGGAAGCGTGAAATGGTTCTATTTTGGTTACCCGAGGAGCCTTTACATATTCGGATTTGCTAATTTGGCTAGGTGTATTATCTTGATATATCGGTGCATAGTTCATAAGAGCAATACAATTCTTGGATTTTTTTTTGAACTAAGAAAACTCATCATTTTGTTTAATAAAGTGGTAAATCTCCCACAGCCTCAGACCAACCCGAGGACAAAAATCATAATCAAAAGATCTTTATTATTATTGACCTACCAGAGGAGCACTGACTTCATATCGGTACTGCCTACCACCCAAGTCTTATTATAAGGACCAACATTTTCTAAGCAAACGATGCATATATAGCTTATTTCTCATTTCCTTCCCTATCATGGAAACCGATGATCCTATTTCGTGCTTTATTTTATGGTGTTCTTGCACAGTAAATATAGGAATTTGATGGATATGGGAATAGAAGGCCGAGGGAATTACCGACCGATCATCGGAATTGCAACATGAACTCATTGCACTGCTTGGACTGTCCCTCCCACTTCACTATCTTAGCTACTCTCCCGCATCATGGATCTTCTGGCCATTGTGCCCGCCAGTTCTAAATGTCTCGAAACCAAGCTCTCATGACATGACGGGGATTGCAAAAAGAGCGTGAGGTGGATCAATCAATGAGGTCGCTCAATGGTTTTCCAGGAGCAATGTAGATAAATTTGAAGCCTACATATATATGGAGAATTGACAATGCATTTGATAGGCTTGTCAGAACCGAGCTGTGCGGCAGTGCGGGACGGAGAACCTCCAGATTTGGTTGCTTTTAACCTATCATACATAATAGAGATTTGGCCGGAGAACCTCCAGATTTGGTTGCTTTTAACCTACTATATGTTAACTGTAAACATTTATTCAGAGAAATTTGGAGAAATTTCTCTTATAATGCCCATGATGCCAGCAATATTGCTCATATAATTCGGAGAAATTCATGCAGATTTGTCATACAAATACAACTGTCACTGAATTACATATAGGTCGTTGATTACAAACCAGAGACATGCGACAGCAAACTACAGGTGCTCGATTACATGACAGGATACAGTTGCTCGATTACAAACAACTGACATCAGTGCTCGATTCGGCAGAGGGGAATTTACAGGATCTGCCAGTTTTGTAGAAAACACCCTACTAGAACGACGACTGAAAAAATAAGGCACGTGCCCTTTACCACGCCAAACCCAGCCACGTCGACACGAAACCAGGCGCGGAGGCGGTTTGTGACCAAAACACTCATCGCACGAGAGATTAGTGCTAGTTTTCCACATTTTGCAAGTTCTTTGACCAAATCGCTCATCTCGTAAAAGTTCTATGACCAATAGTGGGTTTCTCTCATAGAGACATATCTAGTGTCTATTGCTCACATGTGAATAAGCCGTTTTACTTTCCTTCACGTGGGTTTGCGTCAGTTTTCATGATTTCTACTATAATGAAAAGTAGAGAACATGGTTGTTATCTCAAAATAAAGATGGATTTTTGTAGTTGTATGTTTGTCCGTGCATCTAGTGTTGGCAAAATGTGCTCAACATTTTTGGATTTTTCACACGCGGACATTTCTTTGTAATCAACGGTTCATGATTACTCCCCGAGAACGTATCATGTGGTCTCAACTCTTGTTTGCCCTCGGTACCCCATCCCAAAAGACCGCTTATTAAGAGTCATGTAAATTTTATCAAATGTAGTTCCGCGCATTACATAGAGAATGCATCACCATGTCATACCATTTTAGATTTAATTTCGATTCAAAGCTCGAGACTGTTCACGCTAAAAATTTAGTTCTTGTTTTTGGAGCTGGAGATCGAATTTTAAATACTCCCTCCGATCCATATTAGTGGGTACAACTTTGTCTAGATACACATGTATCTAGTCTAAATACTTAACTAGATACATATGAATTTAGACAAAGCTATGCCCACTAATATGGATCGGAGGGAGTACTACCTCCGATCCATATTAGTGGGCACAACTTTGTCTAGATACACATGTATCTAGTCTAAATACTTATCTAGTTAAGTATTTAGACTAGATACATGTGTATCTAGACAAAGCTATGCCCACTAATATGGATCGGAGGTAGTATAAAATTTGGTATTTATGTTCCATCTATCCGGTACATTTGAAAACACTTTTCACGACCATAATGGGGGCCATTTCCAGGTTGGAAGTAGCAAGAGCAAAGTGAGGGAGCAGGAAAAGATTGCATCAAATGGAAATACGCCACGTGTGTGGTTTTACGTAAACATAGAATAAACAATGTGTCGAGTGAATCAGGCAGTCAAAATTCCGTCGCTTCTCTCGGATCCGAAACGGTAAAAAAGAGCTCCGTACTCTCGTCTCCGGTGCCCGAATCCAGTCCCATCTCCCAAATTCCCAAATCCGCTCAGCGGAGCGATGAAGAACCCTAATCATCCTCAGGCGAAGCCCTCCTCCTCCGCCAAGCCGCCCGCCTCAGCCAAGACCTCCGCTGGCATGTCAGGCCGCAAGTCCCGCTGGGGCCCGCCACCCGCCGGCGCCGCGCCGCCCGGCCCCGCCGGGGAGAAGGCCGCGTCCACCTCCCGCCGCACCCCGACCCCCACCGCTTCCTCCAATTCCAGACGGCATCCCGGCCCGCCTGCCCCTGCCGCTGCCCCGCTCGCCCGCAACCCCGCGTCGCCGGCGGCCGCCATCCGCCCGCCGCCGCATCAGCAGCAGCCGCCGGTGGAGACCCCTCCCCCGCCGCAGTACGGCTTCCACAACCTCGACCGCCGCACCATGCTGCTGGCCGACGGCACCGTGCGCACCTACTTCGCCCTGCCCCCCGACTACCCATTCGAGCCGCCCCCGCTCGCGCACCTCCCGCGCCATGCCGCCCCCGAGGCTTGGCCGCCGCAGCATCAGCAGCAGCCGCCGCATCAGCAGCAGCAGTTCCCGCCGCACGATGTCAAGCGCAAGCACCACGCCGACCCCGACGAGGGGGGCTTCTCCAGGCACCCGAAGCAGCCCAGGTTCGAGGCGCTGCATCACCCTTCGCAGATGCCGCCTCCGGTCGACCGGCAAGCGGTCAGGAAGGCCTTCCTCAAGTACTCCAAGATGCTCAACGAGAGCACCGCCCAGAAGCGGAGCTACCTTGAAGGAGGACGCGTCCCGTGCCTCCCCTGCGGCAGGTTTGGTGATCCCGCCTTGCTTGTCATTTTCTTCCTGGGGAGCATTCTTGTACAGATTGTAGTCAGGTTTTTGTGCTGGTTTCTTTCCATTGTTGAGCTCGTTCTTACACTCTAACTTCGTATATCTTTGCTATGTGATTGTTATCGTCGTAAACTGATACTGTATCTTGTGTATGTCTTGCTGGAAAGACCTGCATCACAAATGCTTGCCAATAGTTTTGTGCGTCATAGCTTTTTTTTATGGTTCTCAATTTGCTGTCTACTTGATGATGGGCGGTTGTCTGTTCATTTTTTCATTTCTCTAGATGTCAGTTAGTACTAGTTGTGGTGAATTGTAGCTTTGGTATTGCTTCATTTCATCTGATACAGGCATGGAATTGAACTGCACTTGAGGGAATGCCTTGATAGATTTTCTGCTCTCTGCTGCTAGGTTCAATGCCATTATGGTTCCTAAATTAGTTTCTGCTATTGAAGTTTTTATTTTGTCAGGTGAGAGTTATGGTATCAGCATATTCTACCAGACCATTTATTTGTTACTGTCGTTTTGTGCTCCTTTCCTATCCGAGCGTATATATGTGAGCTTGCCTCGGGTTAACACATGTGAATATGTGATTCATGCTGTCTCTTTTCTACCCAGTACCCACTTAAGCTCAAAGCAAAGTGTCATTTTCCTTTTGTGATTAGGAGAGAACTGCGAGGCTTTCTTTTCTACTTGTGGCGTATCAAATCAAACACATTACTGCTTTAATTTGGAACTTGCTATTAGACTATCAGTGCGGAACTTCAAGTTATAAATGTCCTTTCATTTTTTCCAGAGCTACATGTTGTGTGATTTTTCTGATTCAGCGTACTGTGGAGTGTACTGTTCTGCAGCAATATATGAACTGCATATTCTGCTTTTATTTTTGCAGATGAGTAGTTACAGATTGGCTGATACTGCTCAAACAGATTTGATACTAATATGTTTGTTTGTTGGCTATGAATAGTATGTGTTTATTATTCTAATTTGAATCCCGTACAACCAAAATTTACCATTCCACTACCCAAAACAGCTCAACAGAGGCTGCATTCTGTATTACCTCAGTTCTATCTTACTGTAGCCATGCTGGTCAACTATGGTTTTGAGTGATTTGCATGTAGGAGCAGACCTCGTCGCAAGAATCTGCTTCATGCCCCGGTTTGGCGCTTGCCTCATGTCCATGCATGAGTTGTGCCAAAGCCGTACTGCTTCACTGCCGCATGCACAGCTTCATGTTACATACTCATGCCGCTTAGAGCATACAGCATAGTGGACTATGATCTAACTAGAAAACCCTGGAACCAGTGGCCTGTCATTTCTGGTTCAGTTAGAATACATTTATACATGAACGGGAGAAAACTAGGAGCAGTCAAACCACCCAAGTGCGCATGGGGACTCCTCTTTGGATATTCCGCCGAAATTTGGTGCGCGGGTGGGATTTGAAACCGCGACCTCACCCACGGAGGTCCGAACTCCATCCGCCACTAACCAACTAGACCTGATTGCGTTGTTGTATAATCCCAAGTTGGGACGTATTTGTACTTTCATCAACTTTGGTCATATTAGTGAACCAGTGGTTTGACCAATGAATCGATGAAAGCCTGAACTCTCACTCTTCCGTCTTTTAGAAAACTACAGTTAGGAGCTTGATGCTACGTGGCAATATACCAAGCGGATTTGTTTGTTTGACAATTGTGAGGGAGGATGGGATAGTAGGAGAGAAATGGAGACATGAACGGCCAAGTGGTGTTATATTATACATTCTTCGACCTTTGTTTGGCCAGTATGTCTTCTTTGCATGGCCTTCTAGTGATATTGCTTTTGAATGCTTGCCTATTGATACACATGTCATGGCTACTATTTATGTTGGAGGGGCTTGTGAGAACCCATGCGTGTAATAGAGGTGTGAACTCATGAATTATATTATTGCAATTACATAAAAACATCTTGAAAAGGTAAGCCCGAATTGGCGGGTAAGACCGTACAACATGGTCCTGTCCAAGAGGCAAACCCGGATGCAATTGACCACAATGTTGGTAATGGAATATTTTGCCTGTACCTTATAGGTTTATTTATGTATAGTTTGGTAAACCGTGACATAGTGATTTTGTGGTACGTAAGGTGATACAGAAATAGTTGCTGTTATTCTATCAAAGGATTATTTGTTTGATGCTAAAGTTGTTTTAAAAATAACCTTAGCCCAACGGGGACTTGGAGATATCACCGTCCTAGAGGCACCGGAATTCAAGGTTTTAAAGCGCTAGGCGCTGATTCAGCGTTTTGCTTCCGCTTTTTCTTTTATGTAGGATTAAAGCGCTAAGTGGAATTAACGACATGTTTTATAAATAGTCTTATCCCAACGGGGACCTTGAGATATCACTGTCGTAGAGGCACCTCTATTCAAGGTTTTATTAAGCGCTAGGCGATTCAGCGTTTTGTCTCCGCTGTTTAAGTGCATGTTTAAGCGCAGTTAAGCGCTAGGCGTTTTGCCTCCGCTCAGCGCCTAAGTGATCTTAAGCGTGGGTCCTAGGAGCGCTTTTTATAACCTTGCCCCCATAACTTATTACACTCAGACTCGACCAATATGGCTGGAGAAAGCATGGACCAGATAGGTTGTTGGCTCTAGGTCTATGGGCCATGATAATTGTCCGTCTAAAATTTGAACCTACAACCTCCGTCTTGAGCTGGTTTATAATCAATTTGCATGTTAGAATATAATATATTCAACAAAACTAGCATATTTTAATTGCCTTGTTGCTTGTTAAATGTAATTATACCTTATATATTCCATCTATATATTAGAGGAGTGTTCTAGAGAAAGCACGGCCCCACTGATACCACTGGCCAACTGGGCCCCACGGGTGGTTGCAATAACATTGCCAAAAGTTGATAAGATCCTAGTAGACGTAGAAGGGTCTGTCAGCCCTTCATATTTCAACATTTATTATCCCTTGGTCCAAAGGGTATTAGGTCAGTAAATAGTTACTCGGAGAATGTCATCTTATCTCCACTTGACTACATCTAGTATATTTTGACTGTGGAGGCGAATATCGTGAAAAAGGAAACTTCCGTTTGCATGTCCTTATAGCTTTCGTGTGCGATGTTTGTTCAGACTCGTATGGTATATTTAGATAATCTTCATTCCTTTCTGTAGTTCATGCAAAATAATCCCGTATCAAAAGCTCACTTTTCTTGTTCCACAAGCTGATCGTTTGTATGGTTACCTTTCCTAACATGTTTACCTAGATTTGCCTACACACAGGTTCCATCGAAACCCTTTGGTAGAACTACTTTCCTTGTCCTTCATTTCTAATCAGGATTCACCATTCAGAACTGAATGAGCATGCGCGTGCATACAACTTATAGAGGTGATCTATACAAATGGCAAGCTTAGCGGTTGGTGAGCGTAGGGATAAAAGGATGAGTTGGCTGCATTGATGGGACTATGCTTCAGCCATAGACAGGTTATGGAACACTACATAGTTGTAACCGCTCCTTATGTATGCATGGTAGAAGAAAGATCCCTGTTGCAGTGGCCGAACTTGGGCGGGTTGGGTGTATGTGTGTGGGTGGGGGGGGGGATGAGGGTGGAATGGGACAACAACTCAACCATTTAGTCCGGTATTCAAATGGATATATTGGCCAATTACTAAGAAATAGGCAAAAATAACA
Source organism: Poa pratensis (assembly GCA_947311845.1). Taxonomy (NCBI): domain Eukaryota; kingdom Viridiplantae; phylum Streptophyta; class Magnoliopsida; order Poales; family Poaceae; genus Poa; species Poa pratensis. The sequence continues at coordinate 85,929,105 of CAMZMU010000033.1, read as the reverse complement.
TGGTAACCCTTGGGAACCTCCCCCGCTGCCCTGGTGCGTCCTAGGCAACTTCACGCTGTACCAACTGGAGTAGCCAGTAGGTTACTTCACTAGTGAACAAACATCTACACTTTTCTTGCCATGGCTCTTCTTTAGCATTGGAATCCTATTTTCATGCTTTCTCATGGCACATGTGGGATTGACATATTTTTGCTCCTTATGCAATGAATTTGAGATCTTTTCCATCTGTACACCATGTCGTATAAAGTTTGTATCGGTTCCATTTATTTTGGTAGTTTTCAGCTCGTTGACCACATCCTAATTTGTTTGTGATCATGTTCTGGTCAATGTGCATAATTCCAGGTCTTCTAAGGACTTCGCTGATGTGCATGGGCTTGTCATGCATGCTTACAACCCACCAAATGCAGATTCATTTGTTGATCATCTTGGTTTACACAAGGCATTATGTGTCCTTATGGGATGGGATTATACAAAAGTCCCTGATAACTCTAAGGCATACCAATCATTACCTCCTGACCTTGTTCGAGCAAGTAGGGAGGACCTTATTATGTGGCCGCCGACTGTTATCATTCGTAACACTGCCTATGGGAGGAAGAAAGATGGACGCTCTGAGGGTTTGGGGAACAAAGAAATGGATAAGAAGATTGCAGGTATGTCTATATTGCAGTCTCTGACTTATAAAGTGAACAGTTCCGTAGTTGGTTGGATAAGTTCACATAAGAGGTTTCTTATTTGCACTCGATGTGCTTGGTTTCCATTTTTTATATGCAGAAAAGTACAGGGGAAATGGATCACGTAGAAATGAACCAAAAAACTTATATAGTGACGATTTAATGGCCCATCACCCTGGTCCTTCACTTTCCACAGCTATATCATTAGAGCATTCCAATAATGTTAGGCCTATTAGAATTGAACATAAAAGACCATGACATAGCTCGTCAAACTGATGGATTTGATAAAATGGAATACTTCCCATTTTTATATGACCTCAATCTGCTTAATATTCTCTCAGGCGCGTAGCGCGTTACTGTCACGTGCCAAGGTTGACAAAACTGACTGTTTGTGTCGAGTAGCTGACTTGATATGAACTTATAATCTTGTATGTTTGTAACTTCTGTTAGGCAGGGAGGGTCATGCGGTTATTCTATTTGTTGTTGGGTCATAGAGCAGAACTGTCTTTGCTGATTGGACACACTGCTGAGGCAGTAGCTCCGGGGTGTTAGTTTTTTTGACAGAAGTGTTAGATTCAGGATACTCCGCTCTTGCAAGCTTGATCTCTGCAGGAGTTGTGGAGTATCTCATGTCATGTGCTTTGTTAATCTGCAGAGTAACGCTTCATTACATGGATTCCGTAAAATACACATCCATTGGGAAGCGTTAATGCATAGAGTACTGTTATTGCAAGTTATTGCACTGTCCATGCAAAATTAGTTTGACGTGGCTGTCTTAATACTTGTCTCCTAGTTTCAAATTCAAGTAGTCCTGTTACATTCTGATGTGTGAGTCTGCAAAGCACCACATACTACTAGTGTATACTGCTATGTTTGGTGAGGCTGTTTGGTTCCCCTTAAGCTTGCTACACCTACGGTTAGACATCCCACAATTCTTAGTTGAGTGTTTAGTTGGTTACCACAGTTGTGGCTTCTTGCCACTCTTTACTATTCACATTGACCAGACGTCTCAGAGTTTTGAGAGTGTGGTGCTGATTGTTTTTAGCAAGATTTGGAAATAGGGGAAGACTCTACATTATAAGAGGAGCAGACAATAGCATTATATATGGGGTTTACATTCCTTGCTAAACCAAATATCTTATGTAGAAATGATGTTGAGTGTGCAATCTGGAATTGATTGGTGAGCCACATTTAGACATTGAGAAATAAAACCACATGAGAATATTGTTCGCAGTTATGCAACTGTTGCTCTGTTGAGCACATGTTTATGGAGCAATACCGTATTCAGCACAGTAATATTTGCTGTGTCGTCATCTATCTTTGTTTCCAGAACTAGGGTTTGCTGGTGGCAAGTCGAAGTCCTTGTATGGAAAGGAAGGGCACCTGGGACAGACACTAATCAAGTTCGCGAACAACCCAGCTGGTTTGAAGGAGGCTGAGCGCCTTGCTGAGTTCCTCGAGAGACAAGATCACGGACGTGTAGGTTGGTCACGGGTACAAGCCACTCGCTCTTTAGACCCTGATACGAGCCCTTTGCTGGTCGAGACCGATAACAGGGGTGACAAAAAGAGGATCCTTTATGGGTACCTAGCGATTTCATCTGATCTGGATGAATTAGACTCAGATTCCAGAAAAAGGGCTACCATCAAGAGCAGAAAAGAATTTGACCCATCTGACTAGCCTCTTATCACAAAAATGTCCACCTTCCTGTCAGTTTATTCAGTTTGCACCGAGACTTCTGTATCTTACCTGCAATGCCGTTTTCATAGATACATCAACTGCTGTGCTACAGAAGCCTTCAAGTATAATACCTGCTCTTAGGATGCTTATAATCACTATCGTATTTCCTGGGATTTATTTTCACTGAGTTTTTTCTGTCGGGCATGTACTGCTCACTGAATTAAATGATTATATGGAAGAGTATAATTATTCTTCCGAATTGTTAGTTATTTATGTGATTATCAGTAGCCTCCAGTATGAAGTGTGATGTTTGTCTTGTCGTGCGGCTGCTAGTGGTAGATAAGTTTCTTTGCACTGTGGATTATTATGGTGTCCTTTGAATATCGGAAGTACTTCTTTTTGGTGTATTACTGGTTATATGTTGCTTGATATCGTTACATCAGGCTGGCGCTATTGTAATTGCCTATTTCCGAGGAATTGCCAGAATCCCTATGGATGTCGTGTTCGTATTGGTCTTTACATTTGGGTACTGCTCTCACCAATCTGTTGCATGGAACTAGATGGTAAAGCCACCTATATGCCCTATGGTTCTTTGTAGCACATCTCTGTTAAATCATGTTGCATTAGGAGCAGTGTGATTTGGTTCCACCACTTTGAATATGCGATTCTGAAGGAGAAAAGATTAGATAAATGGTAGCGGTGTAATCATACTATGTTTATCACTCTTGCTCCCCTTAAATATTGAAATCGGGATGTACATTAAAATAGGCAAGGGATTAGCTGAAGTAGAACAGACATCAGTTACACCTCAAAATAGTACTAGTATTAAGTTAGCACAATTTAATGGGTCAATGATTGGAACAAGTAAACAGAATTATGGCATATGTATATATTCTGCCACGTAGTAACGCCGCATAGATATGTACTAGGTATCTTGGCGTGGCATACGCCGCGGACGTGTGGTAAAATTCAAATTTGAAAATGTACACATTTTAATTTGTTTGCAAGTTTGGAAGTCGTTGATATTTTAGAATTTTTTTACGTTATAAAACTGTTTAGTTTTTTTTTAAATTGTTTAAATTGGGAAGTTATTAAGATTTGAACTTTTTCCACGTTTGTAAAATGATTAGATTTGGAAGTTTTTTTTAATATTTCGAAATACTTGTAATTGATTTTTTTTTGAGTTGACATGGTTTTTTATGGGTGTAGTTCAAATTTGGAAATATACGTATCTAACAATTATTTAAATTTGGAAATTGTTGTAATTCAAAAAAAAAGTATATGTTCTTGGAATGTTAAGATTTCAAAATTTTGTTTAATTTGGGAAGTTATTAAGAATTTTTTTCTTTACGTTTTTAAAATGGTATAAATCTTGAAAGAATATTAAAATGGTGGGAATTGTAAAATGGTGGAGGATTCAAATTTGAAATTTGGGTTAGAATGCTCTAATATGGTTGTAATTCAAATTTGGGAATGTCCACATTCAAAAATTATTCAAAATTGAAAATTGGCGGGAGTGCAAAAAATTTGTATTTGAAAAATGTATAGATTTCGGAAAATTGTTGGGAAAGGTATTAAGATTTGAATTGTTTTTACGTTTATGAAATGGTGAGACTTGTAAGAATTTTAAAATTTTTAAAGATTAAAATTTGAATTTTGTGTTGAAACGTCCCACTGTGGGGCTTTTCTGCAAAAAGTGGCGAGCGGGGCTTTTTTTTTCCAAAAAGTTTTATTCCGGAGGGCCAATTTATATTTTTGGCTGGGAGGCCGATTTATAATTTTTAGGAAAACGCAAGTCCTTTTCTGCGAAAAAGTGGCGAGTGGGCAAAAAGTGGCAAGCGGAGTCTTTTTTGTAGAAAGTTTTATTCCGAGGGTCGATTTGTGTAGGGTGTTATACATATACTTATGAAATGAAAATTCAAAAAAATTAAAAGATTAAAATTTGAATTTTGTGTTGAAACGTCCCACTGTGGGGCTTTTCTGCAAAAAGTGGCGAGCGGAGCTTTTTTTCCAAAATGTTTTATTCCGGAGGGCCAATTTATATTTTTGGCTGGGAGGCCGATTTATAATTTTTAGTAAAACGTAAGTCCTTTTCTGCGAAAAAGTGGCGAGTGGGCAAAAACTGGCAAGCGGAGTCTTTTTTGCAGAAAGTTTTATTCCGAGGGTCGATTTGTGTAGGGTGATATACATCTACTTGTGAAATGAAAATTCAAACGGATGATCGAGTGCGGCGAATTTGACAAAATTTGTCAAATGTTTGTGCGAATCTGGATCCGAAATTAAGGAGCTAGACTCGATCAAACTTAAAACCGATCACATGAATGGAACTTACTCGTCGACGCGCATATATTTCATGTATATAATTTTCGGAGAACGCGAATTTTTTTTTTATAAAAAATTCTGCAAAAAAAAAAAAAAAAAAAAAGAGAGGCTACTGTAGCGTAAACACTGTAGCTACTGTACACGCTACAGTGCTGTGCTCTTCACGCTATTATATATAGTAGTGATTTGTCTCGTTTTCTGTATATTCCTTTTCCTCGCCACATTACCCATTCTGCTTCTTCTCTGAACTGGACGCTTCTTGTTGTGTTCCATTTCCATCCCAGTTCCAGAAAAGAAAATGTGTGGGAGAAGTTGTGCATTATGTCTTTCTATTTTGAGTGCTTCGTGGTATCTAGCGCATCTCCACTCTCCGGTAGGGTGCAAGATATTCTCATACAAGTATTTCTTGTTGCTGGGAGTGCAGCAGTGTTACTGTGTCCTAATGCTCCTTCTGCTGCCTGTCATGTGTACTGGCTTGCTCACGCTGCTGTGCTCTCTTTACATTCCTACTATATCATCACCCGTTCCGCTTCTCGAAATCGGATGCTTCTTCCTATCTAAGGTGTCTCATGTCCAGCCCTGTGTGTTGTACGGAGTACTTCTAGAGCAGAAAGGTGCACTGCTGTTTGCCTACTTGGCTGTGGGTGTGCGTGACGGTCCATCATTTGTGATTTTGGCTGTGGGTGCAGTCCACTTCCATGAGTGGATGCTGCTGCAGTTTAGTCACTGCTCCATGCGATGATGTTCTGTGTTGCAGGGATTATAACATGTCTACTTGGTACATTTCAGCCAGATGACGCCATGGCAGTGTTCAGAACATTATGATTTATACGTAGCATTTTTTGTGCGGAATCTCTCACATGAGTGGCCACCTACAATATTTAAACATAACCAACTTGAATATATTCCTCCATCAATTTGTACACAGTACGCAGATTCTGGAGTACCAAACAAGTAAAAATGCATAGTACAACTGTTCACTCACGAATGACACGCATGATGAAATATATTAGTACGGTTACACAAATCATATACCACACTATAAACCACGCCTTACTGCAGAGGCATGAACGTAGTAAAATCCGAGTAAATAGTACGGCGAATTAAAGCAAACACACATACACGCAGAACGGCAAACAAACAGAAGCGGGAGAAGCTTCTGTGATGCATGCGACTGCTGAAAGAAAGAGGGCCAGGATATTCTTCAGCTATATCTTTATCCAATGACAAACAAACCAGGTGCGCGGACGGGTGCTTCGTGTTGATGGCGAGTAATTGATCGATCGATTGCTCCCAAACTCAGTTTCTTCTTTTTTCCACGTGGCTCTCCAAAAGGGGACAGAGCTCCACTATCATTGACGCAGTTTCAGCTTCTTGGTGTTGATGCTGTCCATTGTACTTCAAATCAGGATGGTTGGGATGTTCTTTAATTTCCTCTCTAACCGGATCGATGTCACAGCTGTCCCCGCTGAGCTCAAGCTTCTTCAGCTTCGGAAGGCCGTTGACTCCAGAAAGAACTCCCATGGAGAGAAAAGACCAGAAGATCATCTCGAGCTTAGGAGTCGCCCCCGCCTCAAAGGTAATGCTGGTGATGTTGCTGCCCTCGACGACTAGAGACTTGAGACTCTTAAATTCCTCTTCCTTGAATTTGAGTGCGCTCTCTGTGTAAGACTTGTGCCGAAGCCTGAGGCAGCGCAAGATCCTAAGCTTGCCGAGGATGCATAGAGCATCCTCCCCAATGTCAGTTTCGCTCAATGTTATCTTGGTAAGCATATTGTGCCCTGCAATCCATAGGTGAAGCCCACCTGTGATGGCGCTGATGTTCAAGCTCTGAAGAAGCTTCGGAGGTGGGGGTAATGCGCCCTCACTTTTCGTCTGCAGTTTCATCTTGATTGACAAGGAACGGAGGCAACCGTGCAATTTGTCAATCTGCTGGAAAAGAAGAACCAGATCATCTTTCTTACCCTGGAGAATCACACCAAGCTTCCTGAGATGTCGCAGCTTGCCAACGTCAATCAGATCATCATTGTTGAAAACTTCAACATGGGAGAGCAACTCAAGTTTTTCCATTCTTTGGATGCTCTTGGGAAGGCGCACCGTCGTAAATGGCTTCTTGAACCTATCAGAATTGTTGCTTGGAGAGTCCCTCTTTCCAGCAATCAGATGCTTTAGAATTGGAAGCGAAACCGATTTTGTGGCGAATGCTCGTATGATTGTTTGTCGTATATCCAATGTTTGTAGGCACTGCAGTTTCTCAATCTGCTTTGGCAGCCCAGTGACATCTGTGTTCCTGAGACTCAGGTACTTGAGCAGTAGTATCTTGCAAATATTGTCTAGATGCTTCTTCTTCAACCCTTTGCATCCTTGAAGATCCAGCACCTTGATAAACTTCCATTGAGAAGATTGAGGCAGAGATTCAATGATAGCTAAGATTCCCTGACCCAGATGATCAGATTCAGAAAGAGTATGCTCATGTATTGCTACCCTGCTGTTGATGGACAAGCGGTGGGCTAGTTCAGGTAGTGACGATGTATCAGCGAAGCCTACATCTGTAACAATGAAATCATGAACAACATGGTTTAACGTAAGGCTCTTGATCTTGCACGCCGCGCTGGTTTCTCCAGGACAAATGAACCCTCGAGTGACTAGCGAGTCGAAGATGCGCTCAGCTTGATCATCCAGCGTGCCCATCCCAGCGCTTCTTCTGTTTATCAGTCCTTCAGCAGCCCACCTCCTGAGCAGATCAGTTCTCATGATGCTGCGTCCCTGGGGGAAGACTGATAGGTACATCAGGCAGCTCTTGTAATGGCTAGGGAGCTCGCTATAGCAGAACCTGAGCATCGCCTTAGCTGTGTTGTTTTTGTTCTCCTCTAAGGAACGACATAAGGTTTCCAGTTCCGTCGTAGCCCTGTGAGGATTGACATATAGTAGGCGAAGGAACAGTTGCAATGCAAAGGTATCGTGGTAGCACTTCACTAAAACGGCCACTATGGGAGGACCTTCACACTTGGCAAGGCCAAGTGCTCTGCTTCGGTAAAAACTGGGACGAGTTTCACACCTGAACTTTTCAACATGAAATCTTTCATTCCCATAGCTATATCCATTGAAGCGACCTCCGGTCATTATTACAGCACTACTATAATCTGTCGCGCACCATCGTGCCAAGTCTTTGTATAAGTTACCGGAAAGACGAACACTCAGAGGCAATTCGCTGTGATCATCAAACCCATGTGAGCCATTTCGAAGTGCTTGCTCGTCGACACCATCAAGAACGATCAGGATTCTCTTACCTGACAGAAGCCCACGATCGTCTAATTCCTTGTCACCCTGCGTCAAATTGACCTGCGCACCTCACGATACTCCCTGTTCAACCCTCCATTGTTGATCCAGATAGCGTGGTCGAACGAACTCACCACGGAAGGGTGCTCATACACCTTCCGTGCGATAGTCGTCTTCCCCACGCGACCCTCTCTTTCAATCAAGATTAATCTGTACGGCCTGGTACCGCGATAATCTATGTGGTTATCATCAACATATTCCTTGGAAAGGAGACACTTGACCTTGTTCGCGTCTTCCTCTAGTGTGTCCGGTGGTTCACCGCAGAGCAGCTCACGTCTTCGCAGATCCTCCTCCTCCTCCGGTCCGCCCGGCCGGGGATCCGGATGATCAGCGATGCCGCGAGCTGGTGCAGGCGGGACAGTGACGCCGTACCTCTTCCGCCTGTCGCCGACGTCGCGGGCACGGACCTTGAGCTCCCGGATCCGCGTCGCGATACGGTGGCGGGCGGACATGGTCCGCACAAACCGGAGCGTCCGGAGTAGGTAGCCGAAGAGGCCCTTTCTAGCGCCGGAGCCAGCACCTCTTACGTACTGGACGTAGAGCTCCACGTTGCCCTCGCAGTCGCGGCTGAGGCCAACGACTTGCTTCATCCAAGCCCGGACCTGGTTGTCGCGGTTGTGGGACTCGGTGAGGTGTAGGAGCAGGCCATTCATGCTCTCCATCTCGTCGTTGATGAACTCGACGTCGCCGCGGAGGCCGCCCAGCAGCTGCGCCTCGTTGACGAGGACAGTCGTGAGGCGGCCCAGCAGTGAGTCGATGGCGCCCTGCGCATCCATCTCTCTGCTCGATGTGCTCTTCTTTGAGTGGAAAATCTGGTGTGCAACTCAAGGGGATGAGTAGATGGTGGATGCAATGTGGGCTTCGACTTGCAAGAGGAGAAACTAGCGTTTCAACGCCCCAAATTGCAGAACAAACAACGCGAGGAAGATGCGAATGAGTAGATGAATCTGCTTTGTTTCGTTTTTCTTTTTCCAAGTTGGGTGCCTGCCTCTTTGCCCGATGTGCTAGCTCTTCTCTGGAGACTGGATGCAGCGTGAATGAGTCAACACTGGATGAGATGTGGGTGTCCAGTTGTAGCCGGTAGGTGCATGCATAGAGACGAGAAAACTGAATAGATAAAGTCGTAGCAGAAAACTCTGGTGATTAGACAAATCCTCTGGTGATCAGACAAATCCCGAGGGTTAATCAGTAAGTAGGAAGTCAAGTATTGACGTAGTTTGTGCCCATATACATCCAACTATGCAAGTGGACACTCCGTCCACATTATATACCCTTGTATTTCATTATTAAAGAGCTAATTGCACCGAAGGTACATAAACTTGCATGGTGCGTGCAAATTGATATAACTAGTTGCAAATTGTGAGGAAGTGGTACAGAAACTTGCAATGTAGGTGCAAACCAGTACAAAATCGTTCTACAATGAACACGTGGCATTATTACTTTTGCGAAATACCCAATGCATATTTCTATATCTCAAACGTGACCCTCGCTTTCCCCAAATCGACCAGGAACACATCGGCTCCATGGCATCCAGATCTATGCATGCCACTCTGCGTGCAAGGCTGCTAGTTTACACTCACATACCCATTCCCCAACCGGAAGGCGGAGACATACAACTAGTAGAAATATGCATGGTCACGCTCGACATCGCCGTGCATGGTCGAGCCTGCATCGGTCTACCGTAACGGGGGTGAAATCGGCAACAAATTGTGATAAATTGCTCGCCGGAGTAAACTAACCATAGCGATGACGGAAAAAAAAATCATGGCAGCGGTGTCAGGGCGAACCCTAAATGCCCCTCGATACCTATAGTGTCAGATCCGCCACTTATCCAGATTAGGGTTTTACGGTATCTGGTATCTGCAGATGCTCTAAACCGGTGTATAGGAGCGGCCATCGAAATGTTCATCTATTGGCTAGAGTAATCTTCCATGGGCCTCCTACAGTAGGGACAGCGAGCAGCTGGGCGAACCTAAGGCCCGTTCGCAAGAGGCCTGCCGTGTGGCCTCTTCTCCAGAGGGCCCACGGTGAGATGTGGGACTTGCAGGATCTCATCTGGCGCACGATTTGTGTTGTTCCCGGGCAGAAAACGCGTTGGCAAAAAAGTGGCACCGGCGCATCATCTCTTCCCAAAATTACACTGGTTTCATGGAGTCCACTGTGCCTCCACTCTCCCCCATGGTGCCAAACCTGCTTTCAGCAGTATTTCTTGTTAGCGAGAGTGCAGAGCAGTGCTGGCTGCTGTGTCCCAATGCTACATCTGCTTGCCCACGCAGCTGTGCGTGCGCGTGGCCGGCCATCCAAAGGTGATTTTGTCGGCGTCGTTGCCGGCCCTGGAGTGGAAGGATCAAATGATCAGACCACAAGACTCTGGAGCGCTGGCCGGTGGTGGACATGGATCTCGATCATGCCGCTCCATCCACGGACGACACTGCTGCAGCCTGCAGCTAGTCGCCACTCCACTGCTTCCCTGCTGTTGCAGGGATCGCAACATGTCTCCATGATGCCGTTGCTGTCCTCATCGAGCTCGCCTGCTTCGCTGCTTTGCTTTCCGGTTAGTTACGCATCAGCCATCCAGTAATCACGTAGGCCCCGGCGGGAGCATACATATATAGATCTTGCTTGCACTGCATGTGACCTGTTGTGTTGGGGCCGGCCATGGACAAAGCAGATCTTGGCTCGCGGTTGCCGCGTCAGCGTCTCCTCTCCCGTCACTCACAGGCTTAATATCGCTTTGCCTTTCGCCATTGCCGACTCTTTTTGGATAGGTTCGCCCTCAAGAAACGTGAGTGGTGGTCATGTCCTTGATAGATTTTCTTAGTTGCTTAGTTGCTTCGAGCGAGTCTTCTCAAACAAAACTTCAGTTTTAGATATGGCTACTGTTCCACATGACCACATACAGTAGTACGATCCTTCCATCCAACATTACATTACGGCAGCCATGTGTGAGTGAGCAGCCCGTGCATGTCTATGCACTGCGGCGACTGGTTTTGCACGGTGTCTGTATAGTATTGCGTCCTGCTGCTGGATCAGAAGGCCTCTCGCCCGTCTCAAGATCAGGAGACGTCGCTTTTGGACACTGTGTAGCCGATAGTAGAACCAACCAACTTGATTTCGCCGTTTTTTCAGATGATAATGGTAGGTGTAGTGTTATTGGAGGAGAAAAAAAATATCTATACAATTGCAAGAGGGGAAACAGAAGAATAGTTTTTACATCTACAAAGTAATGCTCACGGTGTAACCATGGATGTTTGCCGTGGGCTACCAAATCCAGAAGGCATACTGGCCTTCAGATGCCCCATTTAACAGAAAGCTAAAGGCTCGACAGTGAAAAGAGCAGGGAGATGGCCGAAAAGACAAATGTAAATTGCACAAAGAAACAAAGCAGGAGCACCATTGTACTGTAGAAGCTAAGATATTCCCGAATTCGCTAGCACGCTCACACCTTTTGTAAAAGCGACGCACACAAAGTTACAAAGCGACTTTTGGCACGGAATTGCATGCACACGACATGTGTACAGTCAGATGCATGATCTCGGCTAGTGAGCACAGCTCGAGCATTTTGCACCCAAGAAACAAGAATGGAAGAATATGTTATTCTTCGGTGTAGCAGGATGTACGCCGCTGCTAGATGCCGTGCTGCTCGTCGTCGACGTCGAGGTCGTCGGTGGCGGTGAGGCGGAGGAGGAGGTCGGTGAAGGCGCTGACGATGTACCTGTGCGCGCCCTTGTCGTTGAGCGCGAGGTAGCAGAGCAGAAGCTCGTGGAGGCGCGCCCTGTCGCTACGTCGCCGCGCGTCCAGCCGCAGCGCCGCGGTCATCTCCTCCATGGACCTCAGGAAGTCGGCGTGCGGGTCCGGCGAGTAGGTGGGCACCGCCACCCCGGCCGCGCCCAGCCCCACCATCCCGGCGGCGTGCGCGGACGAGTCGACGATGGAGTTGGACCGGCCCGGGGAGGAGAGGAAGAACCGGCGGGACGCGATGGCCGATGACAGCCCGGAGTCGACCGAGAGCGCGGAGGTCGGGTACTCCTTATTTGCTACGGCGCCGTCGGGGTCCCCGCCCCTGTTGCCAGCGTCCCGGAGGCTCGCGTTCTTGAAGCGGGCGGAGGAGGAGGACGAGCGCGGGGAGGTGGGCGCGGAGGAGGTCGACGCCGCCGAAGTGGACGCCTCGTCGGACGGATGCTGCACGGGCGCCGGCGCACCCGTCGCCGACGACGGCCGTCTTAGCCGGGAGAAGCAGCCCAGCATGGTGCTTTAATTCTTTCCTTGATGTACGTGGGTGCTAGCTACTGAGCTAGCTGAGCTCCTTGGTTTTTGGCGAGAGAGTAGTGAGGTAGCTGTGCGTCGTGAATGGGGGAGGAGTGAGTGAGAGCGTGGGTGAGATGGATGCTGCGAGGAGTTTATAGGAGAAGAGGTGAAGTGAGAGAGGCGCTGGCTTCAAGTAGGTCGAGGGGGCTCACCTATTATTGGACGTATTGAGTTCAGTGCAGAGCTGACAAGGTGACAACAGTTTGTCCGAGAAGGGTTATAATTTACTCCCCTACCTAATTAACAGGTGCAGTAGATGCGGCTTTCTTCCTGCAGGGATTATTCACAGGGTCTCTAGATTAGGTTTGTCCATGAGCACACGCATGTTTCTTTTTAACACAAAAGGGTCCCCAAGGACCCAGAGGTGACAACACGGCCCGAGTAGCTCCGGTTTTCAAAATGAGTTTTAAACATATTTTTCAAAAAAAAAAAAATCAAGGGAACATCTCGACTTTCTATGTGCTCAAGTCGTTTCACGGAAAACCAAAAAAATTTAGTGTCGTATGTAAAATGACAAAATTTGGTGCTAAAAGGCGTTTTGAACAAGTTTTTTTTTGTCTTTTTACACATGCAACTATTTTTTTGTTTTTCACGGAACATGGTGCGCATACAGAATATCGATGACATTTTGTTTGGAAATGCCACTCCATCATATTCCACTTAATACAAGAAAATACTACTTTGACGTCCTAACTATTGGCAAACGCTAGATGGCTCAACACTTATTGTTTCTCCATCAAGTCCCTTACCCCATAAAAGATGTTTCTTGTCAACAAGATTCAGTCTCGCAAACCTTGGCAGCCCAAGGAGTATTAAAAAAAGACAATCGAGAGAATTGGAGGAAAAACATACTTATACAAAACTAGATATTCATAGGTAAATTGATCATATTTATTTGGTTTAATAATAAAAAACTGATTTGTTTTAGTTGAAATATTATGGGGAAAATAAGAAGAACAATTAAACTAAAGAAAAATAAGAAAACCATGAAAATCGAGGCTACTCACGAAATTCCCTAAAAATTACATAAATCTGAAATTAGTAAACCATGAAACTGATTTATTTTTTAAGAAGCCTTTGATGACTTTTAAAGCAAACGACTTCAACACTTGAAGGACCAACAATATCCAATATGTATACAGCTGAAAGAATTAAGTTAGAGTTTAGCAATAGTCAATACGAAAATTCATTTTGGCACACTGGAGCATATGATGTGTTATTTAGTACTAGAAGATGAAGCTCCCAATATAATCTTGTTGGCCTTCTTCTAAATGTTCACAATATGCAAACAAATGCGAGATCATTCAATCCATGTTGCATGCAGTTGTTTGAGAGATGCACAACAACCGAAACTGATAACTGCCCTATCTTGTTTTTGCATCAGAGTTTGAAGTTTTTTTAAACCGAAGGCAAAAGCTTTGCCTTATCCATTAATTAAGCAGAAGGTGCCCGGTTTATTAGTGGAAGAACCCGGGCGAAAACCATACAACGAACACAACACCACGGGGCGACGCCCACGCAACCTCGGGAACACCTAGAGCCCCGACGACAAACAACACCGTGAGTAACCTTGTCGCCCACACGACACAAGGTGGAGCACCCTCGATGTTGCAGAACTCTCGGAGCCGCCGCCCCGACATACACCTCTTCATCACGCCCTACGCAATCCACCTGCACCACCTTCCAGGGTCGCCGCCCGGACATGCCACCGCTCGCACTCGAGCTGCAACGCCGCACGACCTAGCTGTCCGCAGTCCAAACTGCACAGGGCAACTACCCGCAGACCACGGCCGCCACACCACTTCCGAGGCCGCTGCCTCGACATACTGAAGATCGCCCCTCTCTGGGACGCATCGACCGAGCCGACAACCTCTCTGCACTCACAGCACAAGATTGTCACCCACGCCATGCAAGGCCATATAACCACCCCCTAGAGCTGTCGCCGCATCGCTTCCCGAGGCCGCCGCCCCGGCGTATCGAAACTCCATCCACCCGAGGCCGCTGCCCCGACATCCACTGAGAACCCAACGACAAGAGAAGCACATGCACGGAACACAGGTAAGCTCTCCAAAGGCGACGCCTCCAATGAGGGAGTGGCGAAACCACCAAACGCCGCCCGCTCCGGGGACCTAAAGCTAGGACTTTCGCCCGGAGAGCCCAAGCACCCTCACGAGGGAGAGGAACTCGAGTTCCACGATGGCGCCACCAAGGTGGGACACAACGTCAAAGACGCCGCCGTCATCGGCACAGACCAATGATCAGGACAGGCTTTCGCCCGGAACTCATCTTCACCACTCGATCATAGGGAAATCACAATTCCCGCAACTTTTCTGCCGCCGTCCACCGAGCACCACCAAGCAACCTCTCCTCTGCACCCCATGCACCATCGACACCCGACCTGGGAGCAAGACCACCGGACGCAGCACGAGCCACAACGTCGAACCAAGCACCATGCCGGTGAGACGCGGAGGACCACCACCCGAGCCAAGGACCACCACGGTCCCGGGCCGTAGTCATGCGCCCACCGAGGCCGGCAGCGCAGCCACCATCCTCCCCGGGCCTCCGAGCCGCGCCCAAACGCCGAACCACGCTGCCCCGGAGATCCCTGCGCCCATATTATCCATCCGGCCAGCTGCACTTCACGCCCTCGGGAGCGGCGACCATCCACGCGCCGCCGCAGCCATCACCCTGAGGGCCACCTCGAGCCGGCGGCGAGCATCTTCATCTCGCCGGCCCACGTGCGCCGCCGCTCCTCCTGCTCCTCCCGACATACCCGATCGAAGCTCGTCGCCATCAGGCCCGCCAGCGCCCAGATCGGGCCCGTGCGGGCCCATCTCGCTCGCATCCCCGTCGCCCCGCGACCACAACCGCCGCACCCCGCCGCAGACCGCCCGGCCCTCGCCGCACCTCAGCCTGCCGGCCACCACCGGAGTCCAGAGCCGACGCCCTGGCTTGCCGCGCCGTACGCGCTTGAGACGACGCGAGGTCGTCGATCCGGCTCTCCCCGCACCACCTTTTTGGCAGCGAGGGGCCCGCCGCCACCGCGGCATGGCCGGCGGCAGCGGCGGCAAGGAGGAGGCCGGCGTGGGGGAGCCTCCAGCGGCGCGTTGAGGGGAGCCCTCGGGTCGCCCCTGGGTAGGGCGACGCCAGGCTGGTCTTTTTGTCTTCTCGAGTTTGAAGTTTGAACCACCATAATGCGTGATTCTTTTTTTTGCGAAACACAGTACAACGCAAGCGCTCATATACACGCGCACACACTCACCCCTATGAACGCACGCACGCACACCCTACCCCTATGAGCACCTCCGAGAGACTGAGTCGGCGGGTCGAGTCTTGAGATTGACGAAGTCACCACGGGCGCCTCGCTGTCGACGGGAACGTCGCCTCCCACTGAAGAATATTCCGCCTTAAATGAGAAACACCAGCGTCAAACCTGGGGTTTGAACTCTGGTGGGCTGGGGGTACAACCACCCACCTAACCATCTTGCCACAGGCAAGTTCTCGATGCGTGATTCGTAGTGTACTACTAGTACAACACGACTGGTCCCAGATCGTAAGTTAATGTCCTGTCGAAGGCACTCGACTCTTACGCAATGCGCCCACTTACCAAGCACGGGGTCCAGTTGTACGTGTGCACGTCTGCTTGTGCGTGTGTACACTGTACAGATGCAACTTTTACCGACGATGGTTTTCTAAAACAAGAATATACTGTGTTATAAATTAGTAAAGTAAGGATGCGAAAACGGGTTTCGTTTGTCCCACATTTGCTCATTTTATGCATATCTAGTACAAATGGGCCAAAAGTGGGACAAATTGGTCTCTTTTTCGCATCCCTGTAGCAAACCCTTGTTGCTGTGCTCGAAAGTCTCGCGACGCTGGAAGTCTACATTTATGTAACGAAAAACATAGGCCGGGACTATGTTTTCCCTTTCGAAAAAAGACAAACATAATAACACCATGACAAAAAAAGAACTGAACACATTAATTTTGAGTGGACCTCTTAGTTTCCACAATGATCTCTTAGAACGGATCATGTAGAAAAAAAGATCATAGGATGCGGGAGTAAGTTGGTGTAAACGAAATAGAAGACCCGGGTGGCTCCAATGATTGCCATGCATGCGTTGCAGTACTGCATGGCGATGTCGCCTTGGTGTATCACTGCTGCTGCATACAACGTCGTGCTCAAGTACTGGTGGTACACACCAAGCAACTTAATGACAAGAAAAAAAAACATGTAGAAGGCAGATCAGAGAGACCATACACATGGTGCGTACACATACATAACCCGGTTGTTACAGATGCATGCGCGGTCGATCATGGTTCACATGATCCATCGTGCAACCCGGATGCAACAAAACACATTAAAGATCTAAAGTGCAGATAATGCATACATGCATGTGGCGTACATAAATGTCTACCAAAATGTGTCCCACTGTATGATTATACATTTGGACATGTATATTGTTTAAGAAGTGTCTTGATTATTTCAAAATCAAGCCGGGATTTTTTATATGACAAAATCGATGATCTTGATCATCGATTCCCGATCGAAAGAAAATTGACTATGTGGTTGCACATTCTAAAATTATGTGGAACTTTGTACACATGTATGCTACATTCTACATATATACTTCCTCCCTCCTCCGTTTTAAAATATAAAACGTATATATTTAGCCGAAAGTCAAAATTTAGTTAGCTTGACCAAATATGTCAATAAATTTTTATTATCTACAATTCCCTAAAATATTGATGCGCTGCTGGATGATGCCTGAGACACTCTGCTTGTGCAGTTCACCATCAATGAGCTTGTAGGTCTTAACCCTCCGAACGATTTGTTTGGCTGTGATCTCGTCGTTCGGGAGGGTTTTGTGGATGAGGTAGTCGAAGTAGTGCCTCGGAGATGATGGCGAGAACCTCCTGTGATTTTGAAGCTGGATCGGCTGTCGCCCCGTCTGTTGCCGCCTATATGTCCGCGGCGGGCTGAGAGGGAACTTATTCAACTCAGACGGAGGGATGTGGAGTTGCTGAAGTAAAGTTCCGGCGGGGAATTTTTGGCCCGAGTTGAGCCCTAGCCAAATGAGTGCATTTGCTGCCTCCTTATCGCGTCGCAGCACATGTGTGGGTTCAAGGCTGTCGGACCTGGGCTCGAGTTTGCGAACGGCCTGGCAGTAGGGCGCCTCCATGGTCGTATCGTTGCACGACCACTCATTCATAACCTGCCGTACGACCAGCTCGGAGTTGTGATGAGTCAGTTATGCATGATTATCTGTTCCACGCATTTGTGAGCATTACATACGTTATACAATATTTTTATGGTAAATTTATTGATAATGATTTATTATTGTAAATGTTAATATATATATGCCTTATATATGTTTAGAACAGGACAAAGTATCTGCCTTTCCGTGCCACCAGGTACATAAGTTATTTTTTTCGATAAAGAGGTACATAAGTTATTTGTCAACCAAAGACTAAACAGGTAGAAAAGATGCTACAGGGCCACATGACATATTGTTTGGTCGGCTCTGTACATCTCATTGTCGCCAGGCCATGAAGCAATAGCAGCCGATGGATATGGAAAACAACGCGCAACGATATCTCTCCTCAAAGTAGAGTGGGACGGGCCGCGTCTAGCTTCCTCCCCAAAGCATCCTGCCTGCCGCCGGGAGATGAGACCTTCACGGGACCAGCATGCGGTAGCTTCATCACGACAATCAATGGCCGAAACAGATAGCTGGGAGAAAGGTACACGTACGTGGGCAGCTGCGTTTGTGTAGGCGATGTGCATATATAGGATCAATCAAACTGATCGATCGATGTCCAGTCCCCGTCGCCGCACACGTGATCGCGTCGTTGATCGATCTCCATTGATCCGCTCGCACATCCCCATCCATCGATCGATCCGTGCCTAGCTACCAGCAGCCGCGCGCCGGATCAGGTAGCTGGGGAAATCACTGCACCAGCACCATGTCTCTCTTAGGCCTTGTTCGGCAGCAGGATTTTGTAGTGTTTTTGGGTGTATTTTTCCTAGTGTTTTGGGTGAAAACACTCCTTACACCCAAAACACTCCAACCCCTCCCAATCCCCTTCTCCACCCAAACCCCCCACCATTTCATGTTGTTTGGTACACAGGTTTTGCAAAGTGGTGTTTTAGCAATAAAATCTCATCTTTTTTTCACAGGACACACAATTACAACACGTGAGCACAATTTCAGCAATACTTCTGATTCGAGGTCATCAATAAAAACCTTTTATAGCACGTGAGCACAGTTTCAACAGTCATATATTATTCCCAGGTTTATCACATGAATAACATCGATAAAATTATTTCATCAAATCATCTCTCGCATCGTCGTAGGATCAAATAATCTCACGCATCATCGCAGGAACAAAAACGAGCAACATCGGCTCATGCAGGTTTCAACGGTCCTATCCTATATATCTCAGGTTTATCACAGGAACAACATCAGGTTTGTCGCATCGTCGTAGGAACAAATCATCTCACACATCGCCGCAGGAACAAATCACCGAAACAAGGTTGCATGAGAGGAACCTGGCACAATGTAGACATTTTAGACAGTAGCTACACTGTTCTGTTGATCTCTACAAAAAAGAAGCAACCCTGTTCTGAGAAAGAACAGACAAAGTCTATCTTTTCCATTTCCATTTCATTTTAGGAACATACTACATAAATCATACAACCACCACTAAAACCTAAACAACAAGTAGATAGACTGCAACAGCAACACAAGAATGTATGGCTGGGTATGAACCATAGTGACAGACAGCTATGGAGATGAACAAAATAACAAGACATCAAATCATCAGCTGCACACATAATAAGCAACCTTATCAGCAGGATGAACATGAATTTATGGATTGATTGATCGGAGGAAAAATAATATTCCAAGCAAGAAAATATGAAGTTTACACCGGTCTGAAAGCATGCTAATAACAGACAACATGACCTTAACAAGTAAGACCGTCGCAGACATGCATGATAAGAACAACCGAGATTGTCACATATATCAAGTCTGTGGTGAAAGCAACGTTTCAGTGGATAATCAAGAGACAAATAAGCAGACTAGGTAGCAGTTTTACTGGAAGAAATAATCACAGTAGCTATTCTTCCTCTTGCAACCAGTATCAGCCATATATACGAAGGTTTCCTGCATCAGCAAGTTGTTCATAACATGTCTAGTAGTATATTTTTTTTTTTAGAAACGGGGGGCAAAAGCTTTGCCCCATATATTAATTAAGAGGAGGATTGCAAGAAGGCAAGTTTTGTGACCGCCCAAAATACAACGCGACTACTCTCGCGACATCAAGTTGCCCAAACATTTGGCACCCGCTAGAACCCACAAACGGGCCTCATTCTTAACTTTGTCTAAGAGGACTAACGACGGCACACTCTTGTTGTTAAACACCCTAGCGTTGCGTTCGTTCCACACCTCCCAAGTGACGAGCAAGGTGAGAGAGGCGACGGCCTTGCGATGTGGAGTAACATTGGTCATTGCAAGCCACCACTCGTTGAAGCTGAGGTTTGACCAATCTCCGGTGTTGACGTTTTGAAGACTTAGCCAACCTTTAATCAGATCCCAGATCCTTCTCGTGAAGCGGCAATGGACCAGCAGGTGGACAAGAGACTCGGTCGTTTGTTTGCAAAAAGGGCAAAGCCCGCAGTTTGGCCACCCTCTCTTAGCAAGGCGGTCCGCAGTCCAAACCCTATTTTGGTTTGCAAGCCATGCAAAGAACTTCGTCTTAGGCGGAGCCCAGGGCCTCCAGACCGACTTATCCATGGAGGAAGTGATGGAACCCATGAATTGCATCTTGTAAGCCGACTTTGCCGAATATTCACCATTCGCCGTGAGTTTCCAACGGATCTCGTCGCTCACATCATTGTTTAACTGGACGTTAGTGGTAAGGCTCCAGAGATCCACGAACTGTGAGAAGTGGGCCGTGGTGAAGTTCTCATCAAGGCGCACCTTGTTCACCCAATCAGCCCCCAACATAGCCTTCTGCACGGAGCAGTTCTTCCCACTAGAGCACTCGAAAATGAGGGGCGCGATGTCTTTAGGCTTCCTTCCTTCTAGCCAAGGCGCATGCCAAAAGGGGGTTTTGAGCCCATTCCCCACAGAAATCGTAGTCGCGGCGTAGAAAATGTCCATGTCTTCATTGGTGCAAGGGTTGCCAAAGCCCACCCAAATTTTTTCTGGGTCCTTCCACTCCAACCAAGGCCAGCGCAAGCGTAGAGCGGTCGCAACCAGACAGGGAGATGTTAGTAGTGTGCAGATTAGGGCGAGCAGTGATAGATCAATAAACGAGTCTTTATATATGTCTAGTAGTATATAAAGACTCGTTTATTGATCTATCACTGCTCGCCCTAATCTGCACACTACTAACATCTCCCTGTCTGGTTGCAAATATTCAGACAACCCACTTCATTCAAATATATAGGCATCATATACTTGCACAACAAAACGTTATGTTGTGTCAAGAAACAGGAACCATCGATCAGGTTCCATGGCGTGCCTGTGCGACCAAAGCCATGACACTGTCATCATAGTTTTCAGATACGTGCATATGCTGTTATCAATGACTCGTATACACTGCTACGGAATTAAGCACAGAGCTAATGGTACGAACATACTAGCTAATGCAAGCACACACACAAGACGGAGTTTCATGGAATCTGCTGATTTCTTGATTCTACAGTCAGATCGAAACCCTAGGCAGCCCAAAATTGCTGCAGATAACCTAGAACTAAATCAAGAGCAGGAGGGGAAGACGTACCTGATTGAATTCCCGAAGAAGTGCGACGGAGAACGAGAGCTGCGGCTGCGTCAGCAGCTCCGGCGGCGGCGGAATCAAAGAACCCGTCGGCGGCGCGAGGGAGGAAGGTGCCAGGAGATGAGCAAGGTCTTGATCTCGGGGAAGAAGAAGGCTTCCACGTCGGCGGAGGGCGGAGGCGACGACCGACGGCGGAGGGCGGAGGCGGAGGCGACGAGCCGCGACGACGGAGGGCGAGACACGCAAGAAACGCGAGTACCCCTCGCGTCTTCGATCCCGTCCAACCCGACGTGGTTTGACCGGTTTTTCTGGGTTTGGCCCTGCCGAGCCCGGCCTGCCGAACAGACTTCGCGTGTCTTCTCGGGTTTTTAATTGGGCCGAGAATTTACACCACAAAACCCGCCTATACTCGCGTGCCGAACAAGGCCTTACCTGCATTAAGCGACGGAGTCAGCTAGGCATAGAAGCTAGTTAAACCAGCGGGCATGCACGTATTAATTTGTAGCTGGTGTGGGTCTGATCGGTGGATATATGAGCAGCTAGCGATGCAGCTAGGGGTGGAAATGGATGATAGTACCCTTCCCATATTCATTTACTCCCTCCGTCCCAAAAATAAGTGTGACACACTTATTTTTGGGACGGAGGGAATATATATTTTCAAAACGAATACTGACGTTGTGGGATACGAAAGCGGATCGGATATTATTCAAATACGGATGTAGGTCGGATGTTTTCTAAATTTGGAAGGGAAGCAAATATATCGAAATAATAGACTCGCCTCTTATGACGAGTCAACTATAGAACGGTACAATGATAAATATAGCTATGTAACACAAATATTTCAAAATCGGTCATACAAAAATACGATTGACCACTTTCTTACTCTTTTAGACTGGTTAGTTGCTAACATTGGGGGTAGAATATCAGAATTGGCTAACACAATTCTATCCAGATACGGATATATCCACTTCTACGTCTACCTTTGTTTCAAAATTCAATACCATATTTGTATTTGTAGTTGTAAAAACGAATTCGGATATTTGCCAATTTCATTTCTATTTCATTTGGATTCAGATATTTAACACTTCTATTTACAACTTTTAGAATACAAATGTCGGATAATTCGAAATATCCAGTTCCAGTTTGTATCGCTAGGGTGATGGGTAAAGCGATGAAGTGGGCATGCAACGAAAGCAACTGAGGCGTGCATGCTTCCATCAGCTACCAAGCTGCCGGGGCCTAGGGGGCCAAGATGTGCATGTGATGAGCAGTACCGTGTATTAGTACGTGCAATAAGTGGCGGAGTTTCCTTACGATACCGGAGGCGACTCCGGCGGTGTACCCAAGGGAACGCCGCTACAAGGTCGTTTCTGGGCAAGCTCGTCGGAGAGCTCCGATGAAGACGACGTCGGTGAGTCTCTCGCGTCGGAGGTAAGTTCTAGGTCGTGGAGTTATCTGTGCAGGACGCCGGTGTCAAGATCCGGACGTGATCTCAAAGAGGAGAGGAGAAGGAGCGGCAAACGGGGGCGGCTGCGGGCGTGGGCGGCAAGGGAGCTGGAGGATTCAGCTTCTTCGCAGGTCGTACCTCGACGTCGAGCACCATCGCCGGAGTTCAAGATACCGGTGTTACCTCCCACGGTTTTCACGCTCGGCGAGGCCTTTGATGCGGCAGAATGGAAGGTCGTAGGCCGCAAAGGTAAGGTTCTGAAGAGCGTTTCCTCTCCGGCGGCGGCGGCGGGGAGAACGCCGGCGGCAACCAGAGGTGTTACGGAGCGATTCTCGGATCGCGTGTTTAGCGGACAGAAAATTTCAATTTTTCGGAATTCAGGTGGCTCCAACGGGCACAAGGCCCAGACGGGGCCTCTCAATCAGATTTTGGGCCACAAGGGCACCTTTTGTTATGTTTCGCCATCGCGACCGAAAGGCACAAGGCCCAGGTTGCTGGCGTCCGCAGAGGTTTTAGGGTTGCGACGAGCGCAACAGAGGTCTATTCCCACTTCTTCTCGTGGGGCGCCGCTACGAAACTCCACCGTGGTTCGGCGATCATCGGCGACATTCACCATGGCTGGTAGGGCTCCTGGTTTCAACGGCGGACCCAATAACGCCCCCAACTTCCATGGTAATGGACGTCTGAACAGGAACAATAGCGGCTATCAGGGGCAGGCTCGCGGAAATCATATTTTGGGTCAGCAGACCGATGCCGGGGGCAGAGCGGGTGGATCATCCGCTCAAGGTTTTTCAAATCAGAATTTTCGCAATACAAATCAGAGTCAGTTTGGCAATCGTGATGATGCTTATGAGCAAAGAGGTTTGGAGATGGACCCAGGGAGTTTGGAGGCAACTTTGGACAATTCAACGAGGGTTCCTATGAAAGAGGCAGGCAGAACTTCGGTTACGGAGGTAACGGAGGTAATCAGAGGTTCCGTAATAACAATGCTAACTCTAGTTTTGCTGGTAACTCGAGGGTAACATACCGTCCAAGGGACAAGTCCATTGGGAGAGGTGTGGCCAGACCGAATGTGGTTCAGAATGTTCAGAATATTACCAACAGCAGTGGCGGCATGGATGTTCAACGAGAAGACATTAGGACCAATCAAGCTGCAGCGTCAAAGGTGCTTCCAAGTGTACAAGACAAACCACAAGGGTCTGTCAAAGACATGGAGCAGACAGCAGTTACCGTTACCCAATCTAAAGCCAAGAAACAAACTCTTTGCTTCAAGTGTAATCTGAACGGGCATGTGGCAACTGATTGGAAGGCTGTATTGTGCGTGAATTGTGATTCAGCACTGCATCCGGATGAGGCGTGTCCATTGCTGAAAATGCCGAAGCCTAGAGCTGTTTTGTATGGGATGGCGAGTGAGAAACTGATGTGGTTTGAGGTGGAGAAGTCTGAAGGTCTGCGGGAAAAAAATGAGTGTGGCAAAATTGGAAGGATCAAGATTTCGGGGGGGGGGGACCATGTCGGCACCACAAGTGTTGAAAGAACTTGAGTGGCTAGTGTCGGGTGATCATCAGTGGGAAATTTCACCGGCTGGCGACAGTGTTTTCCGGGTAGTTTTTCCTACTAAAGCTGATCTAGTGAGACTAAGGAAAATTAAGTTCATAGAGGTTGAGGGAACTGAGATGTCGATGCATTTTGAAGAGTGGTCATCCAAAGCCTTCGACAATTGGGGTTTGTATGACATTTGGATTCGTATTTCAGGTTGCCCCGACACTCTCTGTCGTGATTATTTGGCCTTATTTGCAGTAGGTTCTCTGGTGGGTAAAACAAAGGAGGTTGACATGAGGTTTACAAGGGATCATGGCATTGTTAGGCAGCGCATTGACTGTGCTAACCCGCAGGCAATCCCAAGACAGGTTGATTATTCGTATGATGGGGAAGGCTATGGGGTTACTTTTGAGATTGAAGCACCGGATGGCTCTCTAGTTCAGGCTGGTGATTTTGTTATGAATGGGCCTGAGGAGGATGGTGATGCTAGTCGTGATGGAGCTAATGGAAAGGATAATGAAAACGATAAAGGAAGAAAGAATGGGGTTGATAACACCGAGATCCAAAACAAGTCAAATGAGAGTACTTCAGCGATGGAGATGGATGATAAACCAAGTGATTCTGTTGATCATCTAAGCAATATGTATGAGAATATTCAGTTTGGCTCTTTTACCTCACCATATACCGCTCTGACTTCGGTGGCCGGGTCCAAGTCGGTGCCGTCTAAGAGGTGGTATCAGATGGTTGAAGAGGAAGAGGCAGAGATTGCTCGTTCCGCGCCAGTCAAGGGAGATAAGGAGAGTAAGGCGTCGGGAGAGACTATTGTTTCATCCCAACAACAAATGGTAGAGGTGAATCTGATTGAGCTAGGGGTTGCAGCACAGCCAATGGTAACCGAGGCATCAAGTGAGGTGGTGACTCAACATGAGGGTGCAATCTCTCACCCGACAGTAGATGCGACAGTTTTTGAGGGCCTGACCGAAATTTCAGTGTCCCA
This sequence comes from Poa pratensis, assembly GCA_947311845.1. Lineage (NCBI taxonomy): Eukaryota > Viridiplantae > Streptophyta > Magnoliopsida > Poales > Poaceae > Poa > Poa pratensis. Next base: position 85,904,009 of record CAMZMU010000033.1, on the reverse strand, counting down.
GAATGAGGCTAAACATGTGCTGTTGACAGAACCGGCGCAGGTGTTAGAGAGCTTTGATCAGCCTACACAAACTGAGATCAACTTTCAGTCTGGTCTTGCGCTGAGCAATGAGAAATCGGCAGAGGGTGCTCAGGACCCGAGCCCACGGCAAAAGGAGCAGATTGCGACCGAGTTCAACTGGCAGACTGATGAAGTAGCAGCTCACAACGGTTCCATGACGCAGCAGGAGACTCTTATTTCTCAACCAGCGGTAGTGCATGAGGGTTTGGGAGATTCAAGGGAGAAAACGGGAGCTGGCCTTGAAGCTGAACCATGCTTGACAAAGCACACTTATGCCACATCGACAAAAGCAAATAAGGGCAAGAGCGTCATGGTGGATCCGACTTTCTCATCACCAACAAGTGGTAGAATTGGAAGACCGGAGGGAACAGGTGTATTTCTCGGTGGAAGATATTCGAGAGAAGAGGTGATTGCGTTCGGTGGCATTCCGGAAACAGCAGCAGTGGGGGTACGGTCTAGCAGCCGACTCAGGGCTCAACCAAATGCGGATGACACTCAGATGGATAGGGCCAAACAGCGTGCAAATGCGCGTAACTATGGAGTTTCAGGTACTGATTTACTGCATAAGTTTACTTTAGCTTCTATTCCTAATGATGTGGTAGTTGCTAGGGCGTCCAAACTTGGGGTTTCTCTGGGGAAGTCACCTAGTCAAATAGAAAGCTCAGTCAATCTCTTAAAAGACTTAGATTTCGATAGAACTTTGATTATGCTTAAGAAAAAGGAGGCACAAGCAAGTAACGAGAGTGATGACCTTGGTAGTTTGGTTATAAATGAAGCAAACAAGCTTGTTGTTGATCTGGTAGATGAAGAAAATGTGACAGCAGTGGATCACAAGGATCCAACTGTTCGAGTTACAAGAAGCACTAAAGCTAAAAATAAAAAAAATCGTTGGGGAAACTACAGCATTGCGTAGAAGCACTAGGTTTAAAAAGAAAAATTAATTTTTTGAGTTACAAAATGAAAGGGTGCTTCTGGAATAGTGATGGTTTTGGGATTCATCTAAACATTGGTTTGTTCACGAATCTATAGATCATAAGCTGGACTTTTTTGCAATTCAAGAGACAGGTAGAGATAATTTTTCGGCTCCTTTTCTTAAGTTTTTAGCTGCTGGTTTGGACTTTGCCTGGTACTGCCTACCGCCACAAGGGAGGTCAGGCGGTATCCTAGTTGGCATTAACCTTCAAACGCTTTCGGTTAAAGGAGTAAAAAATGGCGACAGGTGTGTTCACTTTGATATTACATCCAAAAGTGATGGTTTTGAATGGGCGTTAGTGACGGTGTACGGTGCTGCACAAGACGAACACAAACAAGCTTTTTTAGCTGAGCTGGTCAGAATTTGTGATCAAGGAACAAAACCACTCCTGATAGGAGGAGATTTCAATATCCTGCGTAGAAAAGAAGATAAAAGTAATGACAATTTTAACTCTCGGTGGCCTTTTCTTTTTAATGCGATTATTGAGAGTCTAGACTTAAAAGAGATTCAGCTATCTGGGAGACAATACACTTGGGTTAGTCGTAGAGATACACCCACCTATGAAAAGCTAGACAGAATTCTCTCCAATGTTGAGTGGGAGCAGAAATTCCCTTTAGTATCAGTACGAGCTTTGGATAGGGCAGGATCTGATCATACTCCGCTACTTCTCGACTCGGGTGAACAAGATCACCGTGGAAACAAATCACACTTCTCTTTTGAACTTTCTTGGCTTAGGAAAGAAGGTTTTGTTGACATGATAGCAAAAGAATGGCAGTCGGTTACTCATGGAGCTAACCCGATGGAAAGGTGGCAGAACAAGATCCGCCATATTAGGAGCTTCCTAAGAGGGTGGGCTAAAAATCTAAGCGGGGTGTACAAAAAAGAAAGAGATCGTCTTTTAAGGATAATTGAGGGGTTGGAAGACAAGGCTGAATCAACACCTCTAGTTTCGGATGAGCGGGAGGATTTAAAAATGGCAAATGATAGGATAGCCTCTCTTAGAAGAGATGAGGAAGCAAAGTGGGCACAACGGGCAAAAGTGAAACATATACAGGAAGGAGGGAATAACACAAAATATTTTCACATGATTGCAAATGGGAAACATAGAAGGAAAAAGATCTTTCAGTTGGAACAAGATGAAGGGATAGTGGTTGGCCAAGAAAATCTTAAAGTTTACATAACCGAATTTTATAAAAAGCTTTTTGGGGCGCCTGAAAATAATTTTATTACGATGGAGGAATCGGTTGTGTCTGATATACCTCAACTCTCGGATGATGAAAATAATATTTTGAAGGCTGAGTTCGCTGAGAAAGAAGTTTATGAAGCCATTGAGCAAATGGAAAAGAATAAGGCGCCAGGACCGGATGGGTTCCCGGCAGAATTTTACCAAAAATGTTGGAATATTGTAAAACATGACTTAATGGAAATGTTTGGCGCTTTCCACAAGGGAGAACTGCCACTATTTCATCTAAATTTTGGAACAATTATTTTGTTGCCTAAAAAAGAAGATGCCGTACAGATTCAACAGTACAGACCCATTTGTCTTCTCAACGTCAGTTTTAAAATTTTCACGAAAGTGGCTACTAACCGTATCACCAAGGTGGCAAATACGGTAGTAAGACCGACACAAACTGCGTTTATGCCTGGCAGACACATTCTCGAGGGTGTGGTTGTCCTTCATGAAACCATACACGAATTGCATAGAAAGAAATTGGATGGGGTATTACTTAAAATTGATTTCGAAAAGGCGTATGACAAGGTTAAATGGCCCTTCTGCTACAAGCATTACGCATGAAAGGGTTTCATTCGAAGTGGTGTCAATGGATTAAGGAGTTCGTTAGCAGAGGAAGTGTGGGGATAAGAGTTAATGATGAGATTGGTCATAATTTTCAAACGCTTAAGGGACTCAGACAAGGTGATCCCCTTTCGCCGATACTTTTCAATGTGGTTGCGGATATGCTGGCCATCTTAATAAACCGAGCAAAAGAGGATGGACAAGTGGGTGGTCTCATTCCCCACCTTGTGGAAGGTGGTGTTTCCATACTTCAATATGCCGATGACACTATCATTTTTATGGAACATGACTTGGCTAAAGCTCTTAACATGAAATTAATTCTTTGTCTTTTTGAGCAACTGACACGTCTCCAACGTATCCATAATTTCTGCTGTTCCATGCTTATATTATACCATTTGCTACATGTTTTATATACACTTCGTATCACTTTTATGCATTTTCTGGGACTAACCTATTAACAAGATGCCACAGTGCCAGTTCCCTGTTTTCTGCTGTTTTTGGTTTCAGAAAGTTACTTCTGGAAATATTCTCGGAATTGCACGAAACAAAAGGCCAGGTCCCTATTTTTCCAGCACGTACACGGAGTCCGAAGGAGAGACGAAGAGGCCACGAGGTGGCCAAACCACACTAGGCGCGGCTGGGCCCACAGCCGCGCCACCAGGTGGTTTGGGCCCCTCGGGGGTCCGCCGACATCGCCCCTTCGCCTATTTATTCCCCGAGACGCGAAAACCCTAAAACACCGAGCCTTTCATCCAGAACATATTCGCTGCCGCCGCCGTCGTCAACCCTAACTCGGGGGGTTCTGAAGCTCTTCCCGGCACCCTGCCGGAGAGGGGAATCATCACCGGAGGGCTCTACATCGCCATGCCCGCCTCCGGAGTGATGCGTGAGTAGTTCATCCTTGGACTATGGGTCCATAGCAGTAGCTAGATGGTTGTCTTCTCCACTTGTGCCATCATGTTTAGATCTTGTGAGCTGCCTATCATGATCAAGATCATCTTATTGTAATGCTACATGTTGTGTTTGCTGGGATCTGACTTATATTGATACCTATGTGGAGCTGAATATTATATTATCATGTCTATGTCATTTGTGATCTTGCATGCTCTCCGTTACTTGTTGAAGCCTTGGCCACGTGAATACTTGTAACTCCAAGAGGGGGTATTTATGCATGATAGTTGGGTTCAACCTCTATTTAACCTGGGATAGTGACAGCAAGTTCTAAGGTTGTAGATGTGTTGTTGCCACTAGGGGTAAAACAGCAATGCTTTATTCAAGGATGAATGTATTGTTTACATTACGCACATTACTTAATGCAATTGTCTGTTGCTTGCAACTTAATACTGGAAGGGGTACGGATGTTAACCGGAAAGTGGACTATTTAGGCATAGATGCATGCTGGATAGCGGTCTATGTACTTTGTCGTAATGCCCAAATGAATCTCATAGTAGACACCACAGCTCACACATGCATGTTATATGCACTTATCAATTGTCAATTGCCCAGCTGTAATTTGTTTACCCAGCATGTTAGTTATCTTATTGGAGAGACACCACTAGTGAACTGTGGACCCCGGTCCATTCTTTTACATCTGAAATACAATCTACTGCAATCATTGTTCTCTACTGTTTTATGCAAACAAACATCATTTCCATTCGATACGTTTAACCCTTTGTTTTCAGCAAGCCGGTGAGATTGACAACCTCACTGTTAAGTTGGGGCAAAGTAATTTGATTGTGTTGTGCAGGTTCCACGTTGGCACCGGAATCCCTGGTGTTGCGCCGCACTACACTCCTCCACCAACACCTTCGAAGCAAACCTCGTTTTCCTACTGGTCGATTAAACCTTGGTTTCATACTGAGGGAAAACTTACTGCTGCACTCATCATACCTTCCTCTTGGGGTTCCCAACTGACGTGTGACGTACAAGCATTGTTTCTGGCACTATTAACCTAGAGCCACCAACACGTTTTCTGGCGCCGTTGCCGGGGAAAACGAATTGCTTCTGCAAGGGGAGTCTCTCACACCCAATCTCTTTACTTTGTTATTTGTCTTGCTTAGTTTATTTTTATTTAGTTTGTTTGCTCTCTTTATCAAAAACACAAAAAAATTAGTTACTTGCATCTAGTTTATTTTCTGTTTAGTTTTTATTATTTATCATGCTCTCCCTAAGTACACTTTAAAAGAAATATCTGTGGGTAGTGGGTCTATCATTGGAAGAGACAACATTGAAGAATTTTTTAGTCATGTTAGCAAGCTGAAAGATTTTGAAGATAGATCCTTGGTAGAACTTGCCCCTAATTATGAAATTGCTGCTGCCTCCTTAGTCCACATGCTTGAAGCTAGGTTTGTTAACCTTAACCCTATAATGCAGCATATGTTTCTTAGACTTCATGATATGGAAGAGGGGGAAAAGAAGGATTTTGTTTTAGAAACCCTTCTCAAAGAATTTGGAGATGTAGCTAGTGAAGCTAGAAAAGTTTTTATGCGATATAGGATGCTTGGTTATTACATTGATATCGCCAATATACTTGAAAAATTAGAGAAGGAAAGATCCAAGTACACTAAAGAAACTAGTTATGAAGGAGAGAATAAAATACCAATTCCTTTTAAGATTGCAGGAATGCATGAGGCACTAGAAAAGAACTTTAATTGGATTGTGCCTGAAAATTTATTTGATGAGGATAGTTTACCTAAAAGTAATGAAAGGGGAGTTTCTGAAACTTACATAGATAAAGTGCAATGCATCGTTGAGAAAACTTCTAAACTCTCCGTTGATGCTTCTTCTCTTGATAACACTTGATTTTCACTTTCTGCGCCTAGCTGAAAGGCGTTAAAGAAAAGCGCTTATGGGAGACAACCCATCGTTTTTATTTGCTGTTATTTTTGTTTTCTTTGAGTCAAGGAGTTTTGTTACTTCTGTAGCAACTCCTTTGTATCTTTATTTTATCGCAATGTTGTGCCAAGTAAAGTTCTATATTGAAAGTTGATGCAAGATTTGGATTTCTGCGCAGTGACAGATTTTTAGCTGTCACGGATTTGAGCTTATCTCCCTGTAGAAAATTCAAAAAATTCTGAGAAAAATCACGCATATTCCTGAGATATGTACGCAACTTTCATTATTTTAGGCCAGATCCATCTGAGCAACTTAAGTGCCTCGAAAAAATTCGTCATTCCAGACTGTTCTGTTTTTGACAGATTCTGCCTTTTGTTTTGCATTCGCTCTTTTACTGTGTTTGTGTGGATTTCTTTGCTCCACAAAGCATTGGTGGCTGTAGCTAATGTCCAGAAGCTTTGGGATTGATTGTATCATTACAGAATATGAGAATTTTTGATTATGCACTAACCCTCTAATGAGAACTGTCTTGAGTTTGGTGTGAAGGAAGTTTTCAAGGATCAAGCGAGAAGGGTGATATTATGTGATCAAGAAGAGTGAAAAGCCTAAGCTTGGGGATGCCCCCGTGGTTCATCCCAACCATATTCAGAGAGACTCAAGCGTCTAAGCTTGGGGATGCCCAAGGCATCCCCTTCTTCATCAACAAACTTATCAGGTCATCTCTAGTGAAACTATATTTTAATTCTTTCACATCTTATGCGCTTTACTTGGAGCGTCTGTGTGTTTTTTTTTTTGTTTTTGTTTGAATAAATTCGGATCCTAGCAATCCTTGTGTGGGAGAGAGACACGCTCCGCTTTTTCATGTGAATACTCATGTTCTTCACTTATATTTGTTGAGTATTCTTAACTAGCTACTGCAGTGCTTTTAGCTCCTGTTTTTCATGCATCTCTTCGAGCTGTTAGCACTTGTTTATAAATACTCTCTTGCTGCATTATATTATCATTTGGAGAGTTTATGTTTAATAAATTATTGGTGTTTGTTTGGAAGAAAGAAAATGCTACATGTAGTAGTTGGTATTGGAAAAGACATATGCATTCTTGTAGATCATTGTCTTGTTTTGATTTGATGCTTTGCAATTGTTTTGAGCTCTCAAGTAGATCATGTTTAAGCTCTTGCATCATGTAGTTAAAGCCTAGTAGTGGAGAACTACCGTAGAGCTTGTTGAGACTTGGGATGCATATTTGTTCTCTCTAAGGTCTAGATATTTTCTGGTAAAATGTTTGAGCAACAAGGAAGACAGTGTAGAGTCTTATAATACTTGCAATATGTTTTTATGTGATTCTTGCTGTACCGGTTTATACTTGTGTTTGCTTCAAACAACCTTGCTAGCCTAAACTCTGTACTGAGAGGGAATGCTTCTCGTGCATCCAAAACTTGAGCCAAAACCCATGCCATTTGTGTCCACCATACCTACCTACTATGTGGTATTTCCTGCCATTCCAAGTAAATATTTCATGTGCTACCTTTAAACTATTCAAAACTTTATTACTCCTTATTTGTGTCAATGTTTTATAGCTCATGAGGAAGTATGTGGTGTTTTATCTTTCAATCTTGTCATTTACTTCTGACAGACTTTCACCAATGGACTAGTGGCATATACATCCGCTTATCCAATAATTTGCAAAAAGAGCTGGCAACGGGGTGCCCAGCCCCAATTAATTACAACTTTCATTAATAATTCTCTTCACATGTTTTGCCCTGATTTATCAGTAAGCAACTTAATTTTGCAATAGACACTCCTCCATGGTATGTGAATGTTGGAAGGCACCCGAGGATTCGGTTAGCCATGGCTTGTGTAAGCAAAAGGTTGGGAGGAGTGTCATCTATAAAGAAACTAAAATACATGTGTAAACAAAAGAGAAGAGGGATGATCTACCTTGCTGGTAGAATAACGTCCTTCATGGGAGCCGCTCTTTGAAAGTCTGGTTGACAAGGGGGTTAGAGTGCCCACTACCATTCGTTGACAACAACAAACACCTCTCAAATACTTATTTTGTGCTCTCTATATGCTTTCGAAAACTTAAAAAGCTCTAGCACATGATTTAATCCCTGCTTCCCTCTGCGAAGGGCCTATCTTTTACTTTATGTTGAGTCAGTTTACCTACTCCTTTCTATCTTAGAAGCAAACACTTGTGTCAACTTTGTGTGCATTGATTCTTACATATTTACTTATTGCACTTGTTATATTGCTTTATGTTGACAACTATCCATGAGATATACATGTTACAAGTTGAAAGCAAATGCTGAAACTTAATCATCCTTTGTGTTGCTTCAATGCCTTTTACTTTGAATCTATTGCTTTATGAGTTACCTCTTATGCAAAACTTTTTGATGCTTGTCTTGAAAGTACTATTCATGAAAAGTTTTTGCTTATATGATTCATTGTTTACTCTTTATCTATTTGTTAGCAAACTATAGATCATTGCTTTGAGTCACTTCATTCATGACATGAGCCTTGCAATATATTGATCAAGATTGTGTGAAAGCATGTCTCCTCAGAAATTATTTGTTGTTATCGTTTTACCTACTCGAGGACGAGTAGAACTAAGCTTGGGGATGCTTGATACGTCTCCAACGTATCCATAATTTCTGCTGTTCCATGCTTATATTATACCATTTGCTACATGTTTTATATACACTTCGTATCACTTTTATGCATTTTCTGGGACTAACCTATTAACAAGATGCCACAGTGCCAGTTCCCTGTTTTCTGCTGTTTTTGGTTTCAGAAAGTTACTTCTGGAAATATTCTCGGAATTGCACGAAACAAAAGGCCAGTCCCTATTTTTCCAGCACGTACACGGAGTCCGAAGGAGAGACGAAGAGCCACGAGGTGGCCAAACCACCTGGCGCGGCTGGGCCCAGCCGCGCCAGGTGGTTTGGGCCCCTCGGGGGTCCGCCGACATCGCCCCTTCGCCTATTTATTCCCCGAGACGCGAAAACCCTAAAACACCGAGCCTTTCATCCAGAACATATTCGCTGCCGCCGCCGTCGTCAACCCTAACTCGGGGGGTTCTGAAGCTCTTCCCGGCACCCTGCCGGAGAGGGGAATCATCACCGGAGGGCTCTACATCGCCATGCCCGCCTCCGGAGTGATGCGTGAGTAGTTCATCCTTGGACTATGGGTCCATAGCAGTAGCTAGATGGTTGTCTTCTCCACTTGTGCCATCATGTTTAGATCTTGTGAGCTGCCTATCATGATCAAGATCATCTTATTGTAATGCTACATGTTGTGTTTGCTGGGATCTGACTTATATTGATACCTATGTGGAGCTGAATATTATATTATCATGTCTATGTCATTTGTGATCTTGCATGCTCTCCGTTACTTGTTGAAGCCTTGGCCACGTGAATACTTGTAACTCCAAGAGGGGGTATTTATGCATGATAGTTGGGTTCAACCTCTATTTAACCTGGGATAGTGACAGCAAGTTCTAAGGTTGTAGATGTGTTGTTGCCACTAGGGGTAAAACAGCAATGCTTTATTCAAGGATGAATGTATTGTTTACATTACGCACATTACTTAATGCAATTGTCTGTTGCTTGCAACTTAATACTGGAAGGGGTACGGATGTTAACCGGAAAGTGGACTATTTAGGCATAGATGCATGCTGGATAGCGGTCTATGTACTTTGTCGTAATGCCCAAATGAATCTCATAGTAGACACCACAGCTCACACATGCATGTTATATGCACTTATCAATTGTCAATTGCCCAGCTGTAATTTGTTTACCCAGCATGTTAGTTATCTTATTGGAGAGACACCACTAGTGAACTGTGGACCCCGGTCCATTCTTTTACATCTGAAATACAATCTACTGCAATCATTGTTCTCTACTGTTTTATGCAAACAAACATCATTTCCATTCGATACGTTTAACCCTTTGTTTTCAGCAAGCCGGTGAGATTGACAACCTCACTGTTAAGTTGGGGCAAAGTAATTTGATTGTGTTGTGCAGGTTCCACGTTGGCACCGGAATCCCTGGTGTTGCGCCGCACTACACTCCTTCACCAACACCTTCGAAGCAAACCTCGTTTTCCTACTGGTCGATTAAACCTTGGTTTCATACTGAGGGAAAACTTACTGCTGCACTCATCATACCTTCCTCTTGGGGTTCCCAACTGACGTGTGACGTACAAGCAATTGTTTCTGGCACTATTAACCTAGAGCCACCAGCAACTGTCGGGACTTAAGATTAATTTTCATAAGAGTGAACCCTACTGTTTTGGACAAGCCAAGACAGATGAGAAGCTTTATATGCAATTATTCGGCTGTGAATGTGGCGCCTTCCCTTTCAAGTATCTGGGAATACCAATTCACTTCCGAAAACTGAGGAATGGTGAATGGAAACCAGTAGAAGATCGTTTTGAGCGAAAACTAAGTAGTTGGATTGGTAAACTTTTATCGTATGGTGATAGGCTAATCCTGATAAATTCGGTCCTAACAGCTTACCGATGTTCATGCTTTCTTTTCTCGAAATTCCAAAGGGAGTTCGAAAAAGGCTTGACTTCGAAAAAGGCTTGACTTCTACAGATCGAGGTTTTTTGGCAGAGTGATGGCCATAAAAGGAAATATCGCCTCACTAGATGGAATATAATTTGCAGACCTAGGACCAAGGGGGCTGGGAATTGAAGTGTTGGACATTAAAAATAAATGTTTGCTAAGCAAATGGTTGTTCAAACTCCTGAACGAGCAAGGAGTGTGGCAAGAATTGTTACAAAATAAATACCTTCATTCCAAATCTTTATCTCAAGTTACAGTTCAACCACTTGATTCCCCGTTTTGGAAAGGGCTTATGAAAGTAAAGGATGATTTCTTGACTAGAGGATCTTTTGTGGCTGGAAACGGTGAGAACACACGGTTCTGGGAAGATACCTGGCTAGGAGACTTACCACTAGCTCAACAATACCCAACGCTGTACAATATTTCAAACCAAAAACAAGTTTTGGTTTCGAATTTTTTGGCCCAACCCCTAAATATAACTTTCAGAAGAGCGCTTACCGGTTATAGGTGGGAACGTTGGTTACACCTGGTGAACCGGTTGATGGATGTAAATCTAACGCATGAAGATGATGCTTTCGTGTGGAGGTTAACTACTTCAGGTGGCTTCACGGTTAAGTCAATGTACCTAGATTACATGAACGACCACACGAAGTTTTTAAAAAAGTACATATGGAAAATAAAGGTGCCACTAAAAATCAAGATTTTTATGTGGTTTACATATCGTAAAGTAATACTCACAAAAGATAACCTTATCAAAAGAAATTGGAATGGCAACGAGTGTTGTTCCTTTTGTGATAAAGATGAATCAATACAACATCTGTTTTTTGAGTGCCCTTTTGCTAGAATAGTTTGGCAAATAGTGCACTTTTCCTTCAATATTACACCCCCCACAAATGTAGCACATTTCTTTGGGAATTGGTTAAATGGAATACCAAAGAATGAACTAAAAACAATTAGGGTGGGAATGTGTGCAGTTATGTGGGCGATATGGAATATACGTAACGACTTTGTCTTTAACAAACCGAAAAAACAACCTTTTTTGCAGGTTATTCCGTTAATTGCCATTGGATCCGCTCATGGTCATATCTCCAACCATGGAGCAGCGCCACGTTATGGAGTCTGGATGTACCCGTTGGAGTTGGTCGCCAAGGACTTCTACAACCGATCGGGCTGGCGTTTTGAGAAGAGAATTGCGCTATGATTTCCGTGTCTTGTTTCAGACTTTTTCGTTGGTTGATACATGTATCAACCCTTTGTGATCCATGAATTGTAATAGACTTTTGATAACTTGGCAATAAATTAATAAAGCGGCCGTATGCATCACTTTGATGCAGAGGCTGGGACTGCCCCTTTTCTAAAAAAAAATAAGTGGCGAGTGATTGGAGGATCCCGATCGATCCTGTGCTGGCTTCAGATCGATCACACGAGTGTGTTGGCGCGCGGCCAAGCTCGCACAGCGTAGGCAAGTACTCTTTCCGTTACCGAGATCAAATTTGCATGTATCTACACACTAAATTATATCTAAATACTTGCAAATTTAAGCTAGGTTGAGATATCTTTTTGTGAACGGAGATGGTACTACCTAGTAGCAGAGAGAGTTCGATGGGAAAGCCACTTTGGATTCTCCCTTGGTGTTTAAACAATTCAAAAAATATTTATAAGTTTCAAAAAATTATAAAACAAATCTGGACGTACACAATGATGTATCTTATAAACATGGAAAATCGCAAAGTGAAATTCTTTTTTATCATGGACTAGACAAAAATGAAAAAAATCTGAACATTTGAAAATATGCATTGTTCACTACTTAATACTCAATCCGTAAATGCTCAAAATATAAAGTATTATTAAACTGAAAACTTACACGAGACAACTTTGAGAACAACCACAATTATTTTCAGATTTTGAAACTTTTAAATTGGACTTTTGAATTTTCTAAAATGAAGAGACCATTGCATGTCAGGAGGACGAAATCTCGTATTTTTTGACAAATTTGGACCTTTTGAGTAACTAGACACATATATGAGCTCTTCTCAAACTAATTTTAAATCTGGCCTTTTCAGATCCGCGCCAAAGAGGATGGAGCCGAATTTGTTCAGTTCGACGCCATCCAGAAAGTCACACAATTTTCGTAATGAATTAGAAAAATTAAAACGAGGTCGGCGCTAACAAGGATGGAGCCGACATGTACAAGTTCGGCGCCATCCTCTCTGGACCTCAGATTGATAAAAAATACCGAAATCTCCACCCGAGTAGGATCCTATTCATTTCGTGACCCGTTTCATAGGCGCAGCAGCTGACGACACCCTGTACCTGCAACCATAGTTTAAAAAAACCATACCGACCGCCGGTTCAACCGGAAAAAACCGGAACCAGGGCCTCTGCCGGTTCTATAAGCACACTAGACCGGACACGCCAGCGACCGGAATAAACCGGCTAAACCGCGGTCTGACCGCCGGTTTTCTCACTAAACCGGACAATCCGGTCCAACCGGTTCGGTGGCCAGAGTGTTTTAAAATTTATTTTGCGCTTGCGCAGGGTTCGAACCTGGCACTTGCGTGCACGCTGCGTAGACACTACCTAACCAGTTGAGCTGCAAGTGCTTTACGTACAAACTAGTGACAGTTTATTATTCTACTATTATCAACACGGTAGCACAAAAATGTCTACTAGCACCTAACAGCTTTGCTGTTTTTTTTCACAAGCTAACACGGCCAGAAAAAGTCATAGTAACTTCGTGATTGCTTTGTACAGTACATGGTTACCTGACATGTGATTGCTTGGTGCATGGTTCCTGACCTGCGATTGCTTTACGTAACGTACACATAGTAGAGACATGTTTGCTGCTTTGTACCTTTCCGATGCATTCAAAATGCAAGTCATTGCTCATGTTGACTAGTTAATTATATTATTATCATGCCAAATTGCTAGTCTGAAATACTTTTGCATGCATAATTATTTATTTATTAGGACATCAAGTAAATATATATTAATTTTGTATCTTAAAAAACCGAACATTGAACCGGTGAACCAGCGGTCCGACCGGTAAAAACCTAAACCGACAACCTCACCGGTTCGATCACCGGTCCGGTTTTTTAAACTATGCCTGCAACTATACGCTGCATGGTTGCCGATCCAATGGAGAAGTGACGATTTTGATTAGCCGGATGTGCCGCGTGCATGTCGCAAAAGTTTTGAGTAGAGCCCGGCCCGTCGTTGCTGCAGGCTGGATATGCCGATGCATGGGAATCGGGCCGGGAGCGAGCGTACGCACAGGCAGGATCCGCGTCTGGTGCAATCGTGCCGCCATAAATATAGTTTTGGCGTTCGTCCGGTGGTGGGCGGAGAAGAAACGCGGCAGCGGCAGGACGCACGACCCTTGTCCACGTAGCCCTGCCGCCGCAGCCCGGTCGCCGTCGAAGCCGGATCGTGCTGGTCCTTGCTGCAGCACTCCGTGAACTGGTACGCCAATACGTGCACGAGTTAGTCTCAACGTTGCATTGCACGTACGGCACTACGGCTCGATCCGAACAGAGAGATATGTACACAGTACACATGCTGATATTTACAGTTTTACACATGGTGTTTACGGTACACACGGGGGGCACGGACATACCAAGTCTCACAAGTACTCTCTCTATTCTTTAATATAAGATGTTTTACCATTTGTCCACATGCACATGTACACAAATGTATGTAAATATGTATTAGTGGCATGTTCACTCACTTTAATATGTAAACATGTGTAACACCTAAAACATCTTATATTAAAAAACGAAGGGAGTACTTGACTAAAGTACAAAACCAAGACGCTAGCAGCACCCGCAGACCACTGGAAGAAGGCGTACGGGCGCAGCAGTGACTTCAGCCTGAGAATGGGGGCAAAACCCACCCTAATCCACCCCACACCGCATGTGATTAACCTAAGCTCCCAACCCACACCACACCAACGACCAATTCTATTAATCTGCACCGCCCCGCCCCGCTCGAATTTTCCGGCCGCACCACACGCTCCGCATGGATAATTTGGGCTGAACCCGTGGATCCAACCCGTGGATTCCAGCTGGCCGTTGGCTGCCTCGCTGCTAGCTGAACATTCCTTATAATCTGATGATCGAGTCGATTCCATGATTATAAGTTCATAACCCTAGCGCGAAAGCAAGTCCCGCGTCAGCAGTGATTCGAGGTAGGAAACTCTCAAGTATGGTTCTAAGGGAAGGAACCGCCTATTCTGACCGAGGAGAACAGGCCATTCTACAGGGTGATTCGGAAATTGCGGAAGCTTGGTTTGGTTCCTGATCGTTCACTGCCTCGCAGCTATGCATTCCTGGGAACATGTACTCGAACCGTGGACGTGTGCGGGTTTGAACCCACGGGCTCGCCCCGTTCAATTTCACACCGCACCGCACCACTCCAGTCTGTTTTTTTGGTCAACCCACACCGCACCGCCCCATTTCTTTCTTCAGCCCATCAGAGCCCAATCCAATTAAATCCAACCGAGAAACCGCACCAAAAAAACCCAAACGTGCCCGCACTATTCCCAGGCTGACAGTGACTGTCCTGCCTACGAGCCCTGCTTGTTCAGCCTCGCGGCAGTTGACGTCTACTTTCACGGTGATGGTAAAAGGCAATAACGGAGCAACCTTTGAATGGTACTTTTCTAAAGCTACCTTGGGTTGTTCGGGCAGCGGGTTCGTCGGCTCAACTGATCACCTCCTGGCAACGTAAAGGTCGATCTGGTTGCTACGCTGGGGCGGCGACTCCGGATTTGGTGCGACGTTGAGTTATGCGGGCGGTCGTCTCAAGTGAGGGTAGCAAGGGCTACAAGACGGCTGGGTCGTGCGGCGTTGTGACTCGTGTGTGGTTTTGGTGCCGAGTGGTGTAAGTCGGGCCGATGGCCCCGGAGCTGGTGGTGTGCGTTCGTTGTGTTTGGTGGACTTGCGTCTTGTGGGTCTCCTCGCGTGTGCGATCTTTTGGCCCGGTTTTCCTCATAAATAGGGCAATGTATGGTTTTGCTGGGCAATCTATTGCGTTCTAGAGACCGAATGAAGTTCCAAGCAGACAAAGGTCGATCTGAGCCCTCATTCGAAGCAGGTGATGTTGTCTACATCAAACTGCAGCCCTATATGCAAAGTTCAGTGGCCATGCGTGTTGGTCACAAACTATCCTTCATGTACTTTGGACCATTCGTCATCACCAAGTGTATTGGTCAACTGGCATATAGAGTGGCTATGTCGGCGACAACGAGGATTTATCCCGTGTTTCATGTGTCACTGCTTCGCAAAACCTAACATTCAGGTATCACCCAATCTTCCTGATGATGCTAGCCAATTCATGACTCATTTACAAGTGATTGATCGACGCAGCAAGACCAAAGCAAATCGAGTGGTGGAACAAGTGCTGGTGTGTTGGTCTGCTGATAATGTGGCTGATACGTGGGAGAGCCTCGATGAACTCCACACCAGGTTTCCTTGTGCAGCAATTTGGGGTCAAGCCGCATCTGAAGAAAGGGGGATGTCAACACTGCTACTACCACTGGGCCACATCCAGACAACGGCCCACGACCCGTCAAGACACGCAAGCCCAACCCACGTAACTCAGGTGCCGAGTAGACAAGGTGAACCCATATAAGACGGTGCATGATCCCAGGAGAGGACATCGAAGTTCGAACAGGCAAGAACGGCGGCCGCGAATCCCTTTCTCATCTGGCTCTAAACCCTAAGGCCTTCTTTGATTCGTAGGATTTCAAAACGTAGGAATAGGAAGAGGGATAGGAATTAGATAGGAATGCAACTGCAAAACTATGACCACATGAATGTTTCCCTTAGCTGCCTCGTTCCTTTCAAAGGAATGGAAAAAAGAGGTCCAACTGAATTATTTCTTTCCTGTGTTTGCCGTAGGAAGCTGAGTGCAAAGGAAAAATTCCTTCAACTTTCCTTTGTGGTATTCCTGTGAATCAAACGCTGCTACAGTACACATTCCTTTAGGAAAACAAATCCTACAGTTTTCCTATACAAATCCTGTGAATCAAAGGAGGCCTAACTTCCTTCCTGCTATTTTGCTTTTATCCGAAGAACATCTACTCGTGTAATCAAACTTGTGTTGTGTGTGAGTGAGTTCCTGGATCCCAATTCGAGTAGCTAACATGTTGTATTGTAAGATTCACATTATTAACATTTGGTCCACAATTTTCTCTTAATAAAAGCATAGTTGGATCATTGGCGTCATATACTTATGTGCAGTTCAGGTTTTTTTATTAAAAAAAGGGATGAGCCCTTGACTCTCAAAGATACTCCGTAGATGAATGACGGTGAGTGAAGTAGTTGGAGTGCAGATATCTTAAACTTCTTAAGGTTCAGGCGAGACGTCTTCCCTTTCAAGCTACTTAGAGTGCAGAGATCTTAAGCTTCAGCCAAGAAATTTTCTCATCCAAGCTACTTGCTCTCACACACTTTTCTATTGTATAACTCAGAGAATAGATCACTCTCACTTCCTTAGGTGAATACATTGGGCGTAATTTTGCAATTATCACATGTGTCTTCACTTTATTAGCACTTTAATGTTAGTGTCCGCTATTACCACCATGCAAGGATTACAGAGTTGGGGAGAATGGGTGCCGAGACCGGTGGAGAAACTAGGACGACACAAATGTGGAATGGCAACAAAGCTAATGAAAATTACACTTTGTATGCTGAGGAAGATGGGATCATAGAGCGATGAGCAATATCGAAACCTACCCCTAAATATTCATACTGGTTTGCATGCTAGAACCAACAAATATGATTTGAGCATTGTTTACCACACACAAGTTGATGCAGAGGGGTATGAGAAACAATAACACACGGTGAGCGGTTGTTAGATTGAGGAAGCAAAAGAAATACGTTAATGTTCACAACGATATGGTGGAAACTAAATATATATACCGACTTGATGCAAACAATAAATAGAATAAATGATGCATGCATATTGTGTACTTGTTGTTCCGTGGCAATGCCCGAGCATTTAGCTAGTGATTCAAACTGTTCCTCAAACCATGAAAATCTTTTTAATGATAAATCAGTTCTCCAGATGAAGCGATACTTTTCAAAACACACAATGGATACAACTTACTGAATTATTTATCACATTTTTCTGAAGGGTTCAAAATTTGGGTTAAGTTCCACTCGTTGGATGTTAATCGGAAGGAAAACATAGTTAAAATGATAAAATCATGTGGAGACTTTTCTTTCTACAATCACTAGATCGCTGTCTGACGGCCAGGCCATCGCCGCCGTGCCACACAAGACTGAAGTATGTCGTGGCCGGAGTGGCCATCGGCGCGGCGAGCTCAGGTTCACAGCCACACATGCAAGGATTACTGCTCAGATATTCATGGGTTGAAGGCATGTTTAGTGAGCGGGGTAGGAAATTGGTTCGGCATGGGTTGGTGGCTTGGTCATGATCCAATCATCCAAATTGATGGTTGCTGAGCCTGAATAGGTAGTATAGGTACTGTAAAAATACTCTTCTCAAAACGCTAACCTGCAGGTGGCATGCTAGGGGACGGTCGCTCATGGTCGAGCGGTGCGGCGGCAGGCGGCCAGGCCGTGGCCGCCACGACATACTAGACTGAAACATGTCGCGGCCAGAGTGGCCAGCGGCGCGACAAGCTCAGGATTGCCGGCTCTCAGCGTTTTTCCGGTTCCAGATGAGCTCCGAGGTATCACTCAATGAATATCTCGATAGCCTGGTTGCATTTCGAATGCGCGTTCTGTGACCTGGCAATCGAAGGTCGGGAAGGAAATTCGTTTGGCCTGGTCGCGATTAAATCATCCAAATCCATGCATGGCTGCTTAGCCCGAATCAGTACGCATAAGAAGAAGAGAAGAAGAAGAAGAATAATACATCAAAGGGAGTTCATGGAGGGTTACCAGGTTCGCGCGCAATTTGCTCGCATCACGTATGTTCGTTGAGCTGCCGTTGTGCCGTATGCACCCTCTGAACCGGTGGGCAGCTGGGGGGAGGGGGGGGGGGGCAAGGCCCCTGCGGTATGGTTTGTTACCAACCTAGGTCATCACCACTATATATACATACTGTAAGCAGTCACACCAATTGTTTATCCATGAACTGAGGCCATGCCAGAAGTGGATAAGTCAAATCAAGCACCGATGTGGCGAGAGGGAAGCAAGACATGATGTGGGTTGGTCAGCTATCAAGCACCGATGTCATAAGGGCTAGTCTTCCTCCCTTGTTAAGGAGGTTCGCTTGCCAACCAGCGAGGTATTTTTCTGCGTTGGTGAAGAGGGGGATGAGGTCAGAGGAGGTGATCTTGTGGGCGGAGAGAGGTAGGCCGAGGTAGGGTTGGGGGAAGGACGAGATCGAGGTTCCTAACGTGTTAGCAATGTCATTAGCTGTGTGGGGGTCGAGATGGATGGGGATGAAAGTGGACTTGCTGTAGTTTATGGTCAGTCCTGTAGCTTCAGCAAAGTCATCAAGGATTACTTTTAGGTTATGGGCAGCAGATGGAGAGGCTTTAACCATAATGAGGGTGTCGTCTGCGTACTGTAGGACCACAGGAGGGAGGTCGGGGCAGAGAGGGTGGTGAAGTAGGCCAGCGTTAGCAGCGTGGGTAATCATTTGAGGTAGGAGGTCAGCGATAGTGTTAAATAGAAAGGGTGAAAGAGGGTCGCCTTGCCGAAGGCCATTTTTGCAGTTGATCCAGTTTCCGGGAACACCGTTGAGTAAGATTGCAGTCTTGCCGGTGCGAAGGATGTCAAGAAGCCAGTCACACCATTTGGGCGGGAAACCACGATGGCGCAGGATAGTGATTAGAGCGTTCCAGTTAACAGAGTCGAAAGCCTTTCTGAAATCTAATTTTATGACAATGGAGGGGGCTTTCCTTTTGTGGCAGCAGTGGAGTAGGTCAGCAGCGTAAACGAAATTTTCGGAGATCGATCTTCCGGTGATAAAACCAGTTTGGTCTTGGTTGACGAGAAGGGGGATTAGCGGCTTGAGTCTGTTGGTGAGAACCTTGGCGATCGCCTTGATTGAGCAATTTTGGAGTGATATGGGTCTGAAAGCGTCAGGTGTGCGGGCGCCTTCTTTTTTGGGGAGAAGGATAATGTGAGCGCGGTTGATAGAAGCAGTATCTGTTTTAAGCGCATGCAAATCTCTGAAGAGGTCGAAAACACGATGTTTTACGGTGCTCCAGTATTTTTTGTAGAACGCGGGGCCGAAGCCGTCAGGACCAGGGCTGGCTAGGGCATTCATGCCATGGAAAGCTTCTACAATTTCTTCATCAGTGAAGGGGGCGTCGAGGTGGCGAAGCTGGGGTAGAGGCGTTGGGTAGATGTCTTGGAGGGAGAAATTCCAAGTGGTGGGGAAGCCGAGCCAAGCAGAGTCCTAAAGTAGTCAGTGAGAGCAACCGACTTCTGGTTGTGGTTAGAGAGCTCGACGCCATTGACTTCTAGAATGGAAATTTTGTTTCGACGGAGGCGGTTTGAAGCGGAGGCATGGAAGAAACGAGTGTTCTCATCAGCCTCGATGGCGGCCCGAATCTTATCCCACTGTTTCCAGCAAGCCACCTTTTCGCGGACGGTTCTTTGAAGGACAGTAATGACCACTTTTCGAAGGGCAAATTCCTGAGGCGAGAGGCACCTGACTTCTTCTAGCGTGTCTATGATGGAGATGATTGTTTTGCAATTGTTTTCCCGGGCGTTAATGGGGGCGATTGTTTTTCTCCAGGTTTTAAGAGCCGTTCTAGTGCGTTTAAGCGCGGCAACGAGAGCAGTAGCAGCATTTGAACTCTCATGGGCAACAGCCCAGGCGTGCTGGACCGTGGTCCTGCAAGAGGCCCAGTTGTCCCATGAAGATTCAAATCGGAAATTGGCGGGGCGAGGGATGCCTGATTGGATTGAGACTATGATCGGGACATGGTCGGAGACAAAACGAGTGATCGAAGAGACAGAGGAGTTGGGGAAGATGAGGTCCCAGTCAAGGTTAATAAAGACGCGGTCTAATTTCTCTAACGTTGGGACAACTCTGTTGTTAGTCCAGGTGTAAGCACGGTCCAGGAGGGGCAGCTCAATTAGGGAAAGGGTGTCGATGGTATCGTTAAAAAGATCTGCTTCATGGTGCCTGAAGGAGTCATTGTTTTTGTCGGATGGTGAGCGCATAAGGTTGAAATCACCTAGTATTAGCCAAGGAGATCCAATAGGAGGCGTGATGGATTGGAGCTCAAGGAGAAAATCTTCTTTTAAATTATGATCGGTAGGAGCGTAGATATTAGTGATGTGGAGGAGTTTGCTGGTAGCTAGGCAAGAAACTATGGATGTGAGAGTAAAGTTTGTGTGTGATTGTGAGATGAGAGTGAAGTGGTTGGTCGTGAAGGCGTTGATCATGCCCCCAGCCGAACCAATAGAGGGCTTAAAGTGGAAGGCGTCCAGCGAGGAGGGCAGGAAAGATTTAGCTTTAAATTTATCAATTGTATCAAGTTTAGTCTCTTGGAGGAAAACAGCGTTGGGCCTAATAGTGACTAGTTCAGAGAGTACGTCAGCGCATTTGAGAAATTGGCCTAAACCTCGGATGTTCCAAGAAGCAAAGGTAAAAATGAAATTAAGCATAAGGAAACGATGGATCACCAGAGAGCGTGGAATAACATAAGAAAATATAGGTGGTCTTAGTACTTAAAGGTTCAGGACAGTACAGGTCCGGGTTACATAGATAAAGCCCTGACATATCAGGGAACTTGCAAATAAAACGTAGGAGATAGATAGGGTGGAGCGGTTTGATCCAAAAGCGTGATGGTAGAGGTAGCGAGGCCGTCATCGGGATGCACAAGCAGCGCCACGGAGAGCAACGTCGAGTCCGATCGATCATGGGGCACCGTGGGGCACCTCAGCGTCGGCCACGGCATCTGCATCGGCTGGTTCGGCGCCGCAAGCCAGGGCAACCTGACGTAGCGCGGCGCCAGAGGCAACAGGTTGGCCGGGGTCGTCGATGATGCGGGAGTCGCGAACAGCAGCAGCAAGGGCCGGCAAGGCAGCGGACATGTCGAAGCTGCGAGCCTTGGTCTGCATGGCCTTGGTGGTCATGTCTAGGTGCTCGGCGGCCGAGCGAGCAGCAATGCGCTTGCTGGTGCGCACCTTGGCGGCCTTGTCAAGGACGCGCTTGGCACGAACGCGGCGCTTGCGGGCGACGTTGTCGTGGACAGGCTCGTCAAGGATTATGTATGTGGTGTGTAGGGATCGTTTCCCGACAATTATTGTGCAGAAAAAATGTTTTTTTATGTTGTCATGTTTCGGTTTGGTTTCATGCTTCAAAGCTGTTAATTTGCATGCCTGAAAGCTGTACATTGAGATGTTTTTGGAGTTGAGTAGGATCAAGTCACCTTATAATCGATTTTTATGAAGCTAATGAGGTGAAAAATCACATTTATATCGCTTGAAGAAGGTGCCCTGTTTCCTGTACATGTTAGAACTTAATTTTCTGTACTGAATTTTAGCACTGAATTTTGTTGCATAAGTTAGCACTGAATTTTGAAATACTGCAGTATGGTTTTTTCATGTGTCTAACTAACTGAAATTTATGTGTTTTGTTGGCCTTGTGCAGATGATCCCGACAAGTTAACTATACATTTGGAGCATAATGGGTTTTTTGTGGACTGAAGGATAATCTGGACCATGTTAGTGGGAGTGTGGATTATCGGGACTATTGCAGTACTAATTCGTTCTCACTTCTGTGGGAGTTCATTAAGCAAGGACGGAATGAGATAACAGCGAGAACAAGGGTGTATTGGTGCCTTCCCGGGAAAAACATTTCAGATGGCCTCTGTCTATTTGAGAATGATTCTCACATCCTTGCAATGATGGCAGCTGTGAGAGATGAGAAAACATTTTGGAGTACTGCCAGTTTCATAATTGGAGTAATTTCCATATGTGCTGTAATTATTATTTTTTGGTTCAGTTTAGTGAAGTGCTGAAAAAATTTGGTTCAGTTTGGTGCACTACCTCAATTTGGTTCTATTATTTGGTTCAGTTTTGTGTAGTACTGCCACAGTTTGGTGTAATATTTGTACTGATTTATTGATGTGCCACAAATACACAACAGCAGCACTGCAAAAATTACATCGACTACTGCTGTAGTGTTAAAGATTGCTTGCCAAAACTGGAATTTTCCAGGCAAAACACTCCACATAATTGAAAATATTGCGTAACTGAATTTTGGAACTAATATTTCAGAGCTACAGTACACAAATATCATACATACTACTGAATTGAAAAAATAAATATTACATTGCATAATTCTGGTCTTACAACCATTGCTCAATGTTACAAATAGTGCACCAGCACATACAGAATGACCAAACAGACTTGTGCATCTTCAGGCAAAGTGCCATCTTGAGCCAAAACAGATGCAATATACATTGCTTCAGGCAACTTCAGGCAAAGTGCCATCTTCAGACAATCTGCTACCGCTCTACTTCTCTAACAAATGCATCACTGATACAATCTGGTACCTCTATACTCATACATGCTACCAATAATACAACTGCACGACTGCATAACTGAAACACTACAAATTTGCTTGATCTTCAGCTCCTCTGCATACTATGCACTGCAGCCTCCATTTGCATCTCCAACTCCCTTGACATCTCCAACTGCTCGGGATTGTCGCGCCACACGCGCACGTTCCGGGAGTCGGTGCCGGTTTAGAGTACGTCGTCGGTGGCCGCGAGAGAGTAGACGTGGCCGTATTCCTTGACCAGCGATGCGATGAGGCCCGTGGCGCCTGACTCGGCGGCGTCGCCGAAGCCCGAGAAGTGCGCCCAGGGCGACTTGCCGTGGGCGGGTTGGAGGAGGCGTAGCGCGACGTCGTCGGCGAGGCGTCCACGTCCATGGTGGGGTAGGATCGAGGAGCAGTTGTACCCGTTGTCGGAGAAGGACCTCGGCGAGCAGGCCGGATCCTGGCGGAAGAAGTGCAGGAGCTTCTGGTGGTTACCAATCACGTACTAGGATCGATCAATCACGAGTACTAACGATCTTCTCCCCGAATCACGCTCGCCAGCTCCAACAGCGTAGTCACGCTCGCCAGCTCCGGTGTGGTCAGCTCTGTTGACTCCACACCTCTCGCCGGCGCCGACCGATCCATTGGTGGAGACAGAAGAATCGACGGCACGGAGGGGTTAGGGTATACGCGAGCGACGGAATCGGCGTTCGCTCGCAGGGGAGGGGTTACGGGCGGCGGCAAGCAAAAGAATCGGCGGTAGTAGTGGTGCAGTTACCTCTTTTGTTTAAAACACATGTCTATGCCGAGTTTGTTTTTTTGTGGAGGAAAAAGACACATTACATCGGAATTACAGAGAGGACCCCAGAAAGCACAAAAATTAGAGTTTGTTAATCATAGTAACAACTTAGTCATGAATATGCATGGCGATGACTTCGGCCATCTATTTGAAAGCAACGAAATTTCATACACGGTAGTCCAATTTGGAGAGCACACGATATCCATCTAGTTAAACGCAAAAAAAATATATTCTTTTATGCTAATCACTTTGGCAGAAGAAACCAGATCGATAAAAAAATTAATATTTTATGTACCCCTTTACTAAACGCGTGAAACGTGAAATAAACTAAAAATAGTATAACTTACTTTCTGATATAGTTTCTAACTTTTTTGAGAAAAAGTGCATCCACATATTTTCAAATACAAGGCCATAAGGCCCGACGTTAAATTAATAACGCCACCAACGGCGACAGATTACATGGTGCTGAACCCAGCTTACAACAAAGAGCTGCACACTCACACAGGAACACAGAACTACCGACGAGATTACAGGTGAAACACCAAGGCGAGCAACACCGAAGAAGGAGAGCACAAGCAGGACGGGCCGAGGTGTTGGGCCGGAGCTCACCCAGAGCACGGGCACACCAACGCGCACGGCACACCGCCGAGACCAACTACACCAACAAAGGAGCACCGCCAGCAGGATCATCACCGCCACTCTCCGCAAAGGCAGACAGGCTCAATCAGCAGACCCTGCACAAGAAACACCGAGGTGCCGAACAAGGAGCAAAGCTTTGCCCGAGGGAGCTCGACGCACACGTCGCCATAGCACCTCCGGAAAGCAACCTGTCGTGAACTCCAAGGCGGTGGCTTCAAGAAGCACACGACGCCAGAGCGCCGCCACCGCCCGGTCCGAGGACCTTGGATTTTCATCCGGAGCGAAGAAGCACCAAGAGAAGCCGCTCCGGAAGCAACGAAATTTCATACACGGTAGTCCAATTTTGGCCATCTATTTGAAAGCAACGGAATTTCATACACGGTAGTCCAATTTGGAGAGCACACGATATCCATATAGTTAAACGCAAAAAAAGATATATTCTTTAATGCTAATCACTTTGGCAGAAGAAACGAGATCGATAAAATAAAAAAATTATGTACCCATTTACTAAACGAGAACGTGAAATAAACTAAAAATAGTATAACTTACTTTCTGATATAGTTTCTAACTTTTTTGAGAAAAAGTGCATCCACATATATACTCTGGCATTTACGTCCTCGTCGGTTGTAATCCAGTCGACGAAAGCAGCACCAAAACTATTCCTGGTAACAAATTCTTGTGTATAAGAAGCAAGACTTCTTATCTTTGCGTCTGATTTTGTGAGTAAGTACCTTATAGTGTCCGGTTGTTGTTGGTGTTAATTACCTTTTGACAAGTTCTAGATGTGTACCGGTGTTTCATGGCATATGAGGATGCCGTGACCGTGTAGATTTCTTTCGGTTAAGTAAGTACGCGTGCGTAGCCGTTCCATTTCATCAGCCACTCCCACCCTCCTCTTGTAACGAAATCCATGCATTGACAAAATTATACTCCTCTCGCTTGGCCGGCTATGGGCACGGTGGTAGCAAGCAGAGTTCTCCGACGTCGATGGCAGGAGGTCGGGCGACGACCACGGAGGAAGACTCTTCGGCAATCTTTCGGTCGAGGTACGTACTCGAGTACCATTTTCTAGCTGCCTTGTTCGATGATCAGACAAAGGACGACGGGAATGGGGTTCATCGTCGGAGTCTTGGGCTGCTGGGGGAGGGGGCAACCCCCCCCCCCCCCCCCCCCCCCCCGCGGGATGGTTCGTTACCGACCTAGGTTATCACCACTACATATACATCTTGTAAGCATTTCACATCCAATTGTTTATCCATGAACCGAGGCCACGTCAGAATCTTAGTGAAATCCTGGTGGCGCTGGCGCCTTTTGGTAAAATCTTTGGAAAACCCTGGTGTTTGTAACCTCTCTTGATCTTAGTGAAGTTTCTCCCGCTGGCGCCTTTTGGTTTTCCCTTCTACTTGGAGGAATTTTCATGTTAAAATCGTGTGCCCCTCTGTTGATTTTGTTCATCATTTGTTACGTGTCGTATATAACAAGTAGTCGGAAATAATGAGTTTAGTGGCATGTTAATCCACTACACGCAGGAACACATTAAAGCTTCAGAGATGGATGTCTACTGACGACCAAATTCCAATCATCCTGACCAAAGCTCTTGGGCGAAACAAGTTCATGGAACGTCCTCAGAAGATTTGAGTCCAGAAGATCACCATCGGATAGCAGGTTTGAGAGGGAGAAATGTTGTTAAAACCCTGCTAATTGATGTTGCGATAATAATTACAAGTCTAAACCTGTAGCGTTTCATCTGTTGTCAACAACGAACAATTTCAGGTTCACTTAGTCTGTGTCTTAGTCGTTTTCAGTTAGCTATTTTCTAGTAGCTGGCAAGGGTGCGATATGTGGGTTCCTGCCTGTCACCGAAGTAGGATCGATCTGGCGCACGAACTGTTCGTGGGATAGCACGACCCTGTCACACCATTGAGAACACCCCTCCTCCTCAGCTTGCTATTCCCAACGCCTCCGCAACTAGGTGCCAGCGTGAGAAAACCACTTCGAGTAGATACTCCGCTTCAGTTTAGCAGCAGGACGAAGAAGAGGAAGCATGGGATTTGCAGGACCCCTACCACTGTATACCTGCGTAAATAATTTTTGTTCTTCATTCATCCTTCTATCCCATAATAAAAGAATTTTCAAATACTATTTTTTGCTGGAAATCCAGGAATCAATTTTTTTACCACAGAGGCGCACGCCGGGACGACAGGTCCAGGAAAGGGTACGGTCAGCAGTAAAAAAAACGCAAGACCAATATTCAGTGATTATGAAAAGTTCAACTATCGGTGTTACGTAGAAAGTAAAGGAAGCTAGAAATTTACCCCGTTATAACCGAAGCGTGGACAATCCACTGGGACAGGACGTAGAGGGAGGTCCAAATTAAGAAGTAGGCATCGGCGCGATGAGCTTAGGTTTCAGCGTTTCCCATCCCCAGACGGGCTCACGGGAATCACCCCCACAAATATCTCGATAGCCTAGTTGGGGGTTGACGACACGTTTAGTGAGCTCTAAAAGCTCTTTGGGAGGGGGGGGGGCAAGCCCCCCCATGGTATGGTTCCTTGCCGACCTAGGTCATCACCACTATATATATCATCTTGTAAGCCATCACACTAGATAAGTCAAATCATTGTAAAAACCATCGTTTGTAGATTATAGTTAAGTTTCTCCAGCTGTGCCTTTGGTTTTTCCCTTCTCCTTGAAGGTTTTTTCACGTTAAACTCTTGTGTCCCATCTGTTGATTTTTGTTTTGTTCACCGTTTGTTACGTGTCGTGTATAACAAGTGGTCGGAGCTAAGTGGGTTTATAATCCTATGGACTAGCACCGTTTTTTTGTCTCACGATATTCAAAGACTCCCTCAGTTGGTGGCATGTCTCTAGAAACTCGTCCACCAACATAGACATGTCGTGCAACATTAAGACTCGGTCCGGCAGCGGCGAACAGACCGATCGGCACACCGATCAAATGCAACAAGCAGGACTGGCACAGCCAGCAATGAGCACACCGATTGGCCGAGGAGCTCCACCTGGGCCTGGCTAACTCGAAGGTGAGGTGGTTGTGGTCATCGCCCTGGCAACCCGGCGATATGAAGAACCTGCTAAGTAGGAGAAGTACTAAATTGAAACAAAGTAGCAGTAGTAAAGTGATGACAAGCAATCCACGCACTCGAAAAATTCTCTACGAGGCAATTGTAGTAACTCTTGAACCGTATCTACAAATGAACAAGATTTAAGTTCCATACTGAACCTGAAAGTGTCTGGCACCTTTTCTTTGAATGTGTGGTTGCCCAAAAAGCAGGTCTGGTTGCTGAAATTACTCAACTTCCCATTGAACCTGATTTGGATTCTATATGTTCCTTATGGAAATCTAAAAAGAATGGCATTGCTAATGTTATAATTCTGCTGCCTTTAAAGCTTGGGAGCAAAAGGATTACTGGCAATACACGCATACAACTTTGCTGTCACACTAGAGAGGCCATTCTCAGGCTAGACGAGGCCCAAGAATCGCGGCAGCTCACGGCACAAGAGCCTACGCTTCATAGACATTCGTCTTCGTTCTCATGCTCTTGTAAAATTGATAAAACAAAAAATCAAGCATAGAGAGAAACTAAACGTTTTTTTAGATTATTAATCCCAGCCTCCGCATCGATTGATGCACACAGCCGCAAGAGAAACTAAACGTGGCCCACGTATATGTACATGGGAATACTAGCAGGTGGTTTGCGCAGCTACATCTGTTACAATTCTTTCTGCCAACAAACTTAACTTAAGTGGTTATTGTCTTTCTGCCAACAAACTTAACTTTTTTCTCTTCACTTCTGTCTATGTTGTTTTCCAGTGGAGTGTTCACGCCTCACATAACATCAGGTAAAATTTCACTCACTTTTCGTTCATGGGTAGCACCTTACTTTCCTTTTTGTTCTACGACTGAACATCGGTGATGTGAATTCCACAGGTGGCCTTACCCATTTCTGAATCTGTCCTCCAAACTCGCCCCGTTATGGTAATTTTATTTTACTGGTGTCCGGAAATAAGTCATGTTGCGTTGATGCAGATTCCTTGCTACGCGGCATTCCGACTACCGGCCCAAATGAACCAGCGAATGTTGCAGAAGTGGAAACCATTAAATACTTAAGTGCCTAGGGTCGTATCATTGGCGGTGGTAATCAGTTATTGAACATTGCGTGGCACTGATACTATGGTACAATAGGTACATCTGAAAGCCAATATGTACCACTTCGGCGATATCATATTACCTCCTTTCGTAAATATAAGCCTTTTTAGGCTTTTTCTTGATTTGTACATATCTTGATATATTTGGACACATTTTAGTGTGCAACTTCAATCTTTCCTACGGACTAGAGAAGTTGAAAGGACAATGATGTCGCCTAGAGGGGGTGAATAGGCGATTAAAACTTTTCCGGTTTAGACTTGCTAATTGCGGAATAAAACTAGTTGTTTAAATCGACAAATTAAATAAACAAGGCTCACCTATGTGCACCAACAACTTACGCTAAGCAAGACAAACAACAAGGTGATAGCTATATAGAATACTTCAAGCACGAAGGTTATACAATGTAAAGTGCATAAGTAAAAGGCTTGGGTATAGAAAATAATCGAGGCACGCGGAGACGAGAATGTATTCCCGAGTTCCTCCATGTTAAGGGAGTACGTCTCGTTGGAGAGGTGTGAACCGACACAACGGTTCAACAACCACAAAGGTTTCACCTTCTTCTCTGATGAACCGCACCACAAGGGCTTGGTTCACCTTCCACTATCGGAATCCTTCGAGGCGGAATCCGGAGCCTTTCAA
Source organism: Poa pratensis (assembly GCA_947311845.1). NCBI lineage: Eukaryota > Viridiplantae > Streptophyta > Magnoliopsida > Poales > Poaceae > Poa > Poa pratensis. Next base: position 85,875,055 of record CAMZMU010000033.1, on the reverse strand, counting down.
CAACAATCCGGGGCACAAACCACAACGGGATTGGAGGCTCCCGAACAGCTTACAAGTGACCACAAAGGTCTCAACCACCACACGGGCGTCTAGGGTCCGAGTACCCAAGAGTAACAAGCTCACAAACTTTCAACTTTCACGAATCCTCGTGGAGAGCACACCGATGCACCAAATGCAAAAGGCACCTTCACTCTCAAATTCTAACAAAAGCAACAAATGCTTATGGGGGAATAAGAGAGGAAGAACAAAGAGGAGATGCACCAAAACTCCAAGATCAAGATCTACTAGGTTCCCCACACTTAGAGGAGAAATCGATCGGTGAATATGTAGATCAAGATCACCTCTCACTTTCGCTCAAATATAAGCAAGAATCGTGGGAGGGATTGAGAGGAAGAGCAAGCTTTCCAAAGAGCAACAATGGAGGATAGAGGAAGGGAAAAACTTGCTCAAGTTATGTGTTGTCCAATTGGGGAAGAAAGACTTTAAATAGGTACTAGAAAAATAACCGTTGGACTGGAAAAAACGAGCTGGCCGAGCTTGGCCCGGCCTGCCAGCCGGCCTGGGGCCGGCCAAGCGCGCGAGCGAGCGAGCTGGCTGAGCGAACGGCGAAGCGAGCGAACTGCGAGGCGAGAGAGCGAGCGGCTGGGCAGCGCGGCGAGCGAGCGGCCTAGCGACGCAGGCGAGCGAGCAGGCCACGCAGCGAGATGGGCCGGCATGTGGCCCAGCCTGGGCCGGCCAGGCGGCCGGGCAGGCAGCCGAGGCAGCTGGCCTGGGCCGGGCAGGCGGCCGGCCAAGCAGCCGAGGCAGCCGGCCTGGGGGCTGGCCTGCGCAGAAAAAAACATTCGAAAAATCATAACTTTTGCAATAAAATTCCAAACGAGATAAACCAACTTTGTTGGAAAGATAACGACGAGTGCTTTCATACAAAAAGTGGAAATATTAAGAACCATAAATAGAGTCAAGTTGACACACATGGGGAGGTGTGGAACTCTCCTCGGGGATGAACCGATAATATTTCCAACACGAAAACGCAACAAGTTTTCCATATGAAATCCGTTTTCGACGAACTTGGTCTTGTCATGAAGATCACGACAAGCACCAAAACCCAACAAGAAGAAAAGCCACATAAGAACCAAGAAAGATGAAATGCCTAGTATGCAAAGGTTTGAGCTCTCCACAAATATGCGATCAAGTTACTCACTGAGAGCCCCTCTTGATAGTACGTCGTCTATCCTATAACCGGTCTCCCACTAACACCATGAGACCGGTAAAATAGAAAACCTATCAGGATCATACCTTTGCCTTGTGCATTCCACTTGAGCTCGATGATGACGATCTTGACTCTTTCAAGTTGGAACACCTTTCTTGATTGTGCTTGCTAGCACATGCTTGATGAAGACTCTCCAAATGCCCCCATACTCCATTATGGGAGGGTCTCGCTACGCTCTGTCTTCATGTCTCCTTTGCAAGCTTCAATCAAATGATATCTTCCGAGATGCATCATATTGAACTTGCACTTCATCTTCTTCACATGACCATTCTTCATATAAACCCTTGAATAGAGCATTGGTCATCATGTCATCTTCAAGAGTCCAACACATGAACTCCTAATGTCGTGGGGTTGTCACGGCATATGTTACCATAGGGTAACTTTGAGTGAGGGCCAGGCGAAACTGGTGTCAGGGAGAATGTTTAGCTCGGAGGGGACAAAGGATTTACCCTGGTTTGGCCTCTCCATTAGAGATAAAGACCTACTTCCAGCTACTCTATTATTGATCTCGATCTTGATAACCCGGCTACGACAACAGAGCCGGATCTCGATTAGGGTTACAATGATTCTCTCTCGTGGGACTTGTGTGATATCAAAAGCTTGTCTAACTATGACCTAGGAGCCCGCTTATATAGCTGGCCGGGTCTCCTGGTCTCTTACAAGGTAAGGTCGGGTTCTACCCGTACTCGGAGTTCTAGTCTATTTCCACCTCTTCGTGATCTCCAAGTCTTGGACTCCATGATACGCACCGCCTCTAGGTTTTCTAGATCCTTCCTTTTATAGACCGGGTTACCGCCAAATGCTCCGGCCCATACTTGAGTCCAGCCCATGATGAGGAAAGCAGGCCAAGCCCGGCCTCCTGCTTAGCGGGTCTTCTTTCACCTTCATGGGTATACCGGGTTATCTTTCCCCAACACCTATATTTTCCCATAGACAAGATCTATAAGAATATCTCAATGTAAACATTAGTTCATAAGGATTGTCATTAATTACCAAAACCACGCATGGGGGCAACATGCACTTTCAATCTCCCCCATTTTGGTAATTGCTGACAATCCCTTTTTACGAGGGTTTATATAATGAATTTAAGCAACCATGCAACACAAAGAGCAAGGATGCAAGAGAACGGCAAGAGAACAAACTCATATTCTCTTAAACCCTCTAAATTTCTCCCCCATTGGCATCGATTGCCGAAATGGGTGAAAAAAAATAAGAAGGCCAATATAATAACAGCTCCCCCATAATGTGTGCATTTCTCATAATATGAGTGGAATAAAATGCACATATCCAATGACGAATAGTTTGGTGGAGATCAAATTATATTGAGGATCGAAAGATTGCAAAAGAATATCAAATAGAAAGATACTTCCATGAAAGAAGCATGCAATCAAACGGATCCGGAAAAATGTTCTAAATATCAAGAGGGAACTCCCCAAGGTACGTGCACAAATAGGATTTGTATTTCAATATAGTGTGCACAACATGGAATCCTCACTCTCTCCTAGATAAATTCGAACACAAGCTCATGCAAGAGAATATAAATTAGAAAAGAGGCAAAACAACTTGCAACTAATAAAATGTTTTGCAACATGAGCAAGGAGCGGCAAATAAAAGGATGGGTGTGAGGTACAAAGACATTTTAGGAGACTATTACAAGGATGAGCCAAAGCATCAATCATAGTCTTTCAAAAAGAGTTGCACATAGTGCATATCATGCCTTTCCCATACCCACACCAAAACAGATATAGCAAATAGCTCCACAAGCTTAGTAAAAAGCATAACACATGAAAAATAAAGTTTGTACCTTTTAGAAACCACCAAAGAATCAAAAGCTATATGAGATGGTCACTAAAGAATTGGAATATCAATTAAAATATAATTATTCTCATGTCTATAAGTTTCTAAGTAGACACGAATCACTAAGATATGGGTCTACAAATAAACATGTACACACAAGATAGGTACAAGGGTAAAGATCATGATATCCAATAGGAAGTCATAAATACACCAATAAGATCTTTGCTTAAAAGCATAGCACAAAACCCAATTTTATCTTAAAGGAATATAGATGACCTCGCAACACACACTCATCATAGCATCAAAAACTATCCACAAGGGAAAAATGTTAACGAACGGATGCTCTGAGTAAGATAACAAGTATCACAAAAGGCAAATGATTTTGAAATTCATCAATGTTGCACATGAGAGACTTTAAGTAGAAAGTGCTAGATTGACATAATTGGGATCGATGAATCATAGAAATGAATATGTAGTCCCCTTATATGTAATCATCCCGGCTTACTCACATTTGCAATAAAGACGTTTTGCAAGAACCAAATTAATTGCAACAAAAAGATACATGCCAAGATACAACCTACACAAGGTTGAAAGCTCGAAATGTATGCATGAGGTAGATACTTGTTACCGAGATAGCATTGGTGATGTAGAAGATAAGAGTTAACCATCATCCAAACTTGGCTCCAATGAACACATGGTGACACCACCTGTTGGGAATCGTAGACAGAAAACAAAAATTTCCTACCGACGATAACCATAAACTAGCCAAGATCTAACTATGCAGATATACTATACGGAAGGAGATCAGAATACATACCCTTATAGACCGGAAGCGGGATTACGTTCCCGCTCAAACGTTGTCGATGGAGACGACGAATCCGACCTCAGGGTCGTGTAGAGGAAGTAGACAGCTCCCAGCGCCAAACGATGGCGCCTCGCGGTTCCACACACGTACGGTGTGGATGACGACCTCCGGGCTCCAGATCCAGCAGAGCAGCGGAAGTGGAAGAGTGGATCTAGCAGCACGGCGGTGTGCAAACTATAGAGAGACTTCTCTCCTCGTACGAAGCTCCAAATCGGAACCCCGTTCAAGGTAGGAGAGAAGAGAGGAATGTGGTTTTCAAGGCATAGGGGCACCTATATATAGGAGAAGGGGGGACCCTCCCTTGGCTCCCCATGTGGGACTACCCACATGGGGTGCCCGGCCATGGGGGGGTGCGGCTGCCCTAGTGGGCCCCATGTGGCCCACTAGGTGGCAGCCCCCTTTTTCCTTTTTCCTTTTATTTTCTTTTTCCCGAATGGGCCTCTAAGGCCCATTTAACTTTTAATGCCTTTTAAATTCGAAATTAATTAAATAAAACATGTATTTAATCATTAATAACACTTATTAATATTAGATACATATTATTTAATTCATTCGGACCCGAAACATATTTCGTGGCCTCCGATCAATCATCGGACAATTACCGGAACACTTCCGGAGCTCCAGAACACTTCCGGAGTTCCTGTTTCTCATTCTCTCTAAATCCAATCTAATCGTCACCCACCCTTAAGTGTGTTACCCCACGGTTCGGGATCACTCCAGACATGATCGAGACTCTCTCTCCGATCAATCGACTAACAGCGGAATCTGGATATCCATGATAGCCCCTGTGTGTCCACGAATGTCTCTTTATTCGTTTGAACCTGTAGACGTCCAGTTTCAATCTCTTGCCTGGTGATACTTAGATTGTCGAGTGTCGTTCTCGGTATCACATTTTACCGAGCTTGACCTCATCCTTGACAATCTATCTTTCTCGTCTGTGATGTTACATCCCCGTGACCTAGTCACATGCTTGCAAGCTCATTAGATGTAATCTCACCGAGTGGGCCCAGAGTATCTATCCTGCTATGCGGATTGGCAATTCCCGCTATTGATTACTCGCCCCGACTACTTCCTTCCAATACCCGAAGGTGTCACCCTTATTGTCGTGCGTATGAGACATGACGTTAGGTGCGATCAGCCGTATCTTTCAGAAGCAGCGACTTGATATAATCTCACGGTCCAAGATCTGAAACTACGTTTCTATATATTTTGGGTATGTCCATCAAATCATTCACCAATGATATGACTCCGTCGTTAACCGGTTAATGCCCATGATCAGGAAACCTTGATCATCTGTTACACAACGACTAGTCAAGTAGAGGCTACTAGGGACCTGGTTGTTTCTATACCACACGTGTATTATGTTTCCGAGTAATACAGTTATAGCATGGTATTAAAACGTATTATGAACAATAAGAGATATGACAATAAAATCACTTTATTAATTGCCTCTAGGGCATATCTCCAACAGTCTCCCACTTGCACTAGAGTACAAATTAATCTAGTTTACAACTTGGTAAAAGCTTGACACCAATAGCATTGCGGTGTTCTTCATGCTTGTCTCGTGGAAGAGGTTTCGTCAACGGATCTGCAACATTCAGGTCCGTGTGTATTTTGCAAATCTTTACATCGCCTCCCTTGACGTACTGCCGTATGACATGGAAGCGTCGGAGAATATGTTTGGCGGTGGAGTGAGACCTTGGTTCCTTCACGTTGGCAATGACCCCTGTGTTGTCGCAGAAGATAATCACAGGGTCTCGCGCACTGGGGAACACTCCAAGTTCGATGATGAACTTCCTGAGCCAAACAGCTTCATTTGCAGCATCCGTTGCAGCAATATACTCCGATTCCATTGTAGATTGGGCGACTATGGGTTGCTTCCCACTTCTCCAGCTCACAGCGCCTCCGTTCACCTTAAACACATAGCCTGTTTGCGATTTCGAGTCATCGGGATCTGTGCAGAAACTTGCATCAACGTAACCTGTTACGCCAAGTTCCTCTTCACAGCCTCCATAAACAAGAAACATGTCCTTGGTATACTTAAGATACTTCAGTATGTTCTTAACAGCTATCCAATGATCCTTGCCAGGATTACTCTGGAATCGACTCGTCAGACTAAGAGCCAATGCCACATCGGGTCGAGTACTTAACATGGCATACATGATCGATCCTATAGCCGAAGCATATCGAGTGCCATCCACCTCAGCTTTTCAAGAGCCGTCCGTGGACACTGAGCCATGCTCAATGTTTTTCCCTTGACAACTGGCACAAGACCTTCTTTGCCAAATGCATATTGAACTTCTTCAATATCTTGTCAAGGTAAGTACTTTGACATAACGCTAGTAGGCGCCTGGGTCTATCACGATAGATCTTAATGCCTAATACGTATGCAGCTTCTCCTAAGTCCTTCATTGAAAATTTACTGTTTAAATATTCCTTCACGCTTTTCAGAAGTTCCACATCATTCCCAATTAGTAATATATCATCCACATATAGAACTAGGAATGCAACTGAGCTCCCACTCATTTTCTTATAAATGCAGGTCTCTTCCACATTTTGGACAAATCCAAAACCTTTGATCACCTCATCAAAGCGAAGATTCCAGCTCCGAGATGCCTGCTTCAGTCCATAAATGGAACGCTGAAGTTTGCATACCTTGCCAACATTTCCTGGACTGACAAAACCTTCAGGTTGTACCATATACAACTCTTCCTCAATGTTGCCATTTAGGAACGCTGTTTTGACATCCATCTGCCATATCTCATAATCATGATATGCAGCTGTTGCTAGCAAAACCCGAATAGACTTTAGCATCGCTACCGGTGAAAACGTTTCATCGTAGTCAATTCCATGAACTTGTCGGAAACCTTTTGCGACAAGCCGAGCCTTATAGACGGTCACATTACCGTCAGCATCAGTCTTCTTCTTAAAGATCCATTTATTCTCGACAGCCTTGCGCCCTTCGGGAATCTCCACCAAAGTCCATACTTTGTTGTCATACATGGATTCTATTTCGGATTTCATGGCCTCAAGCCATTTCTCGGACTCGGGTCCTTCCATCGCCTCTTTGTAATTTGTAGGTTCGTCTTGTTCAATTAACATGACGGTGCAAACAAGATTACCGTACCACTCAGGAGAAGTACGGGTTCTTCCAGACCTACGAGGTACAATAGCCTCCTCGACATTTTCTCCCACTTCATCTGTTATGAAGGACGGTTCAGGAACTGTTTCCGTTGCGCCACTCGGTATTTCGAGTTCAGGATCAACTATCTCGTCGAGGTCTATTTTCCTCCCACTTACTCCTTTAGCGAGAAACTCCTTCTCGAGAAAGGTGCCGTTTCTAGCGACAAACGTTTTGCCCTCGGCTTGGTGGTAGAAGGTGTACCCTATGGTTTCCCGTGGATACCCTACAAAGACGACCTTTTCCGATTTTGGTTCTAGTTTGTCAGGCTGCAATTTCTTGACATAAGCCTCACAACCCCAAACTTTCAGGAACGACAGCTTAGGTTTCGCACCATGCCATACCTCATACGGTGTCGTTTCCACGGATTTAGATGGAGCCCTATTTAAAATGAATGCGGCTGTTTCTAACGCATATCCCCAAAACGATACGGGCAAATCGGTAAGAGACATCATAGACCGTACGCTATCTAATAAAGTACGATTACGTCGCTCGGACACGCCGTTGCGTTGTGGTGTTCCGGCAGGCGTAAGCTGTGGCACAATTCCACAGGCCTTCAGATGTGTGCCAAACTCAAAACTCAAATATTCGCCACCACGATCGGATGAGGTGCTTTATTTTCTTGTTAAGTTGATTTTCAACCTCACTTTGAAATTCTTTGAACTTTTCAAAAGTTTCTGACTTGTGTTTCATTAAGTAGATATACCCGTATCTACTCAAGTCATCAGTGAAGGTTACAAAGTAACGATAACCATTGCGCGTTGATACGCTCATTGGGCCGCACACATCTGTATGTATAACTCCCAATAATTCCGACGCACGTTCAACGAAACCATTGAACGGTGACCTAGTCATCTTGCCCATGAGGCATGGTTCGCAAGTGTCAAGAGATCCAAAATCTAATGACTCCAAAAGTCCAGCTGAGTGGAGTTTCTTCATGCGCTTTACACCAATATGACCAAGTCGGCAATGCCACATATACATGGCGGTATCATCACTAAGTCTAATCTTTTGGCATCTATGTTATGGATATGTGTACTACGATCGAGATTCAACAAGAATAAACCATTATTCACAGGAGCATCAACATAAAAGATATCATTCATCGAAATAGCACAACCATTTGATACTGAATTGAATGAATATCCGTCTTGCAACAAGCAAGAACCACTTATAATGTTTACACTCAGAGATGGCACAAAATAACACTTATTTAAAACCAAAACTAATCCCGAAGGTAGATGTAGAGGGAGCGTGCCGACGGCCACCACGTCAACTCTTGATCCATTGCCGACGCGCATCGTCACCTCGTCCTTTGCCAGGCGCCGACTATTCCGCAACTCCACCTGTGAGTTACAAATATGAGCAACAGAGCCGGTATCAAATACCCAGGTATTACTACGGGCGCATGTAAGGTACACATCAATAACATGTATATCAAATATACCTTTATCTCTCCCGACAATCTTGCCGGCCTTCTTGTCTTCCAGGTACTTGGGGCAGTTGCGCTTCCAGTGACCATCTCCCTTGCAGTAGAAGCATTCCACGCCAGGTTTGGGACCAGGTTTGTTAGCCTTGGATTTGGCAACGTGTTTGCCATCCTTCTTAGACTTCCAGTTCTTCCTTCCCTTGCCGCCAGATTTCTTAAAATCGACGGTCTTGTTGACCATCAACAGCGTGTGCTCCTTCTTGATTTCCACCTCAGCAGTCTTGAGCATCACGAACACCTCAGACAGGGACTTAGCCATGCCCTGCATGTTATAGTTCATGACGAAGCCTTTGTAGCTAGGAGGCAACGATTGCAGCACCCTATCAATCGCCAGCTCATCAGGAATCTTGCATTCCAGAGCGTTCAGGCGTTGAACGTAGCCAGACATTTTGACCACGTGCTCGCTCACACTGCTATGCTCTTCCATCTTGGCTGAGAAGAAAAGCTCAGAAGCTTCATACCTCTCAGCCTTAGCCTGCGGCGCAAAGACAGCCTTGAGATCAGAAATTATCTCAAAAGCACTCATCTTCTCAAAGCGCTTTTGCAGGTCGGCTTCCATGGCGTAGAGCATGCCACTCTGGACAAAGGAGGAATCCTCCGACTTGGTCTGATAGACCTTCTTCTCGTCATCGGAGGCGTCGTCTGCAGGAGGGTCACCTAGGGCGGCTTCAATGACGTAAGCCACCTTGTGGGGAGTGAGGAGGATCCTCAGGTTGCGGAACCAGGACATGAAGTTCGACCCATTGGTCTTAAGCTTTTCTTTCTCAAGGAACAGGCCAAGGTTAAAGGTGGGGCGAGACATCTACAATGGAATTTGCAAAACATAAGACGTTTGTTCATAATAAAATATGGGTTCAAGTTTTAGTAAAATTAAAACTACCAGAACTCCACTCAAGACGAGTATCCCTCTCATCGTCTTAGTGATTACACAATCCCCATCCATTACGCTACCCCCATCGATCAGGCGAATAGCATAACTTCAAAGGTAGACATCGTATATCAATCACATCACCGTATGTGACTCGTGCTTAACCTTTCGGTACTTGTGTTCCGAGGCCATATACTGGTATATGCTAGGCTCGCCATAACACCCTTTGCCGTATTGCGTGTGCAACGTGGCTTACACCCACTGTATGCGAACGAAGAGACGAGTGTAGACGAAGGATCGAAACCCCAAACGACGTACCCCGTAACGTAGAACTTTATTGGTGGTGCACGACAGAGGGAGAACACTATTATCGGAATTTTGGGAGGGATCATCTTATATTACTACCGCCGTGTAACTAATATATAGACATATATATACACAATATAAGATGCACACAATCTACATAACATCTAATATGAAATGTAATGCGACATGATATGGTCTTCTCCGCGCCGATGGTCTCCTTCGCGCCAACAGTTTATAAACAATTTAATAAACCTACCTTGACCATATCACATTGCCCCTGCAAAATAAAGTTAGACGCTTCTACTTTATCTTTTGCATTTACGTGGCTGCTAGGGCTTCCGTACAAGAACCGTTTCTTACCTACGAAAACAACCACAACAGCGATAAGACAATTGTCTCTATTACACCCCTTTCGGGGCCCTCCATTGTAAATGCGATATCAACTATTGTAGGAGATACAGACACCCGCCAGCCACATATACGGTACAAGCCATATGTCAGGTGTGGAACCAGTCTCGCGTAAGAGTACGCGTAAAGTCGGTCCGGGCCGCTTCATCCCACAATGCCGCGATATAAACAAGTACACGCGAGAGGGTAACAAATGTAGAATCGATGCCCACATTCAACATGTGTTCTAACCGTACAGATATATCTACGCATAGATCGGCTCTGATACCACTGTTGGGAATCGTAGGCAGAAAACAAAAAAATTCCTAGACGATAACCATAAACTAGCCAAGATCTACTATGCAGATATACTATACGGAAGGAGATCAGAATACATACCCTTGTAGACCGAAGCGGGATTACGTTCCCGCACAAACGTTGTCGATGGAGACGACGAAGCCGACCTCAGGGTCGTGTAGAGGAAGTAGACAGCTCCCAGCGCCAAACGATGGCGCCTCGCGGTTCCACACACGTACGGTGTGGATGACGACCTCCGGGCTCCAGATCCAGCAGAGCAGCGGAAGTGGAAGAGTGGATCTAGCAGCACGGCGGTGTGCAAACTATAGAGAGACTTCTCTCCTCGTACGAAGCTCCAGAATCGGAACCCCGTTCAAGGTAGGAGAGAAGGAGAGAGGAATTGTGTGTTTTTCAAGGCATAGGGGACCTATATTATAGGAAGGGGGGAGACCCTCCCTTGGCTCCCCATGTGGGACTACCCACATGGGTGCGCCGGCCATGGGGGGGTGCGGCTGCCCTAGTGGGCCCCATGTGGCCCACTAGGGTGGCAGCCCCCCTTTTTCCTTTTTATTTTCTTTTTCCCGAATGGGCCTCTAAGGCCCATTTAACTTTTAATGCCTTTTAAATTCGAAATTAATTAAAAAAAACATGTATTTAATCATTAATAACACTTATTAATATTAGATACATATTATTTAATTCATTCGGACCCAAAACATATTTCGTGGCCTCCGATCGATCATCGGACAATTACCGGAACACTTCCGGAGTTCCTGTTTTCATTCTCTCTAAATCCAATCTAATCGTCACCCACCCTTAAGTGTGTTACCCCACGGTTCGGGATCACTCCAGACATGATCGAGACTCTCTCCGATCAATCGACTAACAGCGGAATCTGGATATCCATGATAGCCCCTGTGTGTCCACGAATGTCTCTTTATTCGTTTGAACCTGTAGACGTCCAGTTTCAATCTCTTGCCTGGTGATACTTAGATTGTCGAGTGTCGTTCTCGGTATCACATTTTACCGAGCTTGACCTCATCCTTGACAATCTATCTTTTCTCGTCTGTGATGTTACATCCCCGTGACCTAGTCACATGCTTGCAAGCTCATTAGATGTAATCTCACCGAGTGGGCCCAGAGTATCTATCCTGCTATGCGGATTGGCAATTCCCGCTATTGATTACTCGCCCCGACTACTTCCTTCCAATACCCGAAGGTGTCACCCTTATTGTCGTGCGTATGAGACATGACGTTAGGTGCGATCAGCCGTATCTTTCAGAAGCAGCGACTTGATATAATCTCACGGTCCAAGATCTGAAACTACGTTTCTATATTTTGGGTATGTCCATCAAATCATTCACCCAATGATATGACTCCGTCGTTAACCGGTTAATGCCCATGATCAGGAAACCTTGATCATCTGTTACACAACGGACTAGTCAAGTAGAGGCTACTAGGGACCTGGTTGTTTCTATACCACACGTGTATTATGTTTCCGAGTAATACAGTTATAGCATGTATTAAAACGTATTATGAACAATAAGAGATATGACAATAAAATCACTTTATTAATTGCCTCTAGGGCATATCTCCAACACCACCTTCCTTGTAAATGAGACAAGCTTCCAATGCATCTCCAATGTATCTAAAACAAATTTAAGTACAACATGGTACCCAAACTCATTGGGTCCAAAGTAGTTAGCGCAACTACAATACATAGGACAAACTTCACATAAATATGTGCATATTAATGTGAAATTGAATTTCATGCACATCTTAGCCATATAGGATTTGATGGAGTTTATCCTATATATTGGATCAACGAGAGTAAGCATGCCAAAGAAATACATATAGTAAATATGCATGCACAAGACTTTCAAGAACCAAAAGAGATATAATTTGGATACAACATCAATTGAAACAAGAGAGCACACATTAGTGTGACACGAAAAGAAATTGTCCAAATTATATCAAATACCCAAATCAACACATGATTGAAGATACCAAAATGAAGAGATACCAAATGAAAATATGGTCAAGGAATAACCAAGCCCTCTACATTTTTCATGATGGCACAAAGTACCAAGACGAAAAATGCTTGTCTTCAAAGAGACATATCATCGGGATCTAAAACCAATTAAAGACAAATAGTGTTCAAAAACATGTAGAATAGCTCCCCCAATATGTGTGCATTATTTATGATTTTGCATTTGGATACAAATGCACACCAATGGGATCATCACACACCATATTATACAAACACTAATCAAATTCAAGAAGGGCAATAAGATCCATAGGATACAAAGAAGACAAAAGGAATTTGCTAAAACACGTTTTGGCAACAAAATAAGGCAATTCAAAGCAATAGCCAAAATTGAAGATGGTCTACAAATTCCACCATAATTGTGAGTAACACTTGTTAGGAACAGGGAGTATGGAGATATTTCTCGATGGTATATAGGAATGATAAACAAGACCAATCTTCACAAGAAATAAAATATGCCAAAAGATAGGAATTGAGCACATGCTTTGATAGAGATTCTTGACGGCTTCAATTTGATCAACGATTATGCAAAGCACCAAGAAACTTTCTCACACACAAGGTCCAAAAGATGAGAGATAAAAGACATTTAAGCAAATATGGAACTTGTTTGGGAAACATGCCACATAGGAACAAGATAATTGACAATATCAATTCTCGGTGGCAAAACCTCACATGTTCACATTTTCTAGGCTTGTAATATGCACATAGCTTATTAGTCCCCCATAATGTGATAATCCATTTATTTGAAAACAAGAGGCAAACAAAACCAACTCAAGAAATTAATGGACATTGTAGAATTTGAATTTCTCATGAGCATGACATACCACATAGAGAAAAGATAATATTGATATATCAACACTAAGTGGTATTTCTCATGTACACACATATTTAGGATTGTGAATTGCACAAAGCATATCACTCTCCAAAAATGGATAGTCCATTAATCTCTCAAGGAGAGCCAACAAGATAATATAGCATGTAAAAGCAATAAGGCTCAAAAACAAGTAAATGGTGTGCAAACCAAAAAACACATACTTGATTTCTCAAGATAAGTAAGTAGAGAGCACAACACAAACAAACACTAGCAAGGTACAAAATCTAACACATGCAAGGGTGCAAGCAACTTTCAATGAATATATGGTATAAGCACAAGTTACCGCAAGGAGGAACATTGGATAAGAGATGGTACAATGTAACCCAAATGACTTTGCTTGAGAGAATATAATTGATGAAGATCCCATAATTCTTCATGATGTAGCCAAGTCTCCAATGTCCTCCAACAACACCTATTGATCAAGTTTTAGCTTTTTGATCCCCAAGCAAGTTGGGTCCTAAGAAGTTAGTCACAATAAGTTTGGTAACCCAAATGGTTCTTTTCTTGACACCATTTTGAGTACCAACATATTTGGCAAACACATTGCCAACGTTATCCTTCCGAAGAGAATAATCATCATCAACTATAATGGGGTTGGATAAGGTACCATTTGTGCACGAAGAAGCAAGGTGACCCTTTTCACGACATAGGTAGCAACATCGACTTCCTCCTTTCTTCTTGGTTGTAATCTCGACTTGAGGAGGAGTAGCTTGATTCTTCTTGGGAAGAGGCCGTTCTTCAACTTGAGGAACTTGAGTTTGAACTTGAGGCTTCTTCCCTTGTTGCTTCTCACTTAGACGCTTCTTCTTCAAAGGGCAAGATCTAACATGGTGCCCTTCAACTTTGCACTTGAAACAAACAATCTTGGCCGACTCTTTGACTTGTTCTTGGCCCTTTTTCTTCTTGATGATCTTGGACTTGTTCTTGTTTTTGGAGTTGAATCCAAGTCCACTCTTGTCATTGGAGCGTCTTTGAACACTCAACATATTGTCAAGTGTGTACTTCCCAACATGACGCTTTTCCAAGTATTTCTTCAAAGAAGTGACTTGGGCCTTGAGCTCTTTTAATTCCTCTACATGGTTAGTATCAACACAAAATACTAGAGGAAGTAGAAACTTCAATGTTAGAGCAACAAGGTATGGAAAGTAATTCATCACAAGATGTAGCAACATTGTGAGTGGATGAATCACAAGGACTAGCACAAGACAATATAGCATTAAAAGAAGAAGTTGTGCCATTGTCCACATGAGGCTAATAAGATGTTACCTTTGACATAATAGCCTCATGAGCTAACTTTAGCTTAGCATGGGATGCTAGAAGATCGTCATTAGAGCTAGAGAGCTTTTCATGACTTTCTTCCAATTTCCCATACTTGCTAGTTAGAAACTCAAGTTGGGCCCTTAGCTCGGCATTCTCCTTCAATATAGATGCTTCACAAGAAGTGGAGTTAGTAGCACAAGCATCATTATCATTAGAAATGGAAGAAGACAATTTGGCAAGCTTATCACTCTTAGATAGTTGAGTTTGGAGTTGATCATGAGACTTGATGAGGAGAGAGTGTTCACTTTCTAAAGCTTTGTGAGCTTTGTCAAGTTTCTCTATGTCCTCACTTAGTCTAGCATTGCCAACGCCAAATTCAACCTTTTCCTTTTTAAGCACTTTATATTTAGCAATAGCATGATCTCTTTTCTCAATGATTTTAGCAATGATAAGATCATTTGATTCATCAAGAGATTCAAGTTTCTCCTCAAGAGACACTCGAAGCTCTTGCTCTTCCTCAAGGGCATTCTCTAAGGATGCTTTTTCATTAGCATCTTCTCTCTCAATTTTACATTTTTGCTCAAATTGAGTATCCAAATCCTCAATGATTTATATACATTTAATACCATGAGCAACGATTTCACATAGAGAAGAGATGGATTCACTACCTTTGGGAAGAGCACCAAGAACAATCTCACCCTTCTTGGTTAAGGTTTCAATGTCAAAATCTCATCCATGAGGATCCTCAACCACATCATCACATATCTCAGGATTCGAGGTAGAAGTTACCTTGGAATCCTTAGCCATGAGGCAAACATGATTAATGGGTGAGGAGGATGAAGAATTACTTGAAGCACCATTGAGGTCCATGTCTTTTTCCAACAAATGTTGGGATTCCTCTACATTGTTAGTCATGCAAGTACTAGAGGATATGGAAACATTATTTTCATGACAACAAGACATAGAGAGCATATCAACATGAGATTTAGTTAAGCAACTATTACAAGATATGCAAGGACTATCAACACTAGCATGTAAGACATTTAGGGTGCTAGAAGAGTTTAAGTCTAAAGATAGAACATTGCAATGTGATAGAGAGGAAGTATAGTCAATAGTGAATTCACCATCAACAATGCAATTTCTATCACCACTCACCATATAATTACCTTGTGACAAATCACATGTTGGTGAAGTGGAAGAAGTTGTGAACTCATCACATCCGGAGGTGGAGGGAGAACAATCATCCTCAATAATTTTGGACACTTCATATATATCTTGAAGCTTGGTCCAAAGCTCATGTGCATTTCAAAAAGGCATCATTGAAGCAAGAACTACATCGCTCAAAACACATATAAGACCATTAGTAACTTGAGTCTCGACATGAGAGTTTATTTCATCCTCTAAAGATAATTCTTGGAAATCCTTTGGAGGAAATAAACTCACATCTACAATCCTCTTAATATAATTTGGACCCATGGCCCTAAAAAGATTAAGCATGCGAATTTTCCAAACATCATAATTTGTGCCATCGAATATGAAAGTGGGATCGTGCACTAATTCTCTAAACGACATCTTTTACTCTCTAGGCAGTAAAGCCCAAAAAGAGAGCCCAGGCTCTGATACCAATTGAAAGGACAATGATGTCGCCTAGAGGGGGTGAATAGGCGACTAAAACTTTTCCGGTTTAGACTTGCTAATTGCGGAATAAAACTAGGTGTTTAAATCAACAAATTAAATAAACTAGGCTCACCTATGTGCATCAACAACTTACGCTAAGCAAGACAAACAACAAGGTGATAGCTATATAGAATACTTCAAGCACGAAGGCTATCACAATGTAAAGTGCATAAGTAAAAGGCTTGGGTATAGAAAATAACCGAGGCACGCGGAGCCGAGGATGTATTCCCGAGTTCCTCCTTGTTAAGGGAGTACGTCTCGTTGGAGAGGTGTGAACCGACACAACGGTTCAACAACCACAAAGGTTTCACCTTCTTCTCCGATGAACCGCACCACAAAGGTTTGGTTCACCTTCCACTATCGGAATCTTTCGAGGCGGAATCCGGAGCCTTTCAACAACAATCCGGGGCACAGCCCACAATGGGATTGGGGGCTCCCGAACGGCTTTCAACAACAATCGGGGCACAAACCACAACGGGATTGGGGGCTCCCGAACGGCTTACAAGTGACCACAAAGGTCTCAACCACCACACGGGCGTCTAGGGTCCGAGAACCCAAGAGTAACAAGCTAACAAACTTTCAACTTCCACGAATCCTCGTGGAGAGCACACCGATGCACCAAATGCAAATGGCAAGAGCACAAGTGCTCAAATCCTTCACTCTCAAATTCCAACAAAAGCAACAAATGCTTATGGGTGAATAAGAGAGGAAAAACAAAGAGGACATGCACCTAAAACTCCAAGATCAAGATCTACTAGGTTCCCTCACTTAGAGGAGAAATCGATCGGTGAATATGTAGATCAAGATCACCTCTCACTTTCCTTCAAATATAAGCAAGAATCATGGGAGGGATTGAGAGGAAGAGCAAGCTTTCCAAAGAGCAACAATGGAGGAGAGAGGAGGGGAAAAACTTGCTCAAGTTATGTGTTGTCGAATTGGGGAAGAACGACTTTAAATAGGTACTAGAAAAATAACCGTTGGACTGGAAAAAAACGAGCTGGCCGAGCTTGGCCCGGCCTGCCAGCCAGCTTGGGCCGGCCTGGGGACCGGCCAAGCACGTGAGCGATCTGGCTGAGCGAGCGACGAAGCGAGCGAACTGCGAGGCGAGAGAGCGAGCGGCTGGGCAGCGCGCGCGAGCGAGCGAGCGGCCTAGCGACACAGGCGAGCGAGCAGGCCACACAGCGAGATGGGCCGGCCTGTGGCCCGGCCAGGCGGCTGGCCAGGCAGCCGAGGCGGCCGGCCTGGCAGCCGGCCTGGGCCGGGCAGGCGGCCAGCCAGGCAGCTGAGCCAGCCGGCCTGGGGGCTGACCTGCGCAGAAAAAACATTCGGAAAATCATAACTTTTGCAATAAAATTCCAAACGAGATAAACCAACTTTGTTGGAAAGATAATGACGAGTGCTTTCATACAGAAAGTGGAAATATTAAGAACCATAGATAGAGTCAAGTTGACACACATGGGAGGTATGGAACTCTCCTCGGGGATGAACCGATAATATTTCCAACATGAAAACGCAACAAGTTTTACATATGAAATCCGTTTTCGACGAACTTGGTCTTGTCATGAAGATCACGACAAGCACCAAAACCCAACAAGAAGAAAAGCCACATAAGAACCAAGAAAGATGAAATGCCAAGTATGCAAAGGTTTGAGCTCTCCACAAAGATGCGATCAAGTTACTCACTTGAGAGCCCTCTTGATAGTACGCCGTCTATCCTATAACCCGGTCTCCCACTAACACCATGAGACCGGTAAAATAGAAAACCTGTCAGGATCATACCTTTTCCTTGCGCATTCCACTTGAGCTCGATGATGACGATCTTGACTCTCTCAAGTTGGAACACCTTTCTTGATTGAGCTTGCTAGCACATGCTTGATGAAGACTTCTCCAAATGCTCCCCCATACTCCATTATGGGAGGGTCTCGCTACGCTCCGTTTTCATGTCTCCTTTGCAAGATTCAATCAAATAATATCTTCCGAGATGCATCATATTGAACTTGCACTTCATCTTCTTCACATGACCATTCTTCATATAAACCCTTGAATAGAGCATTGGTCATCATGTCATCTTCAAGAGTCCAACACATGAACTCCTATATTTTCCCATAGACAAGATCTATAAGAATATCTCAATGTAAACATTAATCCATAAGGATTGTCATTAATTACCAAAACCACGCAAGGGGGCAACATGCACTTTCAGAAGTTACCTGAGGCGAGGCTCTGGCCGGAGCATCCTCGGGAGGCGCAGATCTCGCCGGAGCATCTTCAAGAGGTGCTTTTGTCGCCAGAGCAACCACGGTGGCCGGCGGCACCAACTCAACCAAGCGCCTGTAACTCAGCATAATGTGGGACGATGAGTGCTGGGGGGACAGCGGAGGCGACGAGAAACGGCGACAGCAAGGTGTGGGAGGAATGGGCAGCGCGTAAAGGGAGAAGGGTGGGCAGTTGTGAGAGAACGAAGAGCATTGGTCGGAAGGTGGGATGGTGGGTCACTGACGGGTGGGCCTCGTGTACCAACTTTCTGAAATATGGTTTTTGGTAGTGACTGGTGAGTTCATCGCTTATGAGACAAACGAGATTCCCGCTTTTATAAGTATCTAATCTAGGAGGGAACCTACTTTAGGTGCACTGAATACTGATCTTTCACTACAATGTTTTTGGTCTCTTCTACACTTGCTATAGAAGTCCTTTCATCTAGTCGTTTGTAATGCACGTGTTCAGCATATTTTGTGCAGGTGTAATCCATGTAGACACTCAGAGGTATGCGATAAGTTTCTCTCTACAAAACATTTCCCGATTAATCACATAGGTTATTTATAAGTGTCTTTTTCTTACAAAACAAACGACAGGGCTGGATATTCCGCAACAAATGTGATGGTTGTATACGTACCGAAACAAAAAATATTTGGAGAAAACCATAATTAGGTTAATTTTGATGAAAAGGGACGTATGCATGAAACATCTTGATAATATGCATACGCATTCAGCATTCGGTCCGCACATCTCTACATAGCTCCATCAAACTAACTTCTTGGGCAATTTAATCCGGCTAGAGTCACAAAAATCAGAATGCAATCTGTAACAACTAATCCAAATCTTGTATGTACATGAACATTGTGAGCTAAATCTGGCTGGATCATTATAAACCATTTATTTGCTGAGATACACAAATCTTAGCAACTAATGTCATAGTTAAATGCTGGATTAAAATATATTATGAGGAAAATACGAAATTAGGTGTGAAACCTAATGTAACCAAGGAAGATCGCCCTCACACAATCTTTTTAGTCCTATAAATACATGGAATTTTTCCCTCACGCAACATTTCTAGTCCTATAAATACATGTCCAGGTAAAGTGGTAAACCAACAACCACACTCAAAGTGTTCACCATGGCTCGCAAGATCACCATCGTAGTCGCTATTGTGTCTATCTTTGTGTTGACACTCCTCATGTCTTGCGGTAAGGAAAAACAGCATGTTGATAACTTGAATATACTTAAGGACAATGATCCTTCCATATTTTTCTTCATGTTTTCATAATATGGATTAAATTTATTTACATTTGTAGATACGGTTCATGGGAAGTGCAGGGAATAGCATACTACAATATCATGTACTAACTCTGATACCGGCGGTGAAATGTGCTATTTTGGAATGGCCACTCACGGTGGGTACTGAGATATTCAGCCCGGCGGACGTATTTGTGTGTGCAAGGATTGTTTATCATCAGTTTAGTACTGCTACTTTGTATAAATGAGGATGCTCTAATGTAATAAAGTACATGCATGTATCTTGTCATGAAGAACCCTCGAGCTAAGAAAAGGTGAACACTTCGAACGTTGAGTATTTCATTTGCTATTGTCGGCTGTTGCCACCGATGACATGGGATGAATACTACAATTGCCTTGGTATACGCTGGAAGAGAGAGGATTTGCTAATCATGGTGGTACCTACACCATGGCGTCATACAGTGATGAAATCCGTATATATCCGTGTTAACTTGTTTTTCTAGCATGGCACAAATTTTGGTGTCTAAAACCGGTTTCAAATTTTTGAACAAAATAACGTTTGGTCGTCATTTTGGTGCGTTAACTTTAAATAATCATAGTTGATGGGGGAATGACTTGAAAAAATCAAATCACTTCTGAATAATGCGATATATCCTAAGTAATTATAGCCTTGCATACATGTGATTTAGAAAAATACATGTCCTTAGGTTATCTACCAACAATGGCCCCGAGTCCTTGTAGGAAAATTGGATGATGTAAAACTCGTAATTTTCATTTTGATGAATGGAACTGGGGCTTCGCCCTTTACATCTAAGAAGACTGATTAACAAAATTCTGTTCGTAGTAATAGCAACATCATAATCAGGAAACGTCTTCAAATAGTTTAGAATATGAATAGAACCCATGGATCTTTCAAGTAAGTAAGATTGTAAGCAATACATGGATTTTAGGCTTATCAAGATAACTAGATCAAATAATAGAAAAATTCAAGAAGACCAATTGACCAAACCTTAATCATCCTCCGGATTGGTAGTTGGGGCATCGGGGCAAAATTCAACACATCAATTTTGAATGGCGGCAGTACGCAGGAGACGAGATCAAACGGAGCTGGGGCGAGGAGCGCTGGTAACGCTGCCGTCGGTGTTAGTCTGAGCGATGGCAGGGTGAATTAGATCGATTGATCTGGACTCATGAATATCGAGCTGTTAGTTTTTTAGCAGAATCATTCATCGTTACGGGATCAGGAACGGTATCAGTAATTTACGATGCCTATTCCTTAGCAGAATCGGTGTGGGCTTCTTACTGGGCCAGGGTACTTGAGAATGAGAACACGGACCAGCCTTTTCAGATGCAAATCCACCAGATACTGTATGCTATCCAGTCCCACTCGATATTATGATATACATCATCGTCTGGTCAGACACAACCATTACATGGGGAAACTAGTTTTGATATGGCGCACGTGGAGCGAGGAGATCACGAATATACGATTTTGGTGGGAGAAATTAGAGAAATCCTTGAATAAATAAGACATGGAGGAGAAGTCATCCTCTTACCAAGTCAGTGAGTTTTTGTTAGAGTATCTGCCCCGACAAAACCGCCTTTAACGTGACAACTTGTTAGTAAATTCTGCGTGGCCACATGAGCTGCATTATTGACAATTTTACGATCTAAATAAAACCAGAACTGAAACCAGAGGGGTATGGCATATGGCTCCGTTCAGGTTGACTATGCAATTTGTTCTTTGTTGTTCACTACAGGGCCAAACTGATGTAGAACCAATCCTACTTGGGCCTGAGCTCCGCTCGGTGCCTCCCAAGCAGAAGTTGCAGCGAGTTCATCATCCATGGCGCTCGCTGTGGCCCGTGGCTCGCCGGCGCCTGTGGCGCGGGATGCGGACTGCAGCCTGCACCGCCCCCTCCAGCGACGATACCTACGCGCATCTGCTCGCGCTCCTTGTCGCGCAACCAGAGTGCCGCGTGAAGGCCACCATGGAGGAGGCGAACTTCTCCGCCCCGCACCGCGACGGCGCCTTCTGGGAGCCTCTTGCCTCTGCCCTCCTCCGCGCTTCTCCCTCGCTAAGGCGCGCCTAGTGAGCTCCTCATCCTGTACTCCTAATCCATTTGCTTTACTGTTTTACTTTGGTACCAGCGGCGACCGCCATGGATACAATCAGGGGAGATCATATAGCAACAGTTCAGTTCATCGTCCATCCCCCTAACTCTGTCGACTCTACATTATGTACATGTCTTGCCCAGTATGCTGGACACAGAAAGGTTCGGGTCGGGCACGATCCGAACATTGATGATGTCCACTTGGTCGACCTGGGCTGGACCGATGACGTAGCATGGACCCAGTACATGACATTCCCCCTGTCTTGAAGTTCTGCTTGACCCCAAGCAGATGTAGTCTCGTAGGCATCCAATACCTTGCTCTTGTTCTCCACGGTCGCCCAGGAAAAATCCAGTGAAGGCCAGTGCATGTGATGTAAATCAGAGATAGTGAGAGAGAAGGTCTGAACATATGGCGAAGAGTACCCCAGATCTTTATCATAGCTGACTTGATTCAACAATGCAGAGAGATGCTGCAAATGATGTCCTGTAAATGCCCCCCCCCCCCCCCCCCCCGGGTTCCATGTGTCTTAGTGAATGTTGATGAATCTATATGCATAAACAAGGCATAAAGCTATTGCCAAATGAACATAACACTGGCGGTAATAGAATCGCAAACATATGCTTCAAATCAGACCATTACCATTGAACTTGATCCACGAGGCAGAGGCATTTCCGATTCACAACCTTTGCATCATATTTCATATAGAGGAGAGCATGTGTCCAGGCTTCTACTTCCGCTGCAATTTTATGGCTCCCACCGATAAGGTTATCAAGTTGCACAAGGGATGGTGTGATATAGTGGTGTGTACTGTGTAGACGTGTAGTATATAAGCCAATAATTTCAGATGATCAGTACACATGAACTGATCCACCACAGTTCCCCTACATGCTGATGGGCAAACTTCAATAGTAATACCAGGATAGCAGGGAACTCCCACGAAACACCCAATGCATGGCATTATCCTGTAGCGTTTCTTTGCAATCCGCTGAATGTTATGACAAATATACCAGCTTGTAGCTTCTGGCGCAAAAGGCAGACTTAATAGAAAAATGCCTAAGCATCTTTATCTAGTGATGCTACGACAGCCATATCTTGAAGGAAATATTTCAGGATAAGGTAACACCAACGCCAATAAACAAATGAAGCCCACTAGAGAAAACCAGTTAGATGTACGTGCTGACTACACCCAAAATTCAGCTAAGCATTTTTTTTTCTAACGAAACCAAACTGCCCACAACACATTTTGCGGATCTGAGGACCAAAAAAATATGCTTCCTACCAGTGGCGGAGGACGAAAAAAACTGAGGTCGGGCGAACTCTAAAGTGTAAAAGATCAATGTTGGATACTGAAAATTAAAGTAGTCTTGACACATTAATATTCTACATAATCCTAAACATAATCAGTTAGTACAATAAAAATAGAGACATATTTAAATAGATATAGATCCTAGAAACATACCGATAATAAAATGAGATGATTTTTTAATTGACTATATAAGAATTTGAATAAAAAATGAGTGAAAATATCATGCTATTAAATCCTTAACTAAGAATTTGGGAAACAAAGAAAATCTCGCGTGGTAGCCAAGTGAAGAACCGAAGATACGTGATCTTTTAAACTAACTAGCAAAGCTAGCTGACTACCATTCTACCAATGATGTCTTTTAGTCGAGAAGAAAACATAGAGCAGTCAAAACAGTGTGTTGTGTCTTCTAGTATATTTTTCTATTGCGTTTTCTTCTAGCTAAGCTCTCCTTGATCGTTACATGGTTGGGTCGCGTGCTAGTGGAATGTGCCACCGATTCAGAATACGTATACGTGAAATTTTTCCTGGAATCAAGGTCGGGCGGCCGCCCGACCTCGCCCGAAGGGGAGCTCCGCCACTGCTTCCTACAATAATCGTAGAGCACAGAAGCCTTGAGGAGGTAGCCATGTAATTTTCCACAGGAAGTGTGTGTTATCCAATTGAGAAAATGACCAGAAACATTAAGTCATACTGCAGCACTTTGAATACAGGGAAACTTGGCCTGTTGTGTTGCTTGATCAGGTGTACGCCAAGGTGGACATACATCAGGGTTAATGGAAGGTGGCAAAGCTGAGCAATGCACCACCATTTTCAGACAACCAGAAAACAGACATTGGAAGCAACTTCTGAACCATAGCTGCAAATTGGCAATGGATACCTGGACACTGAATAACCAAGTACCGTCTGCATATCCTCAATCAAAAGTTTCAGTGTTATACCTTGAGGTGTTTTTCGTGGCTTCATTCAAATTGTTATCGGCCAATAGAAGACAAAGGACGCCCATAGCATGGGCCGTTCCTCATCTCCTCCTCCTTTTGTTGTATGCTGCAGTCATACGCAGCTTAGACGCGACTCTGAGCAGCTGGAGCGTCACATAGGCCAGTGGGGCTTTCTCCTGTTCTAGGACACATGAATCTACCCCGAGCAGGAACAGCTCCATGACCTTGATGGCATCATAGCCTTCATGTGCCTCTATGTGCAGGTCGGGTGGGTGCGGCGGATTGCAGCAGCAGGCACACTGGCACCACTCCCAGACCTTGGACAGCCATGGCATGCGCAACTTTCGTGACGGAGACCGACCTAGCAGTCGCCATGCTGGTCGCCGTTAGGTCTGCAGCCTTGTCCATTGGAGAAGGCGTTTCTGTGTGCGAGGCCAGTAGAGGCCGCCTCGCACGTACTGCTGGGAAAGTATGTCTTGGCATTTTGTCGAGCACTTGGCGGGCGCCGGAATGGAGAGCGCAGGGACAACATGGAGCTTCAGCGAACACGTCAAGGCTTCCTCGGGCGTTGCTGGCCGTAGTGGCACTGGCGCGTTTGTAGGCGTGGTGGTGGCCAACGCCCAACGGCGACGAGGTTGACGCTGCCTGCTGGACTTTGAATTGTTCCAGGAGGAGAGCAAATCAGCCGTCATGGCCTGTAACAATTTATACGAATCCGCCACCTCCTTGCACGAATCGCCAAATCCTGGAACAAACCGTTCATCACCTTGCACGAAACCTCTACCGCAACGAGTGCCTTTGTCAAATCCATGGCAGATAAGTTTGGAACTATTTTTGGGTGGATTTTTCTGGTTTTGAGGGTAAGATCCGAAGATCGATGGCTCTGTATACCAAATGTAACGATCTTTGCCGCTGGCGTCACGCACAGCGGATTCAGATAATAAATTATCATACTCCCTTTGTCAAAAATGTAACGATTTTTGGGTGGAATACAACTTATACAAGCATAACTGAGGAAAAAGTAGAAACTGCACAGCTCATCGTCAGTCAGTCCCTCTAATCTCTCTGGACTCTACATTATATACCTGTGTTGCCCATTATGCTGGACAGAAACAGGTTCGAGTTGGGCAGGATCTGCTGGGCATCAACATTGACCACAGTCCACTTGTTCGACCTGAAAAACTTTGGTCGACCTGGGCTGGACCGATGACGTAGCTGATCTTCCTATTTTTGTAGAGACGTCTATAGCTGGTATTATCAGTGAGTGGCGCGATAATCTTGCTTCATTCGTAGAACATTCTTTTTGTATCTAATGAGAGAGATTTCTTACGGCCAACTAGTTTTGGATACATATTGTTTCAGGTCTTGTGTGGTGAATTTCACTGAGTTCATAAGAAAGTTTTCTTGTATTTGTATTGAGATAGTTTTATTGCGGGAAACTAATATGGGATCCTTGTATCAGGTCTTGGAATGGAAGCTAGAGAAGCTAGTAAAGGGAGGTGTTAAGAATCATAACTGTGAACCCTACTCGAGGATCATCCGTTTTTGTGCAGAGACGAGGAATGCAGCATTTGTAATGAGAGTCCCTGAATGTGTGGAGGCACAGAGAATTCAACTGAACACTGGCCTTTTGAATGCCCTTACTAACGCTTTCTTGTAAGTTGGAGATCTCGTTGCTGCAGTGACCTTATACGAGACCATGTAAGACACAGAGGACTACAAACCTGATGCTGCTACAGATCTCGTTACTCTCTTATCTGAACAATCCATGCCAAATTTGTATCATCCCTTTGACATTTGAGGAAGCGGGAGCTCTGTCATCGAGCACCAACCTTCTCATACTTCAAAGGTTACCTCGCCCTTGGGCCAACCTTCAGGATTGTTAGAAGCCTCGTCTGCAGCAACATCCGAAGCTCGCGATCTTCTACCTGGAGCACCATCTGCAACTTCTCGGTAAGAACTAACTCCTCAGTATTAGAGATTTCTGATGATCAATTAACACCTGCAACTTCTCGATAAGAACATACCTGCAACTTATTACTAGTATTTACTACCTCCTTTCACGGCAAAGAGGTTGAGCCGGGCACAGCTTCACTGGCTGAATCTTTTTTCCTCCAACACCTCAATTGTTATTTCCACCTGAGACCGATTATTGAAGTAGAGACGAGTCTAGAGAGGAGGTTTGGGTGCAGAGGGAGATAGGACGACGAGGCGATGCGTTCGTACGCGCGATGAAGGCCACCCCTTTGAGCACGGAATCAATCGGCGAGGCGACGCAGCTGTAACAGGGTGCCGTGGTTAAGGTCGATCATCAGGGACGCCATCACGCGACCGCGCGCGCCGGGCCGTGCAGCAAGTCGGCTCGTCCATGGAGTATGTGGCGGGTCAGATACGCGTCATCCAAAAAATGCTTTTGCGCAAAAAATCGAAATCAGCGAAATTCCCAAAATATTGCAAATTTCGCAAACTATTTTGGACAAATTGATGAATTTTTGGTTTGAATTTGGATAAACTTGAAGTATAGCTAATTGATAAAAGCATAGATAGTATCGATTTTTTGAAACCCAAGATTTTTCTAGGATTAAATATCATTGGCAGTATAGCTTCTATCTGCTGGCCAAAGTTCTCTGTTTTCATTGGTGATGGAATATAAGTTGTTTACAATCCTGTAAGCTGAGAGCTTATTATGTTCTGCTCAACTGCTTTCGAGTTCTCTTATGTTACATTTCTTCCGTTGCAGTAAGCCCTCAACACTGTAAAATTGAGGTGGAGGTTAGTAAAAATAAAGAGCTTGCCTGACTGCGGAAATGGACAAAGCTAAACACTGTATGTTTTAGCTAGAATCCTTTTTTTAATCCCTTTTATTATGCTATCTGGTGGAGTACTAATAGATTAAATGCAAAATGAGTCGGTTTTAGGTCCGTTTTCCTAATTTTGTTTAATTTTGCTTCTATACACTACGCAGTATTCATAACAACTAATCATCCAACTCCTTGTATGTGCCTCTAATACAGTTTCTTGTGTTGGAACTGCAGAATGCTTTGACGGATCCTGACCGAGTACGCACGGCGTTAGTTGCAGAATATTGGAAGCCACTTGCAGAAGATCACATCTTCTCTCTGCCCAAGTACGATGGCCTTCGAGGTATGTGTAGGCCGAAAACCCATCTAAAAGCTATCGCTCACAATCATGCGCAGGCACATCTTTTCTCTGCCGAAGTATTTTCTCCTTTTGATTCAAAAGCATCGCACAGAGTCAGAACGCTCTCGATCCTAAACCAATCTGATGACGCCTAAAACAAGACACATAACATAACCAGAGATATCAGTGAACAACATGAAAGTACCCAGCCCATGAGAATTCATTTCTTTCCCCATAGTTGTATTATAGTCCGCGGTGACAGGCGACATCATAAAGATTGACAGTTCTACAAGATAAAATGTTACAGGTCGATGAATGATCTCAAATGACCAAATACAACAACACAGCATTGCCCACTCTCTTCCCCAAGTAATCCCTTCTATACATAACAATAAGTAACTACAACGATTACTTTTTCACATAGATTACAACGGGAGGCATCAGGCAACAAGAGGTTTACTACAACAGTTCTTCCGATGCCCGGTTAGCCCGCAGCCTGAACACGTTGACCTTTCCTTGGATTCTTAGGGAGATCTCGGACGACTGTATTATCCCTCGATGGCTTCCCCTGCAGTGCAAAGACACCCAATTAGAAAGATGAACTGAGCATTCCCTGATGTAACTTAGACACTCTAAGTTGCTTTTACAAGTTTTTCAAAATAATTGTAGGTGCTCACTGCACAACCGCAAACAATTTTCTTGCATGCATTTCACACGATGCATGTTCAGCCAGCTGTTGGCAAACCTAAAACTCTGGTTCCCAGGAATACAGGTTGTAAAAGTCATATACCTCTTGTATCGAATCAAAGGATGTGCCGTCACTTGGGTTAACCACCAGTTCAGATTCGCGGTCAGCGTAATCTGCGATCCAGACACGGCAGTGGAACAATTTCCATTATGGTCAGGTGTAATAACCATACACAAATAACCGATTGCCTCATTTATATTATCTAGGTTACCACAGCTCTCTCCTAATAATCAATCTTTTTTATGCAACCACCCCACACAAACTATGATTTTCCTTACAGCCGCAGAGCAGTTTTGCCAAGGCCTCGCAAGTGACATAAAACCATCCACTAAATGATATGAATATCTAGAGATAATTAGCAATGCACACATGGCTTACCAGAAACATCCAAAGTTTACTGACGAATCATGCAAACAGCATTGACACACGTGTTCTACCTACTTTATAATGCGACTACAAAAACAATTTCATTTTCCAAACACATTGCCTTAGCATATCTAACCCGGACAGGCCTACCGCGGTACTACAATTATTGTATTAAGAAAACATTGCACACAGATATTATGGAATGGTCAACAAACTTACCGATGTGTCCATCCATGGCCACCCAGCGTAGCTACTGGTTTTGCACTTGAATCGAACTCATCACCCATTTGGGGGGATAAATCAGAATTGTCAACTGAATCCCTTGCAAGCTCGCAGCCCAATGCGGTCGAGGGACTCGACGATGCACTAGGCGGTCCATCATGAATTCTACAGAACTGGAATTATTTGTTATAACTATTTGTGCCAATAAACTGAACGTTAGTGGCTGTTGTCTTTCTTTCAGGACGCGACCGTGCCACCGACCAGCCTCGAGTACTGGCTGCACTGGGAGGTCGCTGTGTGTTTCCTCTGCGTGGTGGCGAGCTTGGGCGCCTCCGTCTACCTGCTCTGGAGGTACGAGGGCCCACACGCCGAGGCTGGACCAGCTGCTGGCACTGAGCGGCGAGCACGGAGTCCAGGGGTGACCTACGACGAGGAGGCCTGGCGTTGCGTCCGAGACCTACACCCCGCGTGGCTACTGGGGTATAGGTTCGTCGCCTTCGCCTTCTTCTTCACGCACAACACCGTGATCGTCTCCGGTGACCTCGAGATGCTGTTCTACTACACAGAGTAAGCGACTCTCTCTCTTTCTTTACAATTCTTTCTTCTATAAAACCTAGATGACGCATTACAAGTTGCAAAATCAAATAGTTGCTTGGCAAAAAGAAAGCAACTCTGTGCAATCAGCGATATAAATCGCATAATCTGATAATCCTATATCATCCATTCTGCTATGGGTCTATTCTTTAGAAAGATAAATCGCACTTTGGGAATTTCAACAAACAGCTAGCGCTGGCACATAGAGATTTATATATTTATATTGAACACCTAACAATCATCTCTGGAAAACTTGTAAAAACAAGAGGCAGTCTACTGAATTTGTTGATTAGCACTGAGCATGTCATCTACTATAGGAATAAAATATAGAGAAAGCAGTGTCCTATTTTTCTCTGTGCAGAAAAGCCGGATTTACATATCGTACTTCTTACCAGCTGGCGCCTAGTCGTCGTCCCGGCCATCGCAGGATCGGGTGCGTCAGGGGAGGCAGGCCGGTGGGCCGGGCTGCGCCGAGGGGCTGGTTGCCTCGGCTGCCGCCACGCCCAAAGCCATTGTGCTCACTAGGTCGGTTGAGGTGGAGGGGCTGCTCAAGGGGGACAGTGGGGGATTCCGCCGGCCGGGGAAGAAGGATGGGCTCCGGCGGCCGGAGATGGGGTGCGCGGCGGCACTGTCGGTCGGAGTCGGAGGTTTTTTTCTTTGAGATCTGTCTGAGTCGGAGTTGGGACGATGGGGAACACGTTTACGGAGGCCGGGCCGGGGCTGGGCCTCGTATTACCCCCAACAGCCCATTCTAGTGCCTCTTGATTTGTTCGGCCTGTCCTAGCAACATTGGCCCATTGACATTTGTTTTCCATATGCTGCTGCATTGCTGGTCCATATTTTTTTCTCTCTCATAAAAAGCGACACATCTCTCTGTTCCTAGCCCCCGATGGCAGGAGGTATTGTATTAGTATGTAGAAAAATATACTATAGTTTGAGGAACTTTGGGAAAATGAGTATAAAGTCGGCAAAATACACTACTATCATACACGTTTTTAAGTATTGATGGCGATTTAGTGTTGGGTGGGGTATTCTGCACCAATTCAAAAAAAAAAAATGCACTAGTATCTATCAAGGCCTACTAGCACCATACGGTTACTTCTCATCACTCCGGGGCAATTCCAATGACTTAAAAAATTATGAGAAACACCCAATATTTGAGCTGATTTGGTTGACATTTGTATTAGTCTATGTTATGCTCTTAAATAACAAGTCTTCTATTATCTATATTATTTGTAGTTAATTCATGTGGTAGGGTGTCCTTGCAATTTGAATCCAAAAACTTCTAATCTATTCATTGAGTTATATAATTCCCTTGTTTTACGGAAATAATGTACACAAGAAAGGATCAATGGAAAATCTGCTTCAACTCGTAGGTGTATGCACCCACTATTTAAATAATAATAAAATAAATCTTAAAACTTCCCAAACAAAAAAATTGAGTGTACATTCTATATTCGTACACAAAGTTTCCTTCAAAAAAATCATGTTTTGTGGCATGTGCAAAAAGTCAAATCCCGGTGATTCAAAATGACTTTTCACGACATATTTTTGTCTTCTTTATACATGCCACAAAACACGTTTTTCTATGAGGAAATTTGTGTGCGAACATAGAATGTCCGAATATACACCCAAATGTTTGGATATGTTTTACATTTCAAAATACATTAAATTATTTTCAGAATCGATGCATCTAGAACTATGAACCCAATAATATGATCCCGTGTTTTAATAATATGCTTGTCAATTTGTTATGCAGGTGGACGTTTACCCTCGTCACAGTTTACTTTGGGGTAAGTAAAATTCTTTGTCGATTCACCAATATTTCTACAAATTAAATGAGATTTCTTAGCACAACTCTCGTCTTAATTTCTCAGCTTGGTACGGTGTTGTCAATCTATGGCTGGATCAAAGTTGCTCGTGCGGTACCGAAAGATATCGAGCGTGGACCCGACGAGCCTCCAGAGGTTGCTGGATATTGGACGTATCTGCTACAAATTTTGTATCAGGTAGCATGCTATAGCCACAACTCATGTTATGTTTTCATTTAAACCGATATATTTTTTTAAAACAATGAAGTAGTAACACAGGTAGTAGTCTGTTTCCCGACACAGTTACTATCATGTCATTCACCGAGTAGCAAATACTTCCACCGCGATGCTTACCGACACAGTTACTATCTTGTTTAGTAACTGTTCTGGTGTTTAATAACTGCTCTATGTACCTAAAAGTTTGTTTTTCACTCACAGATGAGTGCTGGTGCTGTGATGCTTACCGACACAGTCTTCTGGTTCATAATTTTTCCTTACCTTCACAGCCACCATAAACCCCTCGGCTATGTAAGTACGCATATTTGGGCACCTGTATTTCCGTTTTTGTACACTGTGATTACCGTGACTCGTGTCCGGCAGGATAAAATCGTGATGCACTCCGTCAATTTCGTATTCCTACTTGGCGAATCAATGCTACATACCTTGGTAAGAACATACATCATACAAGTCATATTAAATCAGTACTCCCTCCGATCCATATTAGTGGGCACAACTTTGTCTAGATACACATGTATCTAGTCTAAATACTTAACTAGATACATATGAATTTAGACAAAGCTATGCCCACTAATATGGATCGGAGGGAGTACGTGCTCCTGTCACAATAATTAATTCCCTCAATTTGCAGCATTTTCCCTGGTTTCGGATAGCCTATTTTGTTATCTTCACAACTATCTATGTTCTTTTCCAATGGTCGGTTCACGCATTGCATGACATCCGGTATAATTTCTGCTCATTTTTTACTTGGATAACACCGTAGTTTCCTCTTTTTTTACTATGACTGAATATCAACACTGTGTATTCTACAGGTGGCCCTACTCATTCCTCAGTCTATCATCCAAAATGGCTCCCTTATGGTAATTTTTACTTTATTTTCCTCTAGAATAAATCATTCTTGGCTTTTGAATATAGTAATTTCTGGTCTTGCAGGTACATCTCAGCGGGTTTGCTACAGCTTCCGTGCTTCGCTGTATTCAGGCTGTTGTTCCAACTTAAGAACCGGCTTATGACCCTCCATCTCCGTCAACCAAAACCATTCTCAGGTTTAAACCCAATTAATATTTCCGTCAAACTATTCTCAGGTCTAAAATTATTCTCAGGTTTTAAACTCCACCATATACCTCAACCAAACTTGCACGAATAAACGTAGCAGCCCAAACAGAACTAAAGCCAATTGATATTTCAGTCAACTCAACCAAAACCAAACCAAATTGACTTTTCACCCAAACTGAACTAAAACTGAGTGCCCCGCCGTGGGTTGAAACCATTTGCGGAAATGGTTTGAAACTGTTTGTTGTACTACTGGTGCTATATTGAGGATTCCCAGGATTAGCCACTCAGAGACCTGGCCAGTGAGCAGTCGGCGTGACGACAGCAAATGCCGCGGAGGAGGGGGCCGGCGAGATGCACGATGGCAGCGGTCTCAGAGGTGGGGCCGGCGAGACGCGCACGAGCGGCGACAGCAGCTGACTCGGAGGTGAGGTCGATGAGCGGCGCGCGACGGCAGCAGATGCCGTGGAAGCAGGGGCCGGCTAGATGCGCGACGGCGGCTGCCTCAGAGGCGGGCCGGCGGGACGCGCGCGAGGGGCACTCACTCGGAGGCGGGGCCGGCGAGCCAGGGCGGGGAGAAGTCCTGGGTAGGGGCGAGAAGAGAGCTGGGAGGCGTGGCTGGCGATTCGCTCGCACGCAACGGCCGCGGCGCCGGGTCCGGCGATCCGCTCGCACGCAACGGCCGCGGCGCCCGGTCCGGTGACGACTGCTGCCATGGAGGCGTGGGCCATGGGGACACGCCCGCATCTGGCAAGGTACGTGGGGAGCCGCAATTGGCCGTCGATGTCCGTGGAGGGGAGCAAGAAGCCAGCCGTGTGCACATCGGGATGAAGTTACAGAGTCTTGTCCCTCTCCCCCTCTTGCTAAAATCAACAAATTATTTTCAGATTTGCGTGGTGGGAGCACGGGATTCAGATTTGTGTCACATAGAAATCAGCATGCAGACCAAATTCTTTCGCCTGTCTCTCGTTCTGCTTGATGTTTTACTAGTAATGATCCATCTATAGTATGCCCTTGTCTCGGTAGATCAACACTCTTCATTAATCTATGCATCAGACAAGGAAGTAGTGTCTTCCATTCTATGCAGAAATGACACAGATGTCATGATTTTTTTAAAAATATATCCTGAACAATAAGGTAAATAGGTATTATAGTTCGGTGTGGAGATAAACTACCTTTTATCCTGGACAATAAGGTAAATAGGTATTATAGTAGTTACTGATCACAGAAGTAGCCTCTCACCTGAAACAATTGAGGCATTTATGTGTTTCGAATATTACACATAAATGCAAAAGGTTGTAACCTGAAACGCCGTGCACTTCAAAACTCGCATTGTGGCGTAAAACTGACAAGTCGTTTGCTTAACCAACAAAATAAACAGCCGCTGTTTTCTGTTTCTCAACAATGCATAAGGTTGTAATGTTTTCTGTTTATCATTTCCTTGTTTCAAACGAGGGTGTTACAAATTCTAATCTATTGTTATAAATGCAGGTTTTCATGACACATTTGTCTACAATGCATGAGTTCGAAAGTTATGAAGAAGAGCACTTACTCTATGGAACTGATTATTCTGAACTTCCTAGTGTATCAGGACCTGTAATATTACTAGTGTAATATTCTGAACTTCATAGTGTATTTTGGAGAACCTGTCACGCTGTGTAGTGTGTGTACTACTGTCTGCTTGTATGTTAAGCATGTGATGCCTGCACATATATATTGCTCTTTTTTTTTACGGAAGTTATATTGCTCTTTCTCAATACGTAAGTGGGCACGTTTGAAATAGCTAGTTTCACGGAAATTCACAATGGAGCTCGGGCTCATATGCTCCCGCTAGATTCAAAAAAAATTCAAAATTTGAAAACTCATCAAAAAAATCTGAAAACAATCATGCACGTACCTGACTACGGTACGCACCACCGTATTTTTTTTCGCATCGAAATGACATCGTACACGCCCTGTACAAAAATGACAAATTTCCTGTCAGAAATTCAAAATTTGAATCTCATTTTCTGACAGGAAATTTGTCATTTTTGTACAGGGCGCGTACGATGTCATTTCGGCTCGAAACAAAATACGGTGGTGCGTACCGTAGTCAGGTACGTGCATGATTTTTTTCAGATTTTTTTGATGAGTTTTCAAATTTTGAATTTTTTTTGAATCTAGCGGGAGCATATGAGCCCGAGCTTTCCTAGTTTCACATGTTCTCTTCACTGTACGGAAGATAGCAAACATACACTGCAGACCTGCAGTGGGCTGAAACATATAGCGTGGATGTCCCCCACTGCTAAAGCGGACACAACACGCAGTACTGATAGCCAACTTGGACTGTGGAAATTTAAGTGGGGAGAGTGGACGCCCCTTAGTATTTGCACAATTAAATGGACTAGCTAAATGCCCGTGCGTTGCAACAGGATAATTTGAGATATTTTGAAGAATTGATGAAGTAGTTATTTCACTTTGTGAACTCATGCATTAAGAGTGACCTCAATAGAACTTAGTTTCGGAACATATCACATATGTGATTGATTCTTCTTTTCACCATGTCGATTTTTCTTATGTGGTTGCAGGTCTCACATTCTCCCCTCTTTCTTCTTTTCTCTCGAAATAGTCTTGCGCCCCGCTATATAAATATAGCAACCACCAGATACAATTGCGAGAACACTGTTGGGTAAACAGCACAAGCACGCCCAAGAAAAAACAAAAGAAGCAAAAGAGAAAACAAAGACAACGACGGTAGATCGACGAAAGCAAAGATGATTTGCAACTGCCGCACCCTCTTCGGAGAATTCCCACCACACTCCAATTCCGCTGGATTGTCGTGTACCAAGCAACACCTTCAAGAAGGGAAGCGACGACGACGACGCTGCTGCCCGGACAGATCCTAGGATTTCTCCCGGTACATGGAGGGGAGTGAAGAAGGGTACACCCGACGCCCTTCAAAAAGGATAGTGGCGCCTGAAGACGTCACAACGTCGGTGTCCGTAAAGCCGACATGGATTTCTCCGATCCGTGACACTCCACACCCGGACAAACCGTCGGCTCCACCTAGCTCGCCGCCCACGTACATGCGCCAACAGTCTTGAAATATCCACACCGTCTCACCATGACAAAACGATGCAAGGCCGGCCGGACCGGGAAAACGAGCCGTAGATTGGGGACGGCACTACCGCAGCCTCGTGGGAGGGCACAACCTCTACCGCCAGAGGCAGTAGCAGACCGGACGCAGCAGCAGGAGCACACCGAGCCACACTGCCCGGCCAGGCCCAGGACGGGCCCGTGAAGCTCCCGCCGCCACGCTGCAGTAGACGTGGCGCCGTGGACGCCATCCCCATCGCGAGCTCCTCTTCAGCCCCACCAGACGCAGCAGTACGGTGCCCGAGTTAGCCCGCCCTTACCTAGATCGGGCCCAAAGGGCCCCGATCTGGGCCTAGAGGGCCGCCTGCCGATCCTGCTTCGCGCCGCCTCCGTCGCCAAGCAGCAACGCCTGCACCCCGCCGCCATCCGGCCTGCACCGGAGCACCGCCATCCGAGCCGCACCGCTGCCCAGGAGCTCTCCGCCCCGCGTGGCTGCCCCGAGCACGGGTTGAGAACAACCGCCGCCGCCGGCACCGCCCGAGCCTTGCTCGGCGGCTCGCGCCGACGGCGGCGGGAGGGGAAAGGCCGGGAGGGAGGGGCGAAGAGGGGGAGGGGACGGGCCGCGCCGGCCGCCGCGGGGGCGGCGCGAGCGCGGGGAGGAGAGGGAACGGTCGGGTTTCAGTCCCTCCGAGCACCAATGATCTCTTTCTTCTTTTCTACATGCCTCCTCACTATGTCGATGATTCCTTATATATGCTGTTGTTTTTTATTTTCCTTCCTCTTCTCCAAAACACCAAGATTTAATAAAATCTGAGTCGACTGAGACTTGGCAAAATTGTTTTACTCTTACCAAGTAATTCCTGCAAACGTGTCTGGTAAGAGAAGATCCTAAAGCGTCTGTGATCAATTGGGTGTCTAATTCTAGGTTATAAAAATTATAACCAAATGTTCTCAAATATGTAACAAAAAAAAAGGACTTGACACCGGAAGTTTCTAAACACAAATGTAATACACAGGGGACCATACTATTTATTTTAATTTTAAACACTCGAATAAATATAGAAATTGAGACGCGAAGGCACGAAGTAGAAACCCATTGTCTGCGCGCCGCTATTCCTCAGAACTCAAACGGCAGCGGTGCATGCACCGGCCGCCGCTGATCACGATGAATCAAGGTACATGCATGTATACTTCTTGCTAATCTGTTTGCTCTGATGCAGTATTGTTTCCTCGGTTTATTTGGAGAGTACTGCCCTAGCTAATTTGGCGACGGGAGGAGGGATTTGGGGAGGGGCACAAAGTCGTGGATTCCGACTTTGTGATTTTTTTCTATAAAAAATCGGCTTTTGTGTCATGATTTGTTGATTATGTATCTCTGACAATACCTGAAGTTGCAGATAAAAAAAGGGAGCTACTAGACCTAGAGAAATAAAAACTATGTGTGCTAGTTGGACACCATCGAGTTTTCAAGGGTGTCAAACTTTGTTAGTACTAAGTTTGGTTTTCTTATGGATACATGGATGGGATGGAGTCAAAGAGGGAAGATTTCGTGCTCTTGAGCTCCACTGATACTGATTTTTTTTTTAAAAAAATCCAAAAGACAATTACGAGCCTAAAAAAGAATTGGAAAAAAGTCTCGGATGTAGTCAATGTTGTATTCCACGGATGTGCAAAAAATCAACTTCAAATAATATTTATTTTGGTCTACGCATGTGGATCTGAATATCCATATTTTGAAATCTCCAAATTTATCAGATTTTGTCATTTTAACTATTTGAAGTTGATTTTTTGCATTCTTTGTGGGATTTATCATTGCGCACCTCCAGTATTTTTTTCAATGTTTTTTTAAACTCGTAAATATTTTTTTGATTTTTTAAAGAACAAGATCACTAGTGCTCGTCAGCCAAATAGCACTATTATCCATGTAACTCTGATTTGCTCTAAGGATGAATAGATTTCTTCGTCAGATGCTGCAGCTCTTACACGGCTAACAAAATCAAAGTAGCCTATTGGACATAGTTGGTGGAATGGTTTGAATCATGCTCTTGCTTTTTTTTTTTTAATCAAGCTCTTGCTTGGGATCGTTATCCTCCATGTGTAGCAGTCAATAGAATGCACATCTAACATCAAATTTTAGGGGTGTGAAAGGATCATGAAATTTGAAGAGTTCGCTGCTCCCATTCAACATGTAATGGGTTTCTGCCATCGTAGGTCCTCTCGCCCAAAGCTGGGAAGCGGGGCAGATGAGCTGGCAAGGCGTGGTGCCGAGGAGGTGCGGCGCCGGTGGCGATGCCAGGGAGGCACCGGCAGGGGAGCCGAGCAAAGAACTGGACAACCTCATCAAGGAGCTAGTATTACCATACCCTGAAGATTGCACCAGCAAATTGCAAGTGTCAAAGATGATCCACCAGGCCAGGCTCCATGGGAAAGTACACTGGTACCATAAGTAGTTTACTGCATTTTATACTCATATTTCTAATTTCCGTCGCTCACAGTCGATCTTGGTCGCCCCAATTACTCCAGCTATCGAGCATGATCAAATCGATTCCAATAATATGATACTTTCGTAAGAAATCACGGACGCTCTCCACAAAAAAGAGCGACGATTTGGCAAATGGGCAGTGTTGCTGCTCTGCTTCTCCTATTAGCAGTATCCGCCGGCTCCGTGGTAGGCCATGTTGTTTTATGGTGTTCCAAATTCCAGCGGTAGTACCGCTGGGTTAAGCGGTACTACCGCTCGAGAGCTACCGCCACCGCTACCGCCACTAGTAGGAAAACCATTATAGGTAGGTTGTATTCTGTGGCGCACCCCTAATTGGTGCGCCACAGAAAAATAATTCTGTGGCGCACCAGGCCTGGTGCGCCACAGAAATGTGACTTTCTGTGGCGCACGTGGCCAGGTGCGCCACAGAAATATGACTTTCTGTGGCGCACCAAGCCAGGTGCGCCACAGAAAGTCACATTTCTGTGGCGCACCAGGCCAGGTGCGCCACAGAAAGTTATCCAGGGAGGCAGGTAAAAAATTGAAAAAAAAAATCTGTGGCGCACCAGGCAGGTGCGCCACAGAAAGTTGACATTCTGTGGCGCACCAGACAGGTGCGCCACAGAAAGGTCACATTCTGTGGCGCACCAAACTGGGTGCGCCACAGAATCTCATTTTTCAAATCCCACCCCCCCCCCCCCCCCCCCGTGGATCGCCTTTTTTAGTCTTGCAGGAAATAAAAGAAAATGAAAAAAAATTCAAAAATTAAAACCCTTTGACATGTGGCTAGGTATGAGTGTCTAGTACGTGTAGAAATTTTGAAATATGAATTTTGACCTTTTCTGCAACAAATGAAAAAGAAATCTTGTAACGGCCATAACTTTTGCATACGACGTCGAAATAACGCAAATAATATGTCAAAAAAATCGTGAGAAAAATCCGAAAAATTTCAAAAATTCCAAAATTCCAAAAAAGACACAGAAATGTATAACAAAAAAGATTGTTGACTTTTCTTGACTTTTTTTTATTTTTTTGGATTTTTTAGATTTTTTGCTTTTTTTGGATTTTTTGGATTTTTTGAAATTTTTTAAGTTTTTGAATTTTTTTTGGATCTTTTGAAACTTTTGAATCTCCTTTTGAAAGTTTAGAAGTTTTTGAAAAATCTGAAATTTAAAAACACACGTTTATAACATATACACATACAAGACTTAAGAGGATACATATGATATATATATCAATAAGAACTTGAATAGCATAAGGGTAGGTGAAGTGGGTGGAACTTAGAAGTTAAGCGTGCTACGGTTGGAGCAATTTGAGGATGGGTGACCTAGCAGGAAGGTATCAGTTCAAAAAATTCAAAAAATCTGAAAATAATTCCAATAATTAGGATTTTTCATATTATTACATATTTTGATTTTTCTGATTTTTTTCGAAACTTTTTTTTTTTTGCAGTTTTTGAATTTTTTGAATTTTTTCAGAATTATGTGGCGCACTAGGCCAGGTGCGCCACAGAAGTGGATTTCTGTGGCGCACCAGGCCAGGTGCGCCACAGAAAGTGGATTTTGAAATAGTACGTGTAGAAATTTTGAAATAACGCAAATAATATGTCAAAATCCATTTTTGGTGCGCCACTGATAAGGCTTTTCCTACTAGTGCGCCTCCGCTACCGCCAGAATGGCCGTCTGACGCACTTGTCCGGTACCGACTGGTACCGCTGGCGGTACCGCCGCCGGTACCGCTGAGGTGGGAAGAGCCGAACCAGCCCACCCCAGCGGTACTACCGCTGGGATAAGCGGTAGTACCGCCGAGGTGGGATCTTTTCCGGGTTGGACTGCAGCCGACCTAGGGTTTGATGTTCTATATATTCCTCTTGTAAGCCGCCGTTTTGGGGTAAGCCACACATTGTAAACCCACGGCGTTTGTAACCTCACCCGATATAGTGAAGTATTGCTGGCTGGCGCCCGTGGTTTTTTCCTCTCCTTTGTTTGGAGAGGTTTTCCACGTTAAATCTCGTGTCCCCTTTGGTTTGATCGTTCCGCTCTTCGTCGTTTCTTTGCTATCGTTTACAACAAGTGGTATCAGAGCCCTGTTTCAGATCTGTTTTCAGATTAGGGTTTTGGATGGCATCGATGAAGTTCGATCTACCGGCGCTGGACTACAAGACGAGATTTTCGCTGTGGCAGGTCAAGATGCGTGCGATCCTCGCACAGTCCAATGATCTTGACGAGGCGCTGGAGAAATTCGGCGACAAGGATGCGGCGGCATGGACCGCCGATGAGAAGCGGAAAGACCGTAAGGCTTTATCGCTTATTCAACTTCATCTATCTAATGATATTCTGCAAGAAGTACTCCAGGAGAAAACCGCAGCGGCACTGTGGGCTAAGCTGGAGTCGATCTGCATGTCCAAAGATCTCACCAGCAAGATGCATGTGAAGATGAAGTTGTTCACGCACAAGTTGCAAGAAGGTGGTTCGGTAATGAATCACTTATCGATCTTTAAGGAGATCGTTTCTGACCTAGTGTCGATGGAGGTAAAGTACGATGATGAAGATCTAGCACTTTTACTTCTATGCTCGCTGCCAAATTCCTTTGCAAATTTTCGTGATACCATACTGTTAAGCCGTGATGAACTAACCACCGCGGAAGTATATGAGGCCCTGCTTGCCAGGGAAAAGATGAAAGGTATGGTACAGAAAGAGGAGACGTCGTCCTCCAAGGGCGATGCTTTGCAGGTCCGAGGGAGGCCTGAGCAGCGAGATAACCACTACCACAACAACAACAGAGACAAGAGCAAGGGTGACAGAGTCGCTCAAAGTCCAAAGGACGAGACAAGTTCTGCAGGTATTGTAAGAAATCTAATCATGTCATTGATGATTGTTGGAAGTTGCAGAACAAGGAGAAAAGAAAAGGTACTTACCAACCGAAAAATAATGAAGGTAATAATACCGGTGAGGCTGTGTTGTTGATGGTAGTTCTGATGGCGATTGCCTAGCTGTTTTAGCTGCATGTGTTTCTCGTCAGGATGAATGGATTCTAGATACTGCATGTTCTTTTCATATTTGCTGTAACAAAGATTGGTTCAGTTCTTATGAGTTAGTGCAGACTGGAGATTTCGTGCGTGTGGGGAACGACCAGCAATGCAACATTGTTGGCGTTGGTTCCGTTCAGGTCAAGACACATGACGGTATGACACGCACGCTGACGGGAGTGAAACACATACCAACCATGGCAAGAAATTTGATCTCGCTCAGTACCCTTGACTGTGACGGGTACAAGTACAAAGGAGGAAATAAACTCCTAAAGGTATCAAAAGGTTCTCTCATAGTTATGGTTGGTGATATGAATTCTGCTAAGTTATATGTTCTTAGAGGTAGCACGTTATCTGGTACTGTTGCTGCTGTTTCTCATGATGACGCTAGTAAAACTAACCTTTGGCATAAGCGTCTTGGACATATGAGTGAACTTGGTATGGCAGAATTGATCAAGAGAGACTTGCTGCAAGGATGCAGTTTGGGTAAGATGCAGTTCTGTGAACACTGCATTTTCGGTAAGCACACAAGAGTTAAGTTTAATGCTTCTGTCACACCACCAAAGGTACACTTGATTATGTACATGCTGATGTTTGGGGGCCATCTCGTAAGCCCTCTTATGGTGGTGCTCGTTATATGCTTACCATTATTGATGATTACTCTAGAAGAGTTTGGCCTTATTTCATGAAAAATAAGGATGATACGTTTGCTGCTTTTAAAGAGTGGAAAGCTATGATTGAAAGGCAAACAGAAAGGAAGGTGAAATTACTTCGTACTGACAATGGTGGCGAATTTTGTTCGAATGCCTTTAATGATTATTGCAGGAAAGAAGGCATTGTCAGGCACCTCACCATCCCGTACACGCCTCAGCAGAATGGTGTAGCGGAGCGGATGAACAGGACCATCATCTCCAAGGCTCGCTGCATGATCTCCAACGCTCGCATGAGTAAGCGTTTTTGGGCTGAGGCGGCTGCCACCGCCTGCTACTTGATAAACAGGTCACCATCTATTCCCCTCGACAAGAAAACTCCCATGAGGTATGGTCAGATACTCCTGCTGATTATTCACAACTTAAAGTTTTCGGCTGCACTGCTTATGCTCATGTTGATAATGGAAAGTTAGAGCCGAGAGCTATTAAGTGTGTGTTCATTGGTTATGGTTCGGGTGTAAAAGGATACAAGTTGTGGAATCCCGAAACTAAAAAGGCTTTTATGAGCAGGAGTGTTGTTTTCAATGAATCTGTTATGTACTTTGATAAGTTGTCCTCAGATGTTTTGCCAGATTTTTCTGAGGAGCAGGTTCGTGTCGAGGTGGAGCACTCTGTTGAAAAGGAAAATGTCACTGTTGACAATGATGGTGCTGCTACTTCAGATGATTCTGATCCTGATTCTGCTGGTTCTGATGATTCTGTTCTTCTGATTCTGATAATGATAATGTTCAGAACTCACCCCCTGTTTTGCAGCCACAACAGTCTATTGCTGCTCGTAGGAACAGGAGGAATTGTGGTCCTCGACCACGTTTAATTGAAGAGTGTAACATTGTTGATTATGCTCTGAGTTGTGCAGAACAGGTGGAGCACGGACATGAGCCGTCCACTATACTGAAGCTATTGGTTCCGGTGACCGCGAGAAGTGGCTTGCTGCTATGCAAGAAGAATGCAGTCACTCGATAAGAATGGCACATGGGAAGTTGTGCGCTTGCCTAAGAAAAAGAAGGCAGTCCGCTGTAAGTGGATCTTCAAGAGAAAGGAGGGTTTATCTCCTAGCGAGCCTCCGAGGTTTAAGGCAAGGTTAGTTGCAAAAGGCTTCAGTCAAATTCCAGGTGTTGATTATAATGATGTTTTCTCTCCAGTTGTTAAGCATAGTTCAATTCGTACATTCTTTGGTATTGTTGCTATGCGTGATCTTGAGCTTGAGCAGTTAGATGTAAAGACTGCGTTTCTGCATGGAGAGTTGGAGGAGGAGATATACATGGACCAGCCAGAAGGGTTCATAGTGCCTGGTAAGGAGGATCTTGTGTGTAAGTTGAAAAGGTCCTTATACGGTTTGAAACAATCTCCTCGTCAGTGGTATAAAAGGTTTGATTCTTTTATGTTGTCACATGGCTTTAAGAGGTCTGAATTTGATAGCTGTGTGTACATTAAGTTTGTTAATGGATCACCTATATACCTGTTATTATATGTTGATGATATGTTGATTGCTGCCAAGAGCAAGAAAGATATCGCTGCTCTCAAGTCACAGTTGAGTAGCGAGTTTGAGATGAAGGATCTTGGTGCTGCTAAGAAAATTCTAGGTATGGAGATTACCCGTGACAGAAATTCTGGTTTGTTGTTTCTTAGTCAGCAAAATTACATTAAGAAAGTTCTTCATCGTTTTAACATGCATGATGCAAAGTCTGTTAGTACTCCTATTGCTCCTCACTTTAAATTGTCAGCTGAACAATGTCCTAGTACGGATGAGGATTTTGAGTACATGTCTAGAGTTCCATATTCTAGTGCTGTTGGTTCTTTAATGTATGCCATGGTTTGCTCACGTCCAGATTTATCATATGCTATGAGTTTGGTTAGTAGATATATGGCTAATCCTGGTAAAGAACATTGGAAGGCTGTTCAGTGGATTTTCAGGTACCTTCGTGGCACATCCAATGCTTGCCTCAAGTTCGGCAAGACTGATGAGGGACTCGTAGGCTATGTGGATTCAGATTTTGCTGCCGATTTGGATAAGAGGAGATCCCTCACAGGTTATGTGTTCACGCTTGGTGGTTGTGCCGTGAGTTGGAGGGCAACGTTGCAATCGTTGTTGCCCAGTCTACCACTGAAGCAGAGTACATGGCTATTGCTGAAGCATGTAAAGAATCGGTTTGGCTGAAAGGTTTGTTTGCTGAGCTTTGTGGAGATGATACTTGCATTAACCTGTTTTGTGATAGTCAGAGTGCTATTTACCTTACTAAGGATCAGATGTTCCATGAGAGAACAAAGCACATTGACGTCAAATACCATTATGTGCGTGATGTTGTTGCAAAAGGTAAACTGAAGGTATGCAAGATAAGTACTCATGATAA
This sequence comes from Poa pratensis, assembly GCA_947311845.1. NCBI lineage: Eukaryota > Viridiplantae > Streptophyta > Magnoliopsida > Poales > Poaceae > Poa > Poa pratensis. Next base: position 85,831,047 of record CAMZMU010000033.1, on the reverse strand, counting down.
TCCTGCTGATATGATGACAAAGCCAGTTCCTGTTACTAAGTTCGAGCTTTGCTCGGGCTTAGTTGGTATCACTGTCTAGCCCAAGAGGCTATTTGGCGCCGAAGGTGTTTCTTTGTTGTTTTCAGGGTGAAGGTTCTCATTCATGCTACAAGATGGAATTTGTCTCAAGGTGGAGTGTTGTTTTATGGTGTTCCAAATTCCAGCGGTAGTACCGTGGGTTAAGCGGTACTACCGCTCGAGAGCTACCGCCACCGCTACCGCCAGAATGGCCGTCTGACGCACTTGTCCGGTACCGCCTGGTACCGCTGAGGTGGGAAGAGCCGAACCAGCCCACCCCAGCGGTACTACCGCTGGGATAAGCGGTAGTACCGCCGAGGTGGGATCTTTTCCGGGTTGGACTGCAGCCGACCTAGGGTTTGATGTCTCCATATATTCCTCTTGTAAGCCGCCGTTTTGGGGTAAGCCACACATTGTAAACCCACGGCGTTTGTAACCTCACCCGATATAGTGAAGTATTGCTGGCTGGCGCCCGTGGTTTTTTCCTCTCCTTTGTTTGGAGAGGTTTTCCACGTTAAATCTCGTGTCCCCTTTGGTTTGATCGTTCCGCTCTTCGTCGTTTATTTGCTATCGTTTACAACAGGGCATGAGCATGGGCATAGAGGTGTTCGACGCGAACACGCTTCCAACGCCGACGGTGAGCCTGTTGACGCTGGCCCTGTCCTTGCATCCCGCCCTGCCAGTACAGCGCCCGCATTCGCTGCTCCTACGCCAGCATCTGCTGCTTCCTCTCCATCTCTGCCATCTGCACGTACGCCGGACGCCGGTGACGCGAACGGGGCACGCCGACCACCGCGCCGTCGGGGCCAGTGAGCGCCAGGAAAGGGGTGGAGGGCAGGAGTGCCGCGCTGCTCGCGCTCCAGGGCTTTGGTGCATGCGCGCTCACGTGGTTTTGGGCGGCGGCTGGCCGTAACTCGTGCATCCCGTGCAGGAGCCGAGGGTCGTGCATCCCGTGCAGGAGCAGAGGGTCCAGCCCGCCGCCCACCGTCATCCGCCGGTGCTTGCCGTGACAGACTGACAGGTTGCTCGCCGCTCGCCGTCTCCACCAGCGCCAGTTCGCAGTCCGCTTTCCCAGGCTCCGCCGCACGTGTCTGCCACGCGGAGGTCATCGCCTTGGGAGCGTCGTTGACCATTGGGAACGTGACCCAGCCGTCGTCGGCGCCGTTCGCCACTTCTGGCCCTCGAGCGTGAGGTTGTTTGGTGAGACAATTTAGCAAATTTCTTAGCGGTGGCATTTGGTTGGTAAATAAGTAGATGTGTGACACCAGGTATTCACTAGGGACTCTCCTTTAATAGTAAAGATAGAAGTGGCAGGCCCGTTACTTTAAAATGGCACATGTGGAGCGGCTGGTGGGCAGCCGTGAGCTTCCCCACTTACAGCCTGAGGCGTGGCCAGTGAGCCACTCCCAAGCAGCGGCCGCGAAGGACCGAAGGCCTTCCAACAGCAACGGGTGGAGATTGTGGCTATTTCCTGGTTAACTGGTTAAGTTACCAGGAACTGATCTTATCAACCCGAGTATTAACCGTGGGTTGAACCTGTATGGACCCGTACACCCATACCTGACCATACCCGGCCATTTTCCACGAGAAACTAAACGGAACTAAACTATTAGCATATCCAACCCATTAACACCCGAACCAAATAAAACCAGGGGGGAACTGAACCAATGTGCCCGGGTATGCAAGAACCATTCCCAGATTTACATTTGAGAGGATCATGTTCTTTAAATTCAGAAATGCTGCCTTTATTGAACACTTCAGAGAGTTTGTCATGTTCTTACACTTGGTAGTTAGTACTTGAGAAAATTGTGCTTGATTTACTGCTTAGAGAAAGCATGTAATCTTCTTCATAGTGCTGCTGATGCTATAGTATAGATATCCTTACATTAAATATCTACAGTGTGCCCGAGGATTGGTGACCGTCGCGCTCGCAGACGTGAGGATGACTTAGTTCTTTCCCGGGCCGAACGCGCTACTGGCCAGGCCGAATAGCACGGATGCGACAAGGAGATGTACGAGCATGTCGAGAAAGGGCGACATGGTGCCACGACTCATGAAATTTGCCAAAAGCATCTGCGGTGGATACGTCTGGACGTGGCTCGGCACAAACGAGTTCATGTACAGGGTTGGCGAGTCCTGTTTGCATAAACTCGGTGGCACAATCGAGTTCATGTACAAGGTTCGCGATACCTGTTTGTATAAACTCGGTAGTAGAACACTGAATTGATTAGTAAAGGAGCTGATGCTAATGCGCTTTTTAGCTAGGACCAGATGTGGAGTTGGTTAATTTGTGTTTGGTTTGACTCCTGCGTGAGTTGGCTGGGGGATGTCCCGGACGTCTGGGGTGGTGTTCTACTTTTCTGCTCTTTACTTTTTCGTGCAAAGACTATGTTTGTACTGGCTGGAACCGGTTTGTGTAGCTTTCAATAAAAAGCCGGGCTCTCTGAGCCTTTCCTCGTAACACTGAATTTCTTAGTAAAGGAGTTGTTCAGATACTTGCAGCTTGAAGATGATTCAGAAATTAGAAGCAGGCGATACTTGCATCTTGATAATTATTCAGAAATTAGGTGTTGTCGAAGAGAAGCATCTGCAGTAGATAATTGACTCGTAGCAACGAACAAATAAATTTGCTATTTATTTCAGTTTTCATGAGACCTCTTGTCAAAAAAAAATCATGAGAACTATTTAGTATCTATTTACCCATTGCAACGCAAGGGTATTGTGCTAGTATTTGTAATTGGTCCTTATTGGGTTACGTAGCAGAATTTAAAAAATTCCGACCTACGTAACGTCCAGGAACAACTATGTAGATAGAAGCGAGGATAGTACTATTCGTTACCAACAACGAGACGCGGAAGAGTTGTCGGTGAAGATGTCGATGAAGCCTGATGAAGATTCTCACGGTCAAGCCAGAATGTCGTTGATCCCTCATACCACCTTCTTGATCCAGCAGAGCGAGGTCAAACGTCCATGATGTTTCACCCCTCCGAGAGCTCGCACACATACGTCCGTCAGAGTCTAGCAACGCTTCGCCGTGCCAGAGTTAAGAGCTACTGGTGTACGTATGGTGGAGAGAACCCCAACAAATGGGAGAGAGGGAGAGATATTTAGATCTAGAACTTGAGAGCCTCCGAGGAGAAATCTCACGTCTAATTGTGTGTCTCCAAAAGAGGAGGGGGTGGGGTTTATATAGGAGCCCCCCAAGGGGTAGGGTAACTTGGAGAAGGAGTAGAACTCCTCCCCCAAGCCTCCACCGCCGCCGCCCTTGGGGTGGGGCCCACCCTGGCCGAACTGACCTCGGGTGGGGCCCGCCCTAGGCGCACCGACCTAAGGCGGGTGGGGCCCACCCGGGCCGGCCGCTCTCGGCTTACCTCCGCCGCCGCCTCCCCCATGGGCCCGAAGGTGAAGGGGATCGCAGCAGAAAACAAAAAATTTCCTAGCAACGATAACCTTAAACTAGCCAGAATCTATACTATGCAGATATAGTAATACGGAGGAGATCGATATACATACCCTTATAGACCGAAATGCTGGGATTACGCTCCCGCACAAGCGTTGTCGATGAAGCCGACGAAGCAGACCTCAAGGTCGTGTAGAGAAGAAGACCTCTGAGCGCCGCAAGCGAGGCGCCTCGTAGGGAGTCGCACACGTACGGCGAAGACGACGACCTTCGGGCTCCGATCCAGGACGAGCAGCGGAAGACTTGGACCGGAAGACCAGCAGCACGGCGGTGTGCGTATGGTGGAGAAAACCTCAACCTTGGCGCAACTCCAATGGCGGAGTCACGGTTCAAGGGGAGAGAGAGAGAGAGAGGTGTGTTTTCAAAGGCATTGGGGCACCTGTATATAAAGGGGAGGGGAGGGTGCAACTCCCCTTGGCTTAGCCATGTGGGACTAAACCCCACATGGTTAGGCAGGCCAAGGGGGCAGCCGCCGGCCCTAGGTGGGCCCCATTCGGCCCACCTAGGCCGGCCCCTCCCAACTCGCATCAAGAGGGGGGACTTCCCCCCTCATGGGCCTCTTTAGGCCCATCTAGGTGTGCAGCCTTTAAAATTCGAATTTAATTAAATAAAAAATATATTTAATCATTAATTCAACTAATTAATATCAAATACATTTTATATAATTAATTCTAGCTCTGAAAACTATTTCGTCGCTCTCCGATCTCCATCGGAACTGTCTCGGAACGCTTCCGGTGCTCTCTTCTATTTTCTCTTCTATTTCCGATCTATTATAAATGTCGTCTTGCCTTAAGTGTGTTACCCTACGGTTCGAGATCTCACCAGACATGATCGAGACACGTTCTCCGATCAATGACTAATCCGTGGACCTTGGATACCCAGGATTAATCCCTGCGAGATAACGAATAACTTTATCGTTCGAATCTTAGACGTCGAGTCTTAAACCTTTTGCCTGGCGATACTTAACGTGTCCGAGTCTCGATCTTAGATATCAAGATACCTAGCTTGATCTCGTTATCGACAACACAATTCTTTACTCGTCCGTGATATCATGTCCCCGTGACCTAGTCACATGCTTGCAAGCTCATTGACATAATCTCACCGAGTGGGAACAGAGTATCTATCCTGCTATATGCGGACCAGCAAATCTCGCTCTTGATCCCTCGTCTCAACATACTCCCTTCCGATACCCGAGAGGAACACCGTTATTGTCACACTATTAAGATATGACGTTTGATGCAATCAAAGTATCTTTCAGGAATAGCAATAAGAGTTGATCTCACGGTCAAAGGCGTAATGACTACGTTCTACAAATATTGGGTATGTCCATCACATCGTTCTACCAAATATATGACTCCATTGTCAAATAGACACCAACGTCACATGATCGGGAAACCTCGATCATCTATTGCACAATGAACTAGTTCAACAGAGGCTACTAGGGACCTGGTTGTTTACGTACCACACGTGTATTAATGTTTCCGCTTAATACAGTTATAGCATGATACAAAACATATTATGCACAATCGAGATATGATAAATAAAACACTTTATTAATTGCCTCTAGGGCATATCTCCTTCAGAAGGCCCCATTAGGGTTTCGGCTTGGAGGGGGAGCCTCCCCTCCTGGCGCCTTGGCCTACCACCACAAGTGGTGGTGCGCTGCCATGTGGGCCCTTAGGGCCCATGTGGCAGCCACCTTTTATTGGCCTAAATAATTTCCTTTTAATTAAATAAATTAATATTTAATCAATTAATATTTTGTCTGATTAATTCTCAGAATTAATTACATATCAAACAAACATATAATTATATGATCCGGGACACCTAGTGTCCGTCGACAGAATATACTTGGATAATGATTTCCTTTCATATAAACCTTCTTTCTTGATGATCAAATCTCCGAATGTAATTATATCACGCCGGAACCATCTCAGGTGATACTTCTTCTCTACTCCTAACCGATCTACGTATACAGCAGACTTTGACATCTTAAGTGTGTGACCCTTACAGGTTCGACAACGTATAGCTACAATTGGAAATGCCTATCCAATCACTTGCCAGGGTCAGAACCATGGGCGTTCTAAATGACTGCTACCGTTATCCGAAGACACTCTGATGAATCTGTTTGATTAACATGTCTGTTCCCATCACTTCACGAAACTCATCAAATACCCAAGGCGAGATATATGACATCATCGTAAATGATACCTTTCATTTACTATGTCACCTTATCCTTGTTACCGGTATGATGTCATTACTCTTTACCCGTGTTCAAGTATCCCATGATATTTAAATATCACTCCTTTGTCTGCGCAGACTTATCGATGGACACTTTCACACTAGAGTGGATCCAGTTGTATCTCTCTTTGACCTAGAGGTGTGATTCCTAGTCTTGAACTACTATGGTCATAATATACTTTTGAGGTTACCCATCGATAGCCTTTTTATCACCCAGTTACGGCCGTAATACTTAACTATGCCAAAGCTTACTCTCTGGCATATACAACCATAAATTATCATGGTCTAAGGAATAAACAAGCAACCAATCTTAGACTATACTATTTTACTCCAAAACTTGATCTCGTAGTATATCATACTTTTGGGTCTTTCCAGTCACAGTGTTAACTTAACAATGTGCTCTCATTAATAATGGCAAGAACTTTTGCCTATGGCTGGAAAACATCACTATCTAGTATTAACGAGTTTGTCCAAGAGACAGGACAAAGGGTACAAGGGTCTGATCATATCCTTACACGTGCATGTGTGTTTCCCTTAAAATCTCATATTTATAGACCATAGCAGTTATGGCATAAAGATATAATTCATTAATCATGAAACAGATGTATTTTATTGTCTCACAGGGCATAGATCCAACAGTCTCCCACTTGCAGTTAGATACGATAACTATCTATTACATTAAACCTTCTTTAATACCGATGTTAAACCGGTGAGGTTCAAACTTCATGCATGGAAATGCTTTTGTCATAGGATAAGCAACATTGTCAATATTATGTACTCTAAGTATTGCAATGTGCCCTTTTGCTACATGATCTCTGATGAGGTGATCCTTGCATTCTATGTGTTTGGCTTTGCTGTGAGACCTCGGATCCTTTTCCAGAGCAACGGCACTATTGTTGTCACAATAGAGCTCGATTGGATCTGCCGCTGAAGGAACCACTCCTAGTTTAGTGATGAACATCTTTATCCAATAGCTGTATTTGACCACTTCAGATGCCGCCACATATTCCGCCTCCATTGTAGAGTCTGCCACCGTGCCCTGCTTGGAGCTCCTCCAGCTAATTGTACCGCCGTTGAGAACGAACACGTAGCCTGATTGTGCTTTGGAATCGTCTGGATCAGACTGAAATCCTGAGTCAGTGTAACCCTTTACTCTGAGCTCCTCATCCCCTCCATAGACTAGGAACATGTCCTTAGTTCCCCTGAGATATTTCAGAATATTTTTAACTGCTGTCCAATGGACTTTACCAAAATCAGATTGAAATCTGCTGGTAACACTTAGGGCATATGACACGTCAGGACGTGTCCATGTCATTGCGTACATGATAGAACCTATTGCCAAAGCATAAGGTATATCCGTCATTTCCTTTTGCTCAACAACTATCATAGGACAGTACTTCTTGCTCAAGATAATTCCAGGCGCCATTGGTATGTTGCCTTTCTTGGAATCGGCCATGCTGAATCTCTTCAACACTTTTTCTATAAGTACTTTGGCTAAGACCTATTAGGCGTCTTTCTCTATCGCGACATATCTTGATGCCTAATATGTTTGCAACCTCTCCTAAGTCCTTCATCGCAAAACTCTTTTCCAATGAAGCTTTAACTTCCCCAAGAATTATTTTATCATTACCAAGTAATAATATATCATCGACATAGAGAATTAGAAACGCTATTGAGCTCCCACTTTCTTTCTTGTAAACACAAGTCTCTTCGAAATTCTGAATGAAGCCAAAGCTTTTGACTACTTCATCAAATCGAATTTTCCAACTCCGTGAAGCTTGCTTGAGACCATAAATGGATCTCTTTAACTTGCACACCATGTTAGCTTTCTTTGGATCGACAAAACCTTCGGGCTGTACCATGTACACGTCCTCAGTTAGATTTCCATTAATGAAAGCCGTTTTGACATCCATCTGCCAGATTTCATAATCGTAGAAGGAAGCTATAGCTAACATTATCCTTACAGACTTAAGCATTGCTACAGGAGAGAATGTCTCCTCATAGTCTACACCTTGAATTTGTCGAAAACCCTTTGCGACAAGGCGTGCTTTATGAACGGTAACATTACCGTCCGCGTCTGTCTTCTTCTTGAAGATCCATTTACATTCTATTGGTCTTACTTCCTGAGGAAGTTCAACCAAATCCCAGACTTCATTGTCGTACATGGACTTCATTTAAGAATTCATGGCTACTTGCCATTTGTTGGAATCTACATCATTCATTGCTTCCTTATAACATGCAGGTTTATCCTCTTCGAGAAGAAGAACTGCATCCATGATGAAAACTTCTTGCTCGGTATTCTCAAGTAAGAAAACTTCATTCTCGAAAAACCTAGATTGTTCGCGAACTCTGCTTCCTTTCCTTATCTGAGGACAAGGCCTAACTGGAGGTTCTTCTTCCTCTGGATGAGGAATTGGAATCTCCATATCAGTGGCTGAGTTAGTGACTGGAATCGCTTTCAGTGCATTTACTATGACTATCTCGTCAGAAGATTGTAAAATCTCATCGAGACTTACCGTCCTCCCACTGACTTCTTTTGAAAGAAAATCTTTCTCAAGAAAACGCCATTCCGGGCAACGAAAATCTTGCCCTCGGCCTTGTTATAAAAAGAGTATCCGATGGTGTCTCTAGGATACCCTACGAAAACACATTTGTCAGACCTTGGCTCAAATTTTGTGGAATGCAACCGTTTAACATAAACATCGCATTCCCAAACCTTGAGGTGTTTTAGGCTAGGTGTGTTTTACCCATCCAAATCTCATAAGGAGTTGTCTTGACAGCTTTGGATGATGATTTGTTCAAAGTGTAAACCGCAGTCTCTAGTGCATATCCCCAAGAAGATAGTGGTAAATCAGATAATGCCAACATAGACCTAACCGAATCCATAAGGGTTCGATTACGTCTCTCCAAAACTCCGTTCCTCTACGGTGTTCCAGGCGGCGTGAGCTGTGGTACAATTCCACGCTCCTTCATGTGTTGACTAAATTCATGACTAAGATATTCTCCACCACGATCAGATCATAGGTACTTTATCTTCCTGTCATGTTTGTTCTCTACCTCATTCTGAAACACTTTGAATTTCTCAAAGGTTTTCGACTTTTGCTTCATTAAATAGATATAGCCATACCTACTTAAATCATCCGTAAATGTCACGAAGTAAAGATAACCACCGCGCGCCGAAATGTTCAAAGATCCACACACATCTGTGTGTATGATCTCGATCAATTCCGTAGCCCGTTCAACTGTTCCGCTAAACGGTGTCCTGGCCAATTTTCCCATCAGACATGCCTCACACTGATCAAATGATTGTTCATCGAATGATTGCAACAACCCATCCGAAAATAGTTGTTTCATTCGGCCTTTTCCAATGTGCCCAAGACGACAATGATAAGTGTAAGTATCATCTTTCACTACTTTCAGTCGCTTTGCATTAATGTGTAATATGTCTTCTATCCTTCCAAGATTCAATACAAACAGACCATCCACCAGAGGGGCTGATCCGTAAAATGCACCCTTATAATAAATCGAACATCCATTGTTCTCAGAATTAAAAGAATACCCGTCACGTAAAAGTCGTGACCAATTACGCATTTCCAAAACAAATCCTGAAGGTAAATGAAGGCTCATGGTACCGATGGACTGAATGCTAACTTGCATTCCATTTCCAACCCTCATGCACACTTTTCCTGGATTTAACTTCCTCACATCTTTTAAACCACTCGTCGTGTTGCAAATGTGTGCAACCGACCCGGTGTCAAAGATCCATGAATCACTGTGAGGTCCAGTTAAATACACATCCAACACACTAATGACTTTGGGATTTCCAATCCCCAAATCCTCCACTATAAATTGAGATCTCCTTCCTCCTTTCCTTGTGATGCCTTGTTGGTTAGACCAACCCTTTTGCTGTTTTTAATCTTAGCTTCCGCTATGATTAATTTCCGAGTAAGCTCTTCCATGCTTATGTTACTACCAATCAAATTTGAATTTTGAATGTACCCGCCATAAGACGGTGGTAGTGACATCAGTAACACTGTACGACTTGCTTGGGCATTCATTGGAAATCCTAGATCTTCCAACTTTTGATTAAGCTTAATCATGCTAGCCAAGTGGTCATTGAGCGAATCCTTCATGTCTAGCTTACAATTGAAGAGGAGTTTAGTGATTGCGTAACATGAAATTTTTACTCTCTCCTGAAATAAACTATGTAGCTTTGTGAGCACATCATATGCACTAGCTTTCTCAAAGCGAGTGTGCAACTATTTATCCATATAAGCTAACATCAGATCCTTAACTGCTTTCTCATCACGAACATAATTGCCATTCTATGACAATTCAGAGGGAGGCGCATCTAGAACATAAATTTTCTTATTTTCTCTAAGTCTATCTCTAAGGGCGCAGATCCAATCTACAAAGTTGTTGCCATTAACAGTTAAAGTTTCCATTTTACAAAGCAGGTTAATGTCGACAGGCTTTTATCTACAATGATAGCAAATTCCTTTTAGACTCTTTTTCATGATTAATTTGCACAAGTTAAAATGATATAATTTAACTAAAGTGTGCTCCCACTCAAACTGATATTCCTCATGATCAGTTGATCAGTGATTCGGAATCCGCAGTCCTCAATAGTACGAAGGATGGATACATCTCATCGACTATGACGAAAGGGTAGGCAAACTTGCCAACCACTTCCTGCCGAGATTTTCGTTCATCTTTCGATGTAGTGCTCCGAACTCATAACTAGTTATGCTAGGACTTCAAGACAACCAACCGATCATGCTGCTAGAACGGTTTGTGCCCGCCTCTCAAACCCTTGGCACACATAACTCATGGATACATGGCGTACGGTGACAAGCATCTGGTTTAACGGTGCCTGATTGCTAGGTGTGCACGTTCGTTGGGAGACCCCAAGAGGAAGGTATGATGCAGTCTAGCAGCAAGTTTTCCCTCAGTATGAAACCAAGGTTTATCGAACCAGTAGGAGCAGTAGCGCTTCAGAAGGTTGTCAACGGCGAAATATGATGAGGCGCAACACCAGGGATTCCGGCGCTGACGTGGAACCTGCACACAACACAATCAAACTACTTTGCCCCAACGAAACAGTGAGGTTGTCAATCTCACCGGCTTGCTGAAAACAAAGGATTAAACGTATGGTGTGGAAAATGATGTTTAATTGCAAAAAATGAAAGAGAACAATGTTTGCAGTTTGTGGTTGTTTAATCAGTGTAAAAGAATGGACCGGGGTCCACAGTTCACTAGTGGTGTCTCTCCATAAAAGATAACTAACATGCTGGGTGAACAAATTACAGCTGGGCAATTGACAAATAGTGAGCGCATGACAATGCATATATATGACATGATGATTACTATGATATTTAATTAGGCATTACGACAAAATACATAGACCGTTATCCAACAGCGTCTATGACTAATAATCCACCGCCGGGTTGTCATCCGAGTCCCCCGTTGGTATTAAGTTGCAAGCAACGGATAATTGCATTAAGTAAAGTGCGTAATGTAAACAAATACATATGACCGTGGACATAGCATTGTTAGGTTATCCCTAGTGGCAACAACACATCCGCAATCTTAGAAGTTGCTGTCACTCTCCCAGATTACCGGAGGCATGAACCCACTATCTAGCATAAATACTCCCTCTTGGAGTTACAAGCATCTACTTGGTCAAAGCATCTACTAGTAACGGAAAGCATGCAAGATCATAAATAACATAGGGCATAGATTGATAATCAACTTGACATAGTATTCAATATTCATCAGATCCCAGCAAACACAACATGTAGCATTACAATAATATGATCTTGATCATGTAGGGCAGCTCACAAGATCTAAACATGATGGCACAAAGTAGAGAGACAACCATTTAGCTACTGCTATGGACCCGTAGTCCAAGGATGAACTACTCACGCATCACTCCGGAGGCAGGCATGGCGATGTAGAGCCCTCCGGTGATGATTCCCCTCTCCGGCAGGGTGCCGGGAAGAGGTTCTGGACCCTCCCGAGCTAGGGTTGACGGCGGCGGTGTCTCTGGAACTTTTCGTGGATAATGGCTCGGGTATCTAGGGTTTTTGCATCGGGGGGAATAAGTAGGCGAAAGGGCGGCGGCTGACGACCCCCGAGGGGCCCACACCACCCTAGGGCGCGCCTGGCTTCTTGGTCGCGCCCAGGGTGCGTGTGGCCACCTGGTGGCTCTTCTCCGTCTCTCCTTTGGACTTCCTGGTGTGTTCTGATAAAATAGGATCCCCCGTGAAGTTTCATTCAATTCCGAGAATATTTCCAGACTAGCTTTTCTGGAATACAAAAACAGTAGAAAACATGAACTGGCACTTCGGCATCTTGTTAATAGGTTAGTCCAAAAAATGTATAAAAGTGACATAAAGTAGATGCAAAATATGTAGCAATTGGTATAATATCAGCATGGAACATCAAAAATTATAGATACGTTTGAGACGTATCAGTGCCACAGTTGGATGAGCACGATCTCCATGATATTGACTTGAGGAATGACCCTAATAATCACGACTACTGCGCAACCAAAAGAGTGCAATAACAAAAAGGGATAAACTTTCACAAAAATAGTGATGTAGTATAGTCCTCTTCGTGGTTGTAAGAACTCCTTCTTTATTCCACCCCTTGTCCTCGAGGTCTGCGACGCCATCTTCATGTCCGTCTCCTATTTCCAAGAAACGAAATAACATGCGGCACGCAGGCCATAGATAGCAATCCCGTGGTCTCCAACCATCATGCTTTAAAGTCCGACACGCAGGTCAAAATTACAAATGATGGTATTTCATACAACAATTGAATAAAATTAAAGGACTATACCACATCACATGTCCTGCAAAAACAAGTTAGACGTTTTCTAACCTTTGTATTTGCAATTTTACGAGGCTTTAGGATTTACCGAGTAATACCGTCACTGCCTACGTAAGTAACCAAGCATGACTATTCATGTTGCTAGCTTGACATTGCGGGGTGACGGACAACCCAACATTAAAAAAACGTTGCGGCTCCCCATCTAAACGATCACAGGTGTGCGTTGCCCCCGTGTAGACCTAGTCCACATGCCCTTTCCACTATCAAGTTAACGAGACCAACTATAGAAAGACCTGAAGCTACTGAAGCACTTCGTTGGTACCGACAAGCATACTAAGAGCAGCCGGAAGGTCCGCGGATTGCCAGAAATCCGTAAGATCAATCTATGCCGTCGGAAACAATTCTTAAGTAGTTTATTGGGAAGCAAACATAAATAATCTAAATGTCAGAAGAGCTCAATGACATACCCACACAAACTTGTGCGGTGCCCGCACAGACTTATGTGCTCTAGTACGTACCTGTACCTACTCATAGATCGCTCTAATACCACTTTTGGGTTACGTAGCAGAATTTAAAAAAATTCTGACCTATGTAACGTCCAGGAACAACTATGTAGATAGAAGCGAGGATAGTACTATTCGTTACCAACAACGAGACGCGGAAGAGTTGTCGGTGACGATGTCGATGAAGCCTGATGAAGATTCTCATGGTCAAGCCTGACGGTGAGAACGTCGCCGATCCCTCGTACAACCTTCTTGATCTAGCAAAGCGAGGGTCAAACGTCTATGACGTTTCACCCCTCCGAGATCTCGCACACGTACGTCCGTTAGAGTCCAGCTGCGCTTCGCTGTGCCAGAGTTAAGAGCTACTGGTGTACGTATGGCGGAGAGAATCCCAACACATGGGAGAGAGGGAGAGAGATTTAGATCTAGAACTTGAGAGTCTCTTAGGAGAAATCTCACGTCTAATTGTGTGTCTCCAAAAGAGGAGGGGGTGGGGTTTATATAGGAGCCCCCCAAGGGGTAGGGTGACTTGGAGAAGGAGTAGAACTCCTCCCCAAGCCTCCACCGCCGCCGCTCTTGGGGTGGGGCCCGCCCTGGCCGAACCGACCTCGGGTGGGGCCCGCCCTAGGCGCCCCGACCTAAGGCGGGTGGGGCCCACCCGGGCCGGCCGGCTCTCGGCTTGCCACCGCCGCCGCCGCCTCCCCCCATGGGCCCGAAGGCCCATTAGAGTTTCGGCTTGGAGGGGGAGCCTCCCCTCCTGGCGCCTTGGCCCACCACCAGAAGTGGTGGTGCGGCTGCCATGTGGGCTCTTAGGGCCCATGTGGCAGCCACCTTTTATTGGCCTAAATAATTTCCTTTTAATTAAATACATTAATATTTAATCAATTAATATTTTGTCTAATTAATTCTCAGAATTAATTACATATCATACAAACATATTTATATGATCCGGGACACCTAGTGTCCGCCGACAGAATATACGTGGATACTTATTTCCTTTCATATAAACCTTCTTTCTCGATGATCAAATCTCCGAATGTAATTCTATCACGTCGGAACCATCCCAGGTGATACTCCTTCTCTACTCCTAACCGATCTACGTATACAGCAGACTTTGACGTCTTAAGTGTGTGACCCCTACAGGTTCGATAACATATAGCTATAATTGGAAATGCCTATCCAATCACTTGCCAGGTCAGAACCATGGACGTTCTGAATGACTGCTACCGTTATGCGAAGACACTCTGATGAACCTGTTTGATTAACATGTTTGTTCCCATCACTTCACGATACTCATCAAATACCCAAGGCGAGATATATGACATCACCGTAAATGATACCTTTCATTTACTATGTCACCTTATCCTTTTTACCGATATGATGCCATTACTCTTTACCCGTGTTCAAGTATCCTATGATATTTGCATATCACTCCTTTGTCTGTGCAGACTTATCGATGGACACTTTCACACTAGAGTGGATCCAGGTTGTATCTCTCTTTGACCTAGAGGTGTGATCCCCAGTCTTGAACTACTATGGTCATAATATACTTTCGAGGTTACCCAACGATAGCCTTTTTGATCACCTAGTTACGGCCGTAATACTTAACTATGCCAAAGCTTCCTCTCTAGTATATACAACCATAAATTGTCATGGTCTAAGAATAAACAAGCAACCAATCTTAGACTATACTATTTTACTCCAAAACTTGATCTCGTAGTATATCATACTTTTGGGTCTTCCCGGTCACAGTGTTAACTTAACAATGTGCTCTCATTAATAATGGCAAGAACTTTTGCCCATGGCTGGAAAACATCACCATCCAATATTAACGAGTTTGTCCAAGAGACAGGACAAAGGGTAAAAGGGTCTGATCATATCCTTAAACGTGCGTATGTGTTTCCCTATAAATCTCACATTTATAGACCATAGCAGTTATAGCATAAAGATATAATTCATTAATCATGAAACAGATGCATTTTATTGTCTCTCAGGGCATAAATCCATTAGTCCTAATGGGGTATAACATTGTCAATGAGAATTGATTTGTGTAAGTTACACAAATGTGTTGTCAGCCAACCGTCTGAGACATATGTCATTAAAAGCATATCCTAAAAACATATCTAATAGTTGGACCTTCTTAACCGGGATAAATATATTGGCGATGAAGAATGATTGGCGGGCGGTGTTCTGGTGGTTGTTTCCTCTCCCTTTTATAATGGCAGAAGACGGGATTAGGTTTTCAGAATCCTTCCTTCACGAATTAGCTCTGGGCCCTTTGATGACTTTAGGTCGGTTTGATCTGACGGTCGCAACGACACACGATATGGTGGATCGTACGGTCGCACGCCACCGTACCCGTGCTCGTTAAACATGTTGTGAAGGAAGCTTGACTTGGTGTTTACTCCTTTGATTCTTTCCTTCCTTTTAGTCCTGATATGCAGTGATTTCCACGTCCAAAATTACAGGTAAAATTATGACAAAGAGATTTGCAATTGATTTGCTCGTTAGTGATTAGAGGCATGTACAGAGTTAATATCTCGTCAAATTAATGAAAAAGATAGGGTTTAAACATGAACAAAGATGCATATATTTTACATGCATCACCCATACATAATATGAAATACTGCAGGTGAAACCTTAAGCCCTGGCCTATTTTAATTCATTAATAAAACAACCACATACAAATGATTTTGGTCAGGTAAACAGATCATTTAAAGCTTTCTTGAACTTGTTACTAATCCCTTGTCAAACACAACTTCCCGGATTCGATAAACCTTGGGTCTCTTGTTGAAAAGCTACATATTACATCTGTAATCCGGATCGAAGGTATCAACAGTTTGGCTATTAGTGGGGGTGGGGGCAGGGTAGGGTTTTGGCTTGTCCTTTATCCCGGTGGCTTTGGACGCCTTCGCTTCGTCGTTGGGTATGGCCCTCTTGGTCTCGCCTGTAAGGCCCTGTGGGGCAACGTTTCGCTTGTCCTGTAGGCCATGTGGGCATGATCAGTGGTCCATCCTCCAGCCATATTTGATTCTGGTAGTACAAAAATGGGGCCGCAACCCAATGGTTGAGTCACAATGGTGCCCCCGGGATTCTTACTAAGTGTTTTACTTATAAAATCGCTAGGCTTCTCGCCATTGGAATTGTTTTTTATATCTTTATTTCCAGTACATGAACTTTTTCAAGCTGCAACCACATGAAAGGATTCCTTTGGCACTGATCGACAAATGGATCCTACCTTTGTACCGTGCTACTTTAAGAAATTTCATGCATTAGTGCTAACTTAAAATAATTGTATTTAATAATTGTTGTAAACTTCTGAATCCCACAACTTTTTGGCACTGTAAATTTTGGTTCAAATATTTTCTTCATTTACCTATTGAACTCAGAGGGTTCTTTTAAAGATAATGTTCATCCCTATTAGTTGTGCACTTTATTTATTTGAAAAAAAACTCATGGATACAAAGTAGAAGAACTAAGATGCTCTCCAACAATCCAGACACACACAAAAGCTTCCACTAGCCTGAATATTGCAGTACCCTCCATGAGTATATTCACCAGTTAAGCACCAGTTGACGCAGTAGTCAGAGTCATGGCATTTTAGTCCGGTAAGTACGTCCTTGCACTTCCCTTCCACTGTATCTATGTAAAAAAATACACATAAAAGGTAAGTCTATTATTCCTTATTGTTAACTAAAAATCAATATATGGAGCAAAAGGATCATGATCTTGAAGCATCATAGTTTCAAGTTATCAACACATACCACAAGACATGACGAGCGCCAATAAAAAGATAGACTTGATAGCGACAGTGATCATGATCTTGCAAGCCATGGTGAACACTTTGAATGAGTGTCGTTTTACATGAACATGTATTTATAGGATTTTCCTTACTGACGTGTGAGTAGAAAGATTCATCGCGATACATTTTATGTTTGATTTGATCGCGATACATCTTAGCTTAGTATCCTACTAAAGAATTAATTCTTGAGATCGACAGTGGATTTTGATGACGTGTAGCTGATAAAACAAATGCTTTGAAATTAATAGAGACATATCTAACATATAGCACTCCATTAAATTCAAGATATACATTAGTTGTTGAAAAATGCAAGATTTATCTGACGCTAACAAGATAAAACTCATTAATGCGACACAGTCAATTTTACATTGTATTAGTACTCCTAAAAGATCTTGTAGGACAGTATTGTAGAGGTACGCGATAAAGAGTGAGTATGTGTTTTATTTGTAGGAGAGGTTTCATACCTGCTTACAAAATAAATACTCCCTCCCTCCCAAAATGTAAGTCGTGTTTTTTTTCATGCTATTTGGTAAAAGATTCGACCACATATATATAACAAATTATATGATATTGAGAATTTATAGTTGGTATTGTTGTATTTGTGTTACATGTTTTCATTTTATATATTTTTATATTAAATTTATGGGTATATTATAAGTATAAATCATAGGCAAATTACAGCTTCTTGACCAGCGAAAATCAAGTGTGCCTTAAATTTTGGAACAAAGTAACATTTCGGGACAAAGGGGTGTCTGAGCCCTTTCAGGGGTTCATGTGCTCTGCCCCATCTGAAAATCATGATTTTTTTTAGCCCGATGAACAATTTTTCAAACCATGTCAACGTTTTCTGAATCTACAAACATATTTGTTTTCAAACTCACAGATTTGTTCAAGTGATTTTCCAATATGAAACAATTTTTTGGCAGCATATACATTTATTCAATATAAAACATAAAAAGAAGAACAAAAAAAGATAGAAAATAAAGAAAAGGAAATAAAAAATAAATTAAAAATATAAAAAGAAAAGAAAAGAAAAAATGAAATACAAAAGAAGAAGAGGACTAAAGGAGAAACGAAAAGAAAAACAAATAGAAAGATAAAAAGAACGAAGCATTGATGTGATAGTGGGCCAGGCCCAAGCGCGACGCAGGCGTATGCGGCCAATAGAAATTTCCTACAAATCGCTTGGGCGAGCGATTTCCACCGGATGACGCAACCTTAGCCTAACTGAAAATGGCTCATGGTTGAAACCCAGCTGGCCCAAGATAACCAGGTTACCTTGCACTATACCTGGCCGTGGGTCGGGCCGGGCTTCGGCCGGGCCTAAAAAAGCCCACGGGCAAAATCCCAGGCCCGGCCCGGCCAAGCCATTAGGCCTATATTTTAAGCCCAGCCCCGTCCCATGAGTGCAAAATCCAGTCGGGTGTCGGGCCGGGCCTCTTCCTGAAAACACCAATATGCAGAGCCTAGACCTGTCACGTCACGTCCATCGGGCAGAAATTAGAGGCCCAGGCCCAGCCCGTGGACAAGCCCATGATGGCCCAGGCCCGGAAATTTCGGCCCAGGCTGGCATCGCATGGCAGATAGGGGAAAGAGGAGGAAGAAAGCAGGAGATGGAGGTAGGGATGTAAATGGTCAAATAATGGCGCCATTTAAGCCCATTTAAAGTCTGGTTATTGGTCCAACACTTTAGGAAAGATTGTTTAGCCTGAAAAATGAGATACGTGACATGCTAATTAAATGGACATGGTGGCGCCGTTTACGCGTCTATTTACATCCCTAGATGGAGGGCTAATGCGTGTGTGCGTGGGGATTTACCAAGTGACGCGCGTCCGACGTAACCGGTTGTAGCTACAGCTGGCTGGAGAATAGAGTTTCCCAAGTTGAAATGTCCAAATACATCCAAAAAAAGACTATACAAGATGAAAAGAAAGAATCTCTACTGGACAAGGGTTTCGGGAGTTCGTGAGTTGGGGAACGGGAACGGAAGGTGATTGACTGGGTGACTGAACTGAACGACCGAACTAGGACTCGATCCAGTCCCAGGATCGGAGCAACGACACATATCGTGGCTTTCTTTCCTTTTCCCATGTGAATAGCCCATCTAGCCCATGGCTGCAAGGCCCACGAAGCTCAGTTTTCTATTTGGCCCATGGTTTTGCCCCTGATTAGATTCGAATTTGTCGCTAAATACGCTCTGTTGTACAAGGCGAGCAGGGACGAAGCCCGAGCAAGCGCCCGGGCAGCTGGGACACTACGTCCGCCCTCAGGATACATTCAACTTTTAACATTGGTTCTAGTTCATCGCCTCGACCCTGTTTTGAATCCCTAATATTTGTCTGTTCTCCTTATCCTGATGCGCTGAACACTAGTTTCCTGCTGAAAGAAACCACTCCCGCGCAAATTAATCCAGACTTGGTCCCTACACGGATCAGCGCTCACTGCGATTACTGAACAATGCCAATATATCGGTCAAAGCCCCAGCAGATGCTTTGTTAGAATCTACAAGCGGATCCAACGGTAGTGCGTGGGTGCATAGGCACCATGCACCATGGGTAGCAAATCCACTCTCCCAAGTGTTTAGTTTAAATAGCAATCGCTAGGCTTCTCGCCACTGTAATTGTTTTTTATATCTTTATTTTCAGTACATTGAAGGTTTTTCAAGCAGCAACCACATGAAATGATTCCTTTGGAAATGATCGACAAATGGATCCTCCCTTGCTCCAGCCTGCCAGGAGCCCATCTTGAATAGTAAGTTCGGATTGCTAAGATAGGAGCAAAGACGAACGTAAGCATCGGTACGGATCGACTGGCCTGCCCACCATCACCACTGGAACTTTAACCTCTTGGCTCAGAGACTTTATCGCATCCATATCTTCTTGGGGCTTTCTGGTATCTTTTATAGATTCCTTGAGTTGTATCGTGCTCCTTGAAGCAATTTCATGTATTAGTGCCAACTTAAAATAATTGTATTTAACAATTGTTGTGGACTTCTGAATCCCATAACTTTTGGCACTATCAATTTCGGTTCGGATATTTTCTGCATTTACCTATTGAACTCGGAGGGTTATTTTATAGATAATGCTCATCCCTATTAGTTGTGCACTTTATTTATTTTAAAACAAAACTCATGGATACAAAGTAGAAGAACTAAGATGGTCTCCAACAATCCAGACACACACAAAAGCCTCCACTAGCCTGAATATTGCAGTACCCGCCATGAGTATATTCAGCGTAATAGCACCACTTGCCGCAGTAGTCAGAGTCATGGCATTTTAGTCCGGTAGGTACATCCTTGCACTTCCCTTCCACTATATCTATGTAAAACAAATACACATAAGAGGTAAGTCTATTATTCCTTATTGTGAACTAAAAATCAATATATGGAGCAAAAGGATCATGATCTTGAAGCATCATAGTTTCAAGTTATCAACACATACCACAAGACATGACGAGTGCCAATAAAAAGATAGACTTGATAGCGACAGTGATCATGATCTTGCAAGCCATGGTGAACACTTTGAATGGGTGTCGGTTTACATGAACATGTATTTATAGGATTTTCCTTACTGACGTGTGAGTAGAAAGATTCATTGCGATACATTTTATGTTTGATTTGATCGTGACACATCTTAGCTCACTATCCTACTAAAGAATTAATTCTTGAGATTGAAAGTGGATTTTGATGACGTGTGGCTGATAAAACAAATGCTTTGAAATTAATAGAGACATATCTAATACAAGATTTATTCATTAGTTGTTAAAAAATGCAAGATTTATCTGACCCTAACAAGATAAAACTCATTAATACGACATGATCAATTTTACATTGTATTAGTACTCCTGAAAGATCTTGTAGGAGAGAATTGTAGAGGTATGCGATAGAGAGTGAGTATGCGTTTTATTTGTACGAGAGGTTACATACCTGCTTACAAAATAAATACTCCCTCCATCCCAAAATGTAAGTCATGTTTTATTTTGCATGCTATTTGATGAAACATTTGACCACGTATATCTAACAAATTATATGATATTGAGAATTTATAGTTGGTATTGTTGTATTTGTGTTACATATTTTTCGTTTTATATATTTTTATACTAAATTTATGGATATTATAAGTATAAATCATAGGCAAAATTATAAATACTTGACCAATGAAAATCAAGTGGTGAAAGTGCATGTTGCCCCATGTGTGGTTTTGGTAATTAATGACAATCCTTATGGACTAATGTTTGCATTGAGATGTCCTTATAGATCTTGTCCAAGGGAAAAGATTGGAGTCCATGTGTTGGAGTCTAGAAGCTCTTATGACACTAGTAGAAAAAAGGGCTTTCGTCCAGAGCCACATCGGGCTCTAGTCCCGGCAGGGTTACAAACCGGTACTAGAGGGGGGGACTGGTCCCGGTTCAAAGGCTACGAGGCCGCAACAGACTAGTTCCAGGTCGTAAGGGACCTCTAGTACCGGCTCGTAATACGAACCGGTACTAGAGGTGTCTGGCTCGGCAGGACCACGTGCGAGACACCTCTAGTACTGGCTTATATTACGAGCCGGTACTAGAGGTCAAACGGTTCAGTTCCCGCGCGGTTTCGTCGCTTTGGAAGTTGCATCGCCACGGCAATTGATCACCACCGGTGCTTCGTCGCCGTCGCTTCGTCTTTCGTGGAATTGATCACCACCGGCGCTTGTTCACCTCCCTCTAGTACTATATAATGCACATGATCTTCACATCCATAAGCACACCTAGCTTCTCCTCTAATCCCTCCCAAAGCCCACCCTCTATCTCCCTCTCATTCCAATGGAGCCGCTCGCGCGCGTACCTCGAACTCGGGTGTACCACCTCACCGCCGAAGGGATGCATTTCAAGGTCACGGTCACTCTCCGTGCATCAAGGGTGGCGAGGTGGATCCGCGCCGTCAAGAAGCAGTTCCTGGACGCCGCACCGATCAAGTGTGTGGGCCGGGACTGCGAGTTCACCAACCCTCGCGAGGGTAGACAAAATCAGTGCGCCGCCGTCCTTCAACTCTCGTGGCGTCCGAGAATTTGGTCTTCCAAATATGTTGGGCTAATAAAGTGCCGCAGTTGTTCAAGGAATTCTTGCGGGACAACACCATCAGATTCTGCGACGCGGCTATCTACAATGATGTGCACATGCTGGGATACTACGGAATTGGCATTCTGTCTGTGTTCGACCTCCAACAGGTTATCTCGAACCCCACCAATAAGTCCATTCCGAGTCTCTATGACCTGGCCAATGCTACTATTGGGACAAATCTTGAGAAGAAGAAGAGGAAGAAGAAGGACAAGAAGAAGAACAAGAAGAAGGACGACGAGGAAGAAGAAGAAGATGACCTAATATTTGGTTGGGGCAACGTTCCATTGAGCTACGAGCAAGTGAAGTATGCCGCTCTAGACGCTCGCCTGGGCTTCGAGATTGCTAGGAGGTGATACGTCCAAAACGTATCTACTTTTCCGAACACTTTTGCTGTTGTTTTTCCTCTAACTTGTGTGATTTTAATGCAACTAACACGGACTAACGCTGTTTTCAGCAGAATTGCCCCGGTGTCTTGTTTTTGTGCAGAAAGTCAAAGTTTCTGGAAAATTCCAGAAAAATTAGGAGCCAGAAGATGAAGCGAAGAGGGGGCACAGGGCCCCACACGCATGCTTGGCGCGGTTGGGCCCCCGACGCTCCCCTTTGGACTACATAATGCCTCTGACCTAAAAACTTCGGGGGATCGACGCTTTTTCCAGAAAACCTCCAGAGCTCCGCCGCCATCGAAAACCCTATTTCGGGGATCAGAAACTCCGTTCTGGCACCCTGCCGGGACGGGGAATTGGAGGAGATCATCGACATCATCATCACCGCCGCCTCTCCATCGACCATCCATGACTTCCCCATCCATGTGTGAGTAATTCCCCACTGTAGGCTGAAGGGGATGGTAGGGATTGGATGAGATCATTCATGTAATAGTTGTGACATTGTTAGGGCATGGTGCCTAGTATCCATTATTAGTACTTTATGTCATTGTTGCAACTTGTTATGCTTAATGCTTGACACTAGGGCCCGAGTGCCATGATTTCAGATCTGAACATGTTATTGAATCATGAGAATAATTATTGTTTTGGATCATATCTATAAATTGTATACACACGTCACTGTCCGGAACCTGAGGCCCCAAAGTGACAGAAATTGGGATAACCGGAGGGGATGACTGCGACTTGAGGATCACATGTGTTCACGGAGTGTTAATGCTTTGCTCCGGTGCTTTATTAAAAGGAGCACCTTAATTACCAGCAGTTTCCCTTGAGGCCCCGCTGCAAACGGGCTGGTAGGACAAAAGATGTTGTGCAAG
Organism: Poa pratensis; assembly: GCA_947311845.1. Lineage (NCBI taxonomy): Eukaryota > Viridiplantae > Streptophyta > Magnoliopsida > Poales > Poaceae > Poa > Poa pratensis. The sequence continues at coordinate 85,807,798 of CAMZMU010000033.1, read as the reverse complement.
TTTCTCATTGCGAGCACGTACGACTAATTACGGAACACATGCCTATGATTGATTGTTACTTGGATACTTTATCATTATTTACTTGCAATTGCCCTACGTATGACTATTTCATGAATTATCTTATCCATGCAACGCCCGCTCATCCATCCCTATGCCTACAGTATTTTTAATCCTGCTGTCTACTGCAATTATTACTGCTGTCTTTATTTCGCTGCTGCTATTATTTCACTACTGCTACTGTCATAAAACTGTTGCTACTGATAAACTGTGTCGAGCAAGTCTACTTCCAGGTGCAGCTGAACTGACAATTCATCTGTCAAGGCTTATAACATATGAACACACTCTCTATTCTGAGTAGTTTGTTTTCTGATGATATTAAGAAACGCAGTTACTTTGTTACTAAAATTTTCCCTTTCTCACTGAAAGATGAAGCTGAAACTTTGTTTAATAATTTATCTCCTGGATCTATTGAGAGTCCTATGGGTTTGGTCAATGTCTTCTTTCAGAAATATTTTCCTGCTAGTGCTCAACATGCTGCTCTACAGAAAATCTTTAACTTTAAGCAAAATGAGGGTGAGAAAATGCCTGAATCTTGGGCAAGGTTTTGTTCTTTACTTAGACCTCGGCCTGGACATCAACTAGCTAAAAATGAACTTCTTGATATATTTTATAATGGACTAACTGTTGAATCTAGGACATACCTGGATAGTTGTGCTGGTTGTGTTTTCAGGAAAAGAACTCCAGATGAAGCCGAGGAATTATTGGCTAAGATAAGCCAAAATCATGATGATTGGACCCTGCCTGAACCAACTCCGGTACCTACACCGAGGAAAAGAGGAGTGATTGAATTAATGATGAAGAAATGAGAGAAGCCAAGAAATCTCTTAAGGAGAAAGGTATTAAATCTGAAGATGTGAAAAATCTTCCACCTATAGAAGAATTGTGTAAGCCAATTCCTCACTCATCTACGGTTGAGGTACACTCTCTCCAACGCTTTGATGATAGAGATATCCCTTATTCTAAACCTCCTGATCAATGCTTAGATGAGTTTGATAATTTCATTGTTAAGCAAAACAATTTCAATTGGAGAATAGAAAATAGCTTCATAAAGAATTCTCATGTCATTAATCATTTGCATGATGTTTTGGAAAGAACTTCTAATGATGTTAAAATACTCATTAAACATTTTCATATGGTTCAAACTCAAATTGAGCAATTGACTAAAGTGCAAAAAGATTTGCTAGATAATGCTTCTAGAGAAAATGATAAACATGCTTTTGGTATAGCAACTAGAGGTGGTGCTTCCACTCAGGATCCTTTGTATCCTGAGGGACATCCTAAAAGAATTGAGCAAGATTCTCAACTAGTTAATGAAACTACTACTCCTTCTAAGAAAAAGAAGAAGAAGAAACATAAACATGTTGAGGAATCTCCTGAACCTATTAAAGACAATGAGCATGTTAATGATCCAAATAGTATATCTATCTCTGATGCTGAAACTGAAAGTGGTAATGAACATGCTAATGATAAAGATAAGAATGATGTTTCTGATAAAGAGGAAAGTGAAGAGGAACCTGAAAAGCATTCTAAAAACAAAAAGTACACTAAAGAAGATTTTCTTGCTAAGAAACATGGTAATGAAAGAGAACCTTGGGTGCAAAAACAAATGCCTTTTCCTACTAAGAAACTCAAATCTAAGGAAGAAGAACATTATAACAAATTTTGTGAATGGATGAAACCTTTGTTTTTGCAAATTCCTTTGACTGATGCTATTAAGTTACCTCCCTATTCAAAGTACATGAAAGATATTGTCTCTAACAAGAGAAAGATTCCTAATGAAGAGATTTCTACCATGCTTGCTAATTATTCTTTCAATGGTAAGGTTCCAAAGAAGCTTGGAGATCCAGGTATACCAACTATTCCTTGCTCAATCAAAAATAACTATGTTAGAACTGCCTTATGTGATTTAGGTGCAGGGGTGAGTGTTATGCCTTTTTCTCTTTACAAGAGACTTTACTTGGAAAAATTGATACCAACTGATATATCTTTGCAAATGGCTGATAAATCTACTGCTGTTCCTGTTGGTATATGTGAAGATGTTCCTGTTCAAGTGGCTAATAATTGCTTGATATTAACTGATTTTGTTGTGCTTGAAATGCCTGAAGATGATAATATGTCTATTATTCTTGGAGACCTTTTCTTAACACTGCAGGGGCTGTTATTGATTGCAACAAAGGAAAAGTAACTTTCCATGTTAATGACAAAGAGCATACTGTTTATTTTCCCAAGAAGCTGGACAAGATATTTGGAGTAATACAATTACCAATCTTAAAAGTATCAAAGTGGGAAGTATTGATTGCCCTATATATGAACCTCATGAGAACTTCAATATATTATGATTGGATCTATAGCTATACATTTAAGGTAACATGATTGTTCAATGTGGTTTAATTCTTTTATGTCATATAAAATGTATTTGGTGGCAAGACTTGATCAACCTTGTTAACAAATATGTTTTACATGCATAAAATTGCTAAACAACATTTTCTTCTCCTTTGTTTTACCTACTGTTTTGCTACTGTAATTTGCAAAGTTAATAATGTTTGGTCTTTCATAAATTCATTTTGTCTAGTTTTCATTGTTTAAAACACCCAGAAAATGTCAGAAATAAAAGTTTTAAAAAATTCTGAAAAAATTCTACAAGTCCTAGTTTTTAAGAGGAACGTGGGAGTACCAGAGGATGACCAGGGGGACCCACCAGGCCACCACACGCCCCACGGCGCGGTGGAGGGCCGCGCCCTGCCCTGGTGTGGGGTCCACCTGGCCCTCCACTCACTCATCCTCTCCCACTCCTTTCTCTCTCCCGACCATACACACCACCATTGCTCAAACTCGTGTTCTTGCTGCTCTTGCTCGAATTTTTCGATCTACTTGCTCAGCCCATCTTTGCTGCTGAAATTTGGATCAATTGCTCTCCGGTATGTGACTCCTCCGATTATCCAATAGAATTTTGTTTAGTTGTATATCTTTAGCATTTTGGTACTGTAGGTGACATGTTATAGAGCTTGCATGCTTGTTCTTGTTTAGATTAACTAGTTTTGATGCATGTTTAGTCCTCTAGCAAGTCCCCTAGTGTTTCCCTTGAATTAATCACTCCAAAATCATTTTTTATGAGGTTTGTTTAAAATTTCAGAAAAGGAAGATGGATAAACACACTTATGGAGAAATCTTTGAGAGGCAAACACCATCCTCCTCAAGGGAAACAAGGGCTCAAGATCAAGAGGTGCACCTAGGCCATCATACAATGAGGATCTTTTGGCACCAAGGATCGGTGAAGAGGAAGATGATGGTGTTCCTCATCCATCTATTTTTCCATGCTTTAACTTTATGAGAGATGCAGGGATTTATGATGACTTCATGATGATTAACAATGTTGGCTTGATGGATTTATGCAGGATGAGAGGCCACAATATGCTAACCTCACTAAGATTTTTGTTGAAGCTTTAAGTTTAATAACTCTACTTTTAACCCCACTGTTGAGTTTAAGATTTATGATCGTGCATGCAACATGGACTTGAAAAGATTTTGCAGGGTCATAGGTGTTGCTCCATCGGGACAGCAAGGAAGATCAAGGCACAGCGCCGAGTTGTTGGATCTTTACCATGAGCTGAGCTATGATGATCACCGTAGAGTGCAGCGTGGTAAGATAAGGAACATTCAATTTCCAGCCATCAGGTACTTCACATATTATCTTGCCACGAGTGTGCTTGCTAGAGAGAACACTAGTAATATTTCTTGCTATCATCTAGCTTTTCTTGCTATGCACTTAAAAATGATAAAACCTACAACCTTGGTGCCTTGATTGCTCGCCGCCTTGCCGCCAAAGGTCCCATCTTTGGAGGCATTATTGCTGCACGTGTTTTAGCTGACCTTGGTTTCTGTTGATCCTTCTGATGAATTATTGATTCCGGAAAGACTTGATCTTGCTGCCATGAAACTTCATGATTTTGTTACTACTAATTCATATAATGGACATTTGATGTATAGAGTTGTTTTTGCTAATGGACCTGAGCTAGAGGTCCGGCTTCCACAGCCTAGTTTGTTCAGTGTTTTCAGGGGTCCTCTATCATATTCGAGGGAGGATTTGGACAACACCTCGGTGCACCGGATTTCCATTTACAGCACTACCCTGAGCACCGACAGGAGACCTTCGTGGCGCCCCCTGAGGACTACACCGTGTACACGGTGGTGCATCCTCGAGCTTTTACCCGGACGAGGAACCCTCCTCGTCTACACTGAGGGCGCGCCTAGCTGGCGGCCATGGGGATGATTGGTCTCCCACTTAGGCCAAAAGCCTAAGCTTGGGGGGAGGTATGCCGACAGTTCACTCATTTTATCATATTCATATCATGTCGGTACTTTGTATATCCGTTTTAGTTTGTTTCTTTTCTTTTTCGCTTTTGTTTCTTGTATCCATTTTATTTTCGCAAAACACCAAAAGACCAAAAATATTTCCTTTATTTCTCTTGCTTTTGAATTTGTAGTGCTAGTTTACTTTATTTTCATTTCGGTTTATTCAAAAATCCAAAAAGATTTTGCTTTGTTTGCTTGTTTCTTTCTATGCTTGCTTTAAATTCGAAAACCCAAAAATATTTGTTGTTCTTCTGCTGTTTTGTATAGTTGTTTCAGGAGTTCAAAAATTTCCGTGGTTCCACTTGGGCTTGGTTATCATTTCACATCATTCAAGCCACACAAGTGAAAAGCAATAATGACGATTTACGACAATCGGATGTGGTAAAAGGCTGGTATGAACTCTATTTGTTTTTCATTTTTGTAAATATACCTACTCATGTGAACATGCTTAGCTATCATGGTAGTGGTTATGTTATTTAATGATTACTTAGTAGTTCATGTCTTCTTATGATCAGTACCAAATTGCTAATATAAATAACATGTCATATAGATATTTACATGCATTGTTCTATTCGTAAAACGGTATGGCAGGATGGTATCCTCCTCTGAATAATTCACTTGATTCGACTTGGCACATGCTCACACATGTTATGACTGAAAATAAAAGTCAATTAAGCCTTGATGATCTATTTTGCCTCAGAGTTTTAGTATCATTTTATGCCTCCGTTAATTTTATTTTGTCGCAAGCATGATTATGACCGTTATCGCTCTGTGGTTGTCGCTTCCCAGTCTATTGCTAGCCTTCACTTGTACTGCGGGAATGCTGCTCGTGCATCCAAATCCTTTAAACCAAGTTATCCCAAAGAGTCCACCAAAAATTCCTATGCATGGTATTTCAAGCCATTCCAAGTAAATTTGCATGTGCTACCTTTAAAACTTTCAAAATATTTCCCTTTTTGTGTCAATGTTTACAGCTCATGAGGAATTAGTGGGTTATTCTTTATTCTATTTGTCAAAGACTTTTACACCTGGACTAGTGGCATATACATCCGCTTATCCAATAATTTTGCAAAAAGAGCTGGCAACGGGGTGCCCAGTCCCAATTAATTACAACTTTAACGCTTAATTCTCTTCACACTTTTGCCCTGATTCATCAGTAAGCAATGACAAACAGTGAAATACCTGAATGTGTGTAAACCAAAGAGAAAGAGGGATGATCTGCCTTGCTGGTAGAAATAACGTCCTTCATGGGAGCCGCTCTTAAAAGTCGTTTGACAGGGAATACTGTTTTCATCCGCTACCATTCGTTGACAATTAACAAACACCTCTCAAAATTTTTACCTCTGTTTTAAAATAAAAAGCTCTAGCACGTGTTAATCCCTGCTTCCCTCTGCGAAGGGCCAATCTTTTATTTTTATGTTGAGTCACCATCCTTTCTTTGAGCACTCTTCGAGAGCATAACTGTCGTTCTTAGTGTAATGTGCTTGTCCCAGATACGATTAATTGAGGTATAACTATGATACTTTATCTTTGATATCTTATATCTAGTCTTCACTTGAACTTCAGAGGTGCCTTGGCATTTATGTTTTGCCCTTCAAATAAAGGCAAGCGAGATACCATTTTTCATATCTTTTTACGAACATTGCAATTCTTGTGGATAGATGTATGCTATGTTATTCATTCTTAGTACTTTGGTATCTTTTCATGATTTGCATAACTACTAGGTGTCATTATTTGCATGGTTCCTATTATGAATTGCCTAAGTTGTTGATCATATAGTAGGTATACATCATATGAAGCAAATGTGTTCGTAAAAGTTTCTTTTATCGCACTCAGTTGTTAACTGAATTGCTTGAGGACAAGCAATAAGCTAAGCTTGGGGGGAGTTGATACGTCCAAAACGTATCTACTTTTCCGAACACTTTTGCTGTTGTTTTTCCTCTAATTTGTGTGATTTGAATGCAACTAACACGGACTAACGCTGTTTTCAGCAGAATTGCCTTGGTGTCTTGTTTTTGTGCAGAAAGTCAAAGTTTCTGGAAAATTCCAGAAAAATTACAGAAATTCTATTTTTCCAGAAGACCCACGGAGCCAGAAGATGAAGAGACAGGGGCCCCACACGCACCTCGGCGCGGTTGGGCCTTGGCCGCGCCAGGTGGTGTGGCCACCTGTGTGGCCCCCGACGCTCCCCTTTGGACTACATAAGCCTCTGACCTAAAAACTTCGGGGGGATCGACGCTTTTTCCAGAAAACCTCCAGAGCTCCGCCGCCATCGAAAACCCTATTTCGGGGATCAGAAACTCGTTCTGGCACCCTGCCGGGACGGGAATTGGAGGAGATCATCGCCATCATCATCACCGCCGCCTCTCCATCGACCATCCATGACTTCCCCATCCATGTGTGAGTAATTCCCCGTGTAGGCTGAGGGGATGGTAGGGATTGGATGAGATCATTCATGTAATAGTTGTGAGATTGTTAGGGCATGGTGCCTAGTATCCATTATTAGTACTTTATGTCATTGTTGCAACTTGTTATGCTTAATGCTTGACACTAGGGCCCGAGTGCCATGATTCAGATCTGAACATGTTATTGAATCATGAGAATAATTATTGTTTTGGATCATATCTATAAGTTGTATACACACGTCACTGTCCGGAACCCGAGGCCCCAAAGTGGACAGAAATTGGGATAACCGGAGGGGATGGCTGCGACTTGAGGATCACATGTGTTCACGGAGTGTTAATGCTTTGCTCCGGTGCTTTATTAAAAGGGCACCTTAATTACCAGTAGTTTCCCTTGAGGCCCCGCTGCAAACGGGCTGGTAGGACAAAAGATGTTGTGCAAGTTTCTCATTGCGAGCACGTAGTACGACTAATTACGGAACACATGCCTATGATTGATTGTTACTTGGATACTTTATCATTATTTATTGCAATTGCCCTACGTATGACTATTTCATGAATTATCTTCCATGCAACGCCCGCTCATCCATCCCTATGCCTACAGTATTTTAATCCTGCTGTCTACTGCAATTATTACTGCTGTCTTTATTTCGCTGCTGCTATTATTTCACTACTGCTACTGTCATAAAACTGTTGCTACTGATAAATTGTGTCGAGCAAGTCTACTTCCAGGTGCAGCTGAACTGACAATTCATCTGTCAAGGCTTATAAATATTCTTTGGCTCCCCTTGTGTCGAATCAATAAATTTGGGTTTTACTTCCCTCGAAGACTGTTGCGATCCCCTATACTTGTGGGTCATCAGGAGGCACTGGAAGCTACATGGCTACAATAGCCATGTTGATCGTCTCAACATTAATGTTGATGAGTAGATGGTGTGGTGTGGTGTGGTGTGGTGTGTGAGGCTTCTATTGTATGAACTGTGAATCTTCTCAGTGCTATATTGAATCTTCAAATGAGTTCTATTTGCAAAATGTTTAAACCTTTTGACAAATGAATTGCTAATTCCTTTTGCCTTTTCTTTTAATCCTTCTAATTATCAAATGAATTTCTTTTATGCAAATTAAAATGTCAATAAAGATATGAATATTTCCATATTAAATTGAAAATGACAATAATAATAATCTAAAATTAATTTTTTTGTTATTTGAATTCAAAACTATTAGTACTTAATCATTAATCTTACTTATGCAAAAAATAATTTGAAGTAATATTTATGCAAAAAATGAATTAATTTTTGAATTAATAATTTGAAGTAATATTTATGCAAAAAATGAATTAATAATTATTATTACTTAATCATAAATCTTACTTAATCATTTTTTTTATCGATTTATACATATTATTTGTCGAATTTTGATTTACAGATTTAAAGATATGAATTTATCCATATTAAATTGAAAATGACAATAATAATGTAAACTTAATCATTAATGTTTATGTTAACATAGGTTTGGAATTCAAAAAAATAATATGATTTTTCTCTACAAATAACAAAAAATGAATTAATAATTATTATTACTTAATCATTTATATTTATGCAAAAGATGATATGGACACAATATTTAGATTTCTATCATTTTTCTGATCGATTTATACATATTACTTGTCAAATTTCGATTTACCGGTTTAAAGATGATAAATATTTCCATATTAAATTGAAAATGACAATAGTAATGTGTAAAATTTTTTTTTGTTATTTGAATTCAAAACTATTAGTACTTAATCATTAATATTTATGTTAATATAGGTTTGGAATTCAAAAAAAATATCATGTGACATCAAAGTTTAGAGGATAATAAGATTGATACCATAGTATTATCAGGATGTTATCAGTGCAATCTTGGAAGCTAATTGGAAAGGAACTCAAAAGTTAAGCGTGTTGGGGTGGAGCAGTGTGAGGATGGGTGACCGATCGGGAAGCTTGATCACTAGTGCGAGGATGGGGGCAAAGCGTGCTGGAATTTGATATTAGGGGCGAGACCGATCGGGAAGTTTGATCACTAGTGCGAGGATGGGGGCAAAGCGTGCTGGGACTTGATATTAGGGGCGAGACCAATCGGGAAGTTTGATCAGTAGTGCAAGGATGGGGGCAAAGCGTGCTGGGAGGGGCGATTAGAGATTAAACTGACAAATAATTCAATTATTTGAAATATAGAAAAAATTCATAACTATTAATCGAAAAATTCAAAAAACAAATATTTCGGAAAAAGGGTCTCTAGTCCCGGGTCATATTACGACGGGACTAGAGGTCCTCGTGCGGTGTCAGCGCCCCGCGTGGAGCTCTCTAGTCCGGGATCGTAAGCCACCCGGGACTATATGGGGGGCCCTTAAGTCCCGAATCCGGTGTCCCGGGTGGGAATCCGGTACCAGAGGCCCCTACCACCCGGGACTAATGGTCATGTTTCTAGTAGTGTGATGACCAAGATTCTATCCAAGAGTTTATGTGAAGAATGGTCATGTGTAGAGTTCAACTTATTGCAAGTGTGGCTTGGAAAACAAGATCGAGTGAACATCTGTGTTAATCTCCAAGCCATCATAACTCTATATACTAAGAGTCGTAGCTTTTGATTTTTGTCCGATTTTGGGCTTCCGCCCGATTTTTGTGGGCGCCAAACTTGTCCCCGTGCGGAGGGAGCTGCCCCTCTGCACGCGCGTGGAAAAGTACGCACAGAGGGACACGGAAGAGTCGTCCGGGACGCGGAGTCGTCGGCCGGGCTGAGCTGACAGGCTCCGCGGCCCGGATTTTCTCCGGCTTTCCAAATTTTGTCGAACCGACGCGTGGACTCGGGCGGTGAGTCGGACCGCCCGATTTCGCGTGCTGCGGACGTCATGTTGCTGACACGTTCCGCTGACGTCGTATGAGTCCGTGTCGTGCTGTCACGGTGCTTACGACGTGTCGGCTGCCCAGTTATCCAGCTCACCCTGTTGTGGACGTGTGGTGTCCACTGCTAGCAGCGTTCTAGTTGCTTATATAAGATGTGTTTGGCTTGGGCTGAACACGGCTTGAGCTATTTGTGTTTCGCTTTTCTCTTCGTCATTGCTTCTTCGTGTTCTTTTTGGGTTTTTGTGTGTGTTGTTGTGTTCGTGGTTGCGCTGTTTGTTCTTCTTTCTGCTTCTGTTTGACTTATGGCCGTTTGTTCTTTGTTTGTTCTTATTTCGGAACGCGGTGCTCGACTGTGATGTGCCATTTTTCGTGTTTTTTGTGTGTTTCTGATGTTTTCTCTGTTGTTTCTTGGTTGCCTGTTCTTTTTTATATGCCATGTTTGGCTTATGTTCAGTTGGGATAGTTGTTCTGGTTTTGCGTATCTGTTTTTGTCTCACTTTTAAGCGGCGTGTTGTTGCGATTATGTTCTTCCATGGAGTTATGACATGGAGTTTGTTCATGGACTGTTGGTGTGTGGGAGTCGCTTTTTCTTTAGTTGTTTGGTGTTGTGTTCTTTCTAGACGGGAGTCTGTTGTGGCTATTGCCTAGAATTATAGAATCATGTTACATTATCTTAATATGATTTTTCTAGGATTTTGGATATAGCGACGCAACCCAGTACAGTTGCATTTTTGTGTATAGTGATAGTCACTTGATCATGTTCACTAGCACACACTGTCTGGATATCAAAAGACAATGCATTATAAATCTAACGTATGATACATAATTTAAGTTTGGAATTTGCATAGCTTAAAGCTAGCTCAACTAAATAACAAGTAGCAAGACAATATAATAAGATCAGGTTAAATTCAAAAAAAAAAGATCAAGTTTGGAGTTCAAAATCAAATTCTGTAAAGGAAATCGGATAAGAAAAAAGAGAAAAGAGAGAGAAACTGTCGACCACGAAATAGGCTTTCGCCCCGCTTTATAAATAAATCAACAACCATACAAGCAACCATACACGAGAACACAACCACGAGAAATGCTGGGGCAGCAGCAAAAACATGCCAAAACACAAAAGAAATGAAAGCTATGGCGAATCGACGAACGATGATGACCCGCAACCGCTGCGTCCTCCGATCTTGTCCCACCAAGGTCCAAGCACTCTGATGCGACCAGTACCAAGTAGCATCTCCAAGAGGAGCACCGTTGACACGGCGTCGCTACCGGAACAACATATTGGTCCAAGGGTTTCCCCGGCACTCGAAGTAAGGTAAGATGATGTCGACCAAGTGCACTGGACATTGCTCCAGCGCTCGAGGAATTTGTCGAGCCAGCAAGTGCACTTCGTATGACGGTGGCGCAAGCGGTAGAGGGCAGCCAGTGGGTGAGCAAGATCACAGGAACCTGTCGGTTCCGGCAGTCGTGTAGTTCATCGAGCTGTGGCAGGCAGTCCAAGGCACAATGCCTTTGGCTGCAGGTTCAGATGTGTATAGGTGGAAGTTGACGGCGAATGGCAAGTATACGGCAAGATCTGCCTACCTAGCATACTTCAGGGGCACCACTGAAGCTGACTACGCCGAGAATCTGTGGAGTTGCTGGGCACCTCTGAAGGAAAAGCTGTTTTTGTGGTTGGCGCTCCGTAATAGGTGCTGGACAGGGGAAATACTACGCATGAAGCATCTTCAAGGGCCGGCGGTCTGTCCTCTATGTGATCATCTTCTAGTGCAATGCCCCACGGCGCGATCGATCTGGTTTGAGATACTGTCTGAGCGTGGTTTTTCTGCCTTCGCCCAAACACCTGCAGCTAGCCTGAGGAGTTGGTGGTGCTCGCTGAAGACCTGTCGACCAAGGAAAAAGAAGAAGGAACTGACCACGGTAGCTGTGGCGACTGTCGGCGTCTGTGGTTAGAGAGGAATGACAGATGTTTCGAAAGGAAGAAGGCGTCGATGGAGGTAATCTTGCGGCGGATCAGAGATGAAGTTGCTCTCTGGGAGAAGGGCAGGGGCAGGCCGTAGGGAGGAGTAGTGGTTAGAGGCAGGTTGTAGAGTGTTTTTCTGCAGCGATTCGGGTGTGCAGCGTGGTGTTGCGTTGTAACATTACATTGTATCACTATGACATGTTCTTCTCACTCTTAATGTCACGACATGCAAGCTTTGCATGTTCTTGAAAAAGAGGAAAAGAGAGAGAAACGGCGGGAGTTGGGCCGAAGGCCGGCATGCTAAGCTGGCAGTGCGTGCCAGGGGCGTTGCGCA